>VKON01000152.1:340004-366737 GCA_009741485.1 Malurus cyaneus samueli
GATATATGACAAAAACAGGGATGCATGACAAAAACATGGATGTATGATAAAAATAGAGATGTTTGACCAAAACATGGATGTGATAAAAACAGGGATATATGAAAAAAACAGGGATGTATGACAAAAACAGGCTGTATTATAAAAATAGGAATATATGACAAAAATAGGGATATATGATAAAAACATGCCCGTGTTCCAAGTGGCTTTTTTGGCACCACCTGGATGAGAAAATCAGGGAAATGGCTTTGCCTTGCCCTGCTTTCTCCCCTGCCCTCGTCCTTTGATCTGCAGGGGCTCAGGAAGCAAAGGGAGTGTTTTGAGGAGCAAAGAAAGGAGGGACCTTTGTGGGGAGGGCCTGGAGAACCCCATCCCAAGGGAATTGGGGTCATCCCACAGATATTGGGGCCATCCTTTCATCCTTCACTGCCGGGGTTCAATCCAGAGGGAAATGCAGCACTGAGAGCCTCAGTCAGATTTGGGGCTCCACAAACCTCCCAGAGCATTTCCCTGCACAGAGTGGCACTGACAGCTCACCCCAGGCCTGTCCCCACCCTCATCCCCACCCTTCCCAAGAAAAAGCCCTGCAGGAACCTCCCTGATCCCCAATAAACCCCTCCCTCAGGACAGGATAATTAAAAGGTGCTTAACGAGCACCTTCCCCAGTTCTGACTGGCAGCCCAGGGTTGGGCTCTGTGCCGCTCCCATGTGGGGATCCCTGAAAAGTGGAATCTCCCCTGTGATCCTATAAATATATGGGATCCACCCACATTTGGATCCTCCCGAGCTCCACCGAGGATCCACTCAGCAGAGCAAACACATCCCGAGAGCGTGAGAGAGACAAAACCCCGCCGTGTCTTCTCACAATGATTTCCATTCATTCCAAGCAAACACTGGATAAATTTTTTGCCTGGTTTCAATCTCCCTACATTAATCAAACCCTTTTTTTTTTCTTTTTTTTTAATTTTTTTTTTTCCCTCTCTCTTTCCCCAGCCTGAGAGACGCAGCGTGGGAGGCACAGGCTGTCCCATGGAATAATATTTTCCGAGTCTGCCTGTCAGCCCCGAAGCCTCTGTGCTGTCTGTGTGAGCAAAGCTGGACAGGAAACAATCTGCGGGCACAACAGATCCAAACAAGGCCAGCATTCCCAGCACCAGGGTGGATGAATGGGAACCATTGTGCTGGGCTGGAGGAAACATCCCCAGCATCATCCAGGGGGAAAAAATATTTCTGTTTACATCATTTTTCCCCTACTCATTGCTGCTCCTTGCCCGGCTGGCCTGAGAGGAGATTCCACGGAGGAAATTGAGGCTGGGTGAGGGTGGGATGGTCCGTGGGTACCAAAAGAAGGGTAAAACCAAGTTAAAATGCTCCATAAAACTCGATTTTCCCTTTCCCTGCATCCATGGTGAGCTGGGATCAGAGCCTGGATCAAACCCGGCTGGCAGCTGGCAGGAATGGGAGCAGCACATCCTGGCTGGGATTGGGGTGAGGCTGGACAGGGGGAGGGATCCACCCCTGCCCCGAGGAGTTCAGGATTTAGGGCACAGAAACCCTCTAGGAATAGATCCCCCATTTCTTGGCAGATGCCAGGCTGGCATCTGAGCCCCCCGCCCACCCCAGGAATGTGGGAATCCCTCCCTGCACTCTATGGATGAAGGAATCGCCCCCTGAACCCCAGGGATGCAGGAATGCCACACCCCATGGATGTAGGAATCCCACCCCACACCCCGGATCCAGGATGCAGGAATCCCACCCCACATCCCATGGATCAGGAATCCCACCCCACACCCCATAGATGCAGGAATCCCACACCCCATGGATACAGGAATCCCACCCACACCCCAGGGATGACCCATGATGCAGATCACCATAGGATGCAGGTCCCCCCACACAGATGCAGGAATCCCACCCCATAGATGCAGGAATCCCGCCCGCACCGCTCCCCGCAGCGCCGGCCCCATCTGGTTCCTGTTAAATCAGCCCCACCAGGAGGGGGGGGATCCCTCCCCCACTCCTCGGCGGAGCACAGGCGAGGGAGAGCAGCTTTTTAAAGCCATGGCTGCCCTTCTCTTCACCTTCCTGCCTGGAAGGCGGCCAGGAGCGGCTCCTGCCTTCCCCGTTCCCATCTGGAGGGAACCTTTCCCTGGGCACACCCGTCCCGCTCCTCCCGGGCACTGCCCCGGCTCTGGCTCCTCCTGGGCACTGCCCCGCTCCTCCCCTGGATGAGAAAATCAGGGAAAATGCCTTTGCCTTGCCCTGCTTTCTCCCCTGCCCTCGTCCTGTGATCTGCAGGGGCTCAGGAAGCAAAGGGAGCGTTTTGAGGAGCGAAGCAAGGAGGGACCTTGGCACTGTCCTGTTCCTCCCGGGCACTGCCCTTTTCCTCCTGGGCATTGCCCCGGCTCTGGCTCCTCCTGGGCACTGTCCTGGCCCCTCCTGGGCACTGTCCTCTCTCCGGCATTGTTCTGCTCCTCCCGGGCACTGTCCCAGCTCTGGCTCCTCCCGGCACTGCCCCTTTCCTCCTGGGCATTGCCCCTGCCCCTCCCGGGCACTGTCCCGCTCCTCCCGGGCACTGTCCCGACCCTGGCTCCTCTCCTGTCACCCCAGCACTCTGTCCAGAGCCCGTTTCCGATGTCACCCCGATTTCCCAATCCCCGCCAGGAGCCGGGCAGGAGCAGCTCAGTCCCACCCAGGAAGGGATGCTCCCGATCGGGGATGAGGAGCAGCTCCGCCCCCATGGAAAACACCCCAAAAAAAGGACATTTCCACCATCCCGCGCTGCTGCAAGCTCTGCCCAACCTGGCCTGGGGCATTTCCAGGGATGGAACAGCCACAGCTTCTTCGGGAATCCCATCCCATCCCCTCCCCACGCTCCCAGCAAACAATTCCATCCCGATATCCCGTCCAACCCTGCCCTCTGTGTGAGAAGCCATTCCCTGGCTCCTGATCTCTATATTTTCCAACCCCATCTCTATATTTTCCAACCCCTCGGGCTCCAGGAGGGTTCTCCCCGCTTGTGAGAGCCCGATCGCAGCTCCCGGAGCATCCCGGCCGCAGGAACAGAGCCTGCACACCCGGTGGCAGCAAAGAAACGCGGAGGAGACGGGGAAGGGCCGGGAGATGGGCAGGACGGAGCACCCCGGGTCCCGCGGCGCAGAGAAAAAGGAGGAACCCCCCCGGAGCCCCCGGGGATGAGAGGCTCCAGCGCATCACAGCACCCGGTCCCACAAATGGGAGCGGCACAGAGCCCAACCCTGGGCTGCCAGTCAGAACTGGGGAAGGTGCTCGTTAAGCACCTTTTAATTATCCTGTCCTGAGGGAGGGGTTTATTGGGGATCAGGGAGGTTCCTGCAGGGCTTTTTCTTGGGAAGGGTGGGGATGAGGGTGGGGACAGGCCTGGGGTGAGCTGTCAGTGCCACTCTGTGCAGGGAAATGCTCTGAGAGGTTTGGGGAGCCCCAAATCTGGACTGAGGCTCTTCAGGGCTGCATTTCCCTCTGGATTGAACCCCGGCAGTGAAGGATGAAAGGATGGCCCCAATATCTGTGGGATGACCCCAATTCCCTTGGGATGGGGTTCTCCAGGCCCTCCCCACAAAGGTCCCTCCTTTCTTTGCTCCTCAAAACACTCCCTTTGCTTCCTGAGCCCCTGCAGATCAAAGGACGAGGGCAGGGGAGAAAGCAGGGCAAGGCAAAGCCATTTTCCCTGATTTTCTCATCCAGGTGGTGCCAAAAAAGCCACTTGGAACACGGGCATGTTTTTATCATATATCCCTATTTTTGTCATATATTCCTATTTTTATAATACAGCCCTGTTTTTGTCATACATCCCTGTTTTTTTCATATATCCCTGTTTTTATCACATCCATGTTTTGGTCAAACATCTCTATTTTTATCATACATCCATGTTTTTGTCATGCATCCCTGTTTTTGTCATATATCCCTATTTTTATCATATATCCCTGTTTTTATCACATCCATATTTTTGTCATACATCTCTATTTTTATCATTCATCCCTAATTTTATCCCTCTATTCAGCCGGGCGTTCTTCCCACCCTTTAACAGGAAGGAAATTCAGGGTCTCCATTAACCTCACCCATCCTCCTTCCCTTACTTTTATTTTCTCTAAGGAATGGGGCCGTGTGATCCAGGCAATAAATCCCAAAAAGCCACCCCTTAAGGCATTCCCCCACCCCGGCACGTCCTTTGCACTGAGATTTCATGGCACATAAAATGACTTTCAACGTGAAATGTGCTCCCAGTTTAAAGATTCAGACAAAAAGGAGAGAATTGGTGGTTTTTTGCAAGGAGCCATAAACATTAATAGGGATTTTTTTATATGTGGACCAGAATCCCAGCCCTGCTTTCAGACCACCCAGCTTCTGTGGGTGTTTAATTTTATTTTTTAAAGTATTTTAATAACCTTTAAAAGGTTTTGCAGCTCCAGCCCTACCCCAGATCAATGCAGCCCCATTGTTAAATCTCACTTTATTTAGGGCTGTGAATATTTAGAAATGGCAATGATTTGCTGGCTGATGCTGTTTGAAACAGAATTAATGAGGTCTCGCTCAGGGTTGGCTTTAGGAATTTAAAAATAGGTGTGGGGTGGATGGGGTGGGATGGGCAGGGCAGCTCTGGGAGCTCCTTCCCACCTGCGAGCCCCGATCAAACCTCAGTGGGGCCGGGGCAGCTGCGGGGTGATCACAGCAACCCCAAACAATCGGGGCTTTCATGGGACTGGGAACAATCCTGGGAGTGATCCCAGAGCAATCCTGGTGACAATCCTGGGAATAATCCCAGAGCAATCCTGGTGACAATCCCAGGAACAATCCCTATACCAGTCCCGGGAATAATCCCGGGAACAATCCTGTAGCAATCCCAATAACAATCCCGGTAAGAATCCCAATAACAAACCTCAGTGACAATCTTGGTGACAATCCCGGTAACAATCCTGGTAACAAATCCTGATAAGAATCCCAATAACAAATCCCAGTGACAATCCTGGTGACAATCCCAATAACTATCCCAGTAAAATCCCAATAACAGTCCCAATACCAGTCACAATAACAATCCTTATACCAACCCTGGTAACCATCCCAATACCAGTCCTGGTAACAATCCCAATACCAATCCCAATAACAAATCCCAGTGACAATCCTGGTAACAATCCCAATAACAAATCCCAGTGACAATCCTGGTAACAATCCCAGCACTTCTCCCCTTATCCCCACCTTCCTCTTCCTCTCTTTAGCGACCCCAAACCGTTCACCCCATGGATTTTCTCTCAGGTGGCATTGGCTCATCCCTGTCCCCATATCCCCGTGTCCCCATGCCCCTGTCCCCTTATCCCGTGTCCCCATGTCCCTGTGTCCTGTGTCTGTGTCCCCGTGTCCCCATGTCCCCTGTCCCTGTGTCCCCATGCCCCGTGTCCCCATGTCCCCGTGTGTCCCTGTCCCGTGTCCCCGTTCCCCATGTCCCCATGTCCCTGTCCCCTGTCCCCGTGTCCCCATGTCCGCATGTCCCCTTGTCCCCATGTCCCCATACCCCGTGTCCCCATGTCCCCTGTCCCCCATGTCCCCATGTTCCCTGTCCCCATGTCCCCATGTTCCCATGTCCCCGTGTCCCCATGTCCCCATGTCCCCTGTCCCCGTGTCCCAGTCCCATGTCCCTGTCCCATGTCCCGTGTCCCCGTGCCCGTGTTTTACAATGGATCCCTCGCAGGCGGGGGAAGCCTTCCAAGAATCCCCACCTATTTCTGTCAAAAGGCGCCTTTGTTCCCCTCGGACACAAAGCGGCTTTGATTGCTCGCTCCTCACCCGCTCCCCACGGGGAAGGTGTGAGCTGTGAGTGAGCTGTGTGTGAGCTGTGCACGGCTGGCAGGGACAGGAATGTCCCTTAGGAAGGGTTTGGGGCAGGAATGTCCCTTATGAAGGGTTTGGGGCAGGGACAGGAATGTCCCTTAGGATGGGTTTGTTTGGGGCAGGGATGGGAATGTCCCTTGGGATGGAGTCATTTGGGGCAGGGATGGGAATCTCCCTTAGGAAGGGTTTGTTTGGGGCAGGGACAGGAATGTCCCTTAGGATTGGTTTGGGGCAGGGATGGGAATGACCCCTAGGATGGGTTTGGGGCAGGAACATGAGTATCCCCTGGGATGGGTTCCTTTAGGGCACTGGAGGTAAATCCCCTTTCCTGGGGCTCGGGATGTGGCACTGGGCACACAGAGGTGGCCCCAGGGTGCCCTTGAGGCTCAGGTGTCCCTGGCCTCTCTGGTGTCCCAGATTTATCCCCATCCATATGGGATTAGTGTCCCTGGGAAAGGCTCAATGGTCCCACAGTCTGTGGGATGTTCAGGGGATAGAAAGCGTGGGAAGAACGAGCGATCCTACAGGAATCGCTGAGGCTGTGGGTGAGCAGATCTTTGTGGGAACAGGGAGGGGCTGCAGGCCAGGAGGTGCCATGGGGACCCTTTCAGCCTGGAGACCCCTCCCACCCCATGGGTGTCCCAAAGGTGGAGAGCTCCATGTGTGGGTGGTGGGCTGGAGCTGATGGAGCTGTTGGAGGGTGGAATTTTTTGGGATCCTGTTCCATTTTTCCTTTTCCCTGTCCCCATCAGCCTGCCCCGGGCTGTGCTTTGCCCCTGACATAAAGAATTGTTTGTGTTTGTGCTTTTTGTAGGAACTTAGCCATTGGGATTGGGATCCAGAACTTCCCAGAAGGGCTGGCTGTCAGCCTCCCCCTGCGTGGCGCGGGTTTCTCCACGTGGAAAGCGTTCTGGTGAGCTCTGCCCCCTTCTCCGGGAAAAACACCCTGCCCTGGCACCTCCTGCCCCCCGAGTGCCCCGTCCATGGTGCTGCTCCCTCACAGCCCTGCCCTGGCACCTCCTGCCCCCCGAGTGCCCCGTCCATGGTGCTGCTCCCTCACAGCCCTGCCCTGGCACCTCCTGCCCCCCGAGTGCCCCGTCCATCACAGCCGTGCCCTCGGGCTGGGCTCGCTCTGGATCTGCTCTGTTCCCTCTGCAGTCGTGGGGAGATGGTGCTGCGAGTCCCAAATCCCCGGGATCCATCCCTGATCCCAAATCCATCCCTGATCCCACATCCATCCCATATCCCATATCCCAGGGATCCATCCTATCCCATATCCATCCTGATCCCAAATCCATCCCTGATCCCAAATCCATCCCTGATCCCCACAGCTCCTGAATCCCCAGGGATCCATCCCTGATCCCATATCCCAGCGATCCATCTCTGATCCCACATCCCAGGGTTCCATCCCTGATCCCATATCCCCAGGGACTCATCCCTGATCCCCACAGCTTTTGAATGCCCACAGATCCATCAGTGGCTCTGTAGGTTTCTCAGTGGGTCTGTAGGGTTCTCAGTGGGTCTCAGTTGGTTCTCAGTGGGTTCTCAGCGGGTCTGTAGGGTTTCTCAGTGGCTCTGTAGGGTTCTCAGCGGGTCTGCAGGGTTCTCAGTGGCTCTGTAGGGTTTCTCAGTGGTTCTCAGTGGCTCTGTAGGGTTTCTCAGTGGCCCTGCAGGTTTCTCAGCGGCTCTGCTCGGCAGGTACGGGCAGCTGAGCGGGATGGTGGAGCCTCTGGCCGGTCTGTGGGGTGCCTTTGCCGTGGTGCTGGCGGAGCCACTGCTGCCCTACGCGCTGGGCTTTGCTGCTGGAGCCATGGTGTACGTGGTGATGGACGACATCATCCCCGAGGCACAGACCAGGTCAGACCCCGGGGCTTGGGAACGGCCCTTCCTGGCTGGATGGACACCTGGGAATGGCCCTTTCCTGCCATATGGGGCTTTGAGAATGTCCCTTCCCTGGCCATATGGGGCTTTGAGAATGTCCCTTCCCTGGCCATATGGGGACTCGGAAATGTCCCTTCCCTGGCCATATGGGGCTTTGAGAATGTCCCTTCCCTGGCCATATGGGGCTTTGAGAATGTCCCTTCCCCGGCCATATGGGGCTTTGAGAATGTCCCTTCCCCGGCCATATGGGGCTTTGAGAATGTCCCTTCCCTGGCCATATGGGGCTTTGAGAATGTCCCTTCTCTGTGCTGGACAGGACAGGAGTGACCCTTCTGTCTTTGGTGGGCAGGGGGACACAGGAATGTCCCTTCCCTGGCTGGACAGGGACCCAAGAATGTCCTTTCCCTGGCCATATGGGTACCCAGGAATGTCCTTTTCCCCACCATATGGGAACTCGGGAACATCCCTTCCCCTGGCCATGTGGGAGCTTGGGAACGTCCCTTTCCTGGCCTGTGGGGACTCTGGAATGTCCTTTCCCTGGTTATATGGGTGGGACTTGGGAACATCCCTTCCCCTGGCCATATGGGAACTCAGGAATATCCCTTCCCTGGCCATATGGGAACTCAGGAATGTCCCTTTCCTGACCATATGGCGACCCAGAAATGTCCCTTCCCTGGCTGGACAGGGACTCAGGAACATCCCTTCCCTGGCCATATGGGGACGCAGGAACATCTTTTTCCCCACCATATGGGCACTCAGGAATGTCCCTTTCCTGACCATGTGGGACTCAGGAATGTCCCTTCCCAGGCCATATGGGGCTCTGAGAACATCCCTTTCCAGCCATATGGGGACTCAGGAATGTCCCTCCCCCATCCAAACGGGACAGGATCATCCCTTCCCTCCTCCCCATCGTCCCCCTGTCCCCTCTCTCCCCAGTGGCAACGGGAAGTTGGCATCGTGGACCTCCATCCTGGGCTTTGTGGTGATGATGTCCCTGGATGTGGGGCTGGGATAGGAGCCCTCGGATCGGGATCGGGATTTGCTCCAGGACTGCATTTGTACATAGGTTTTTTTTGGGATCTGGTTTGGTGTTGATTTCCTCTGATTTTGTACTTCCCCTGGCGATGGTTTCCAAGCACAACCGGGGCTGGGTCCTCCCCGATCCGGGGTTGGTTTTTCTCTTGGAGGGGACGTTGGATTCTCCAAGGAATGGTTTTTGGGATTCTGTCAGAGCTCAGGAATTCCCGATCCGGGGTTGATTTTTCTCTTGGAGGGGATGTTGGATTCTCCAAGGAAAGGTTTTTGGGATTCTGTCAGAGCTCAGGAATTCCCGATCTGGGGTTGATTTTTCTCTTGGAGGGGACATTGAATTCTCCAAGGAAAGCTTTTTGGGGTTCTGTCAGAGCTCAGGATTTCCCTGCCCCTGTGGAGGCTCCTCTGGGGTTAAGAACCGAAGATTGGAGTGGAATAAACTCCTGGTGGAGTCTGGAATTCCAGCCTTTTTTTGGGACTGTGATGAGCTGTGGGATCCCAGCTCTCCCACCTCCTGCTGCTCCTCGGGAATGCTGCAGGGAGTTGGTTTTGATGGGTGCAAACAGTCCAGGCCAATAAAGATGAATTTTCTTGGCATCTCTGCAAGAGGGAAATGTCTTTTTTTTTTCCTGATTTTATCTCAGAGGGCCACTGCTCCAATATTCTGGGTTTTCTATGAAAAAAAAAAAAAGCCAGGAAAGGAGGATTGGGGTGTTTTATAGGACACGGTGTCGGTGCTGTGCATGGGATGCAATTCCATGAATTCCAGCTGCTGCTTCCAGCGATCCACAGCTCCCTGAAGAGCCATTCTGGGTTTGTCCTGGTCACACTTCACCTGGGAAAGAGCAGGAGCTGAGCCAGAATTCTGGAGAATTCCCAAGAATTCCGGGAGCTCTCGTCGTAATGAATGGATTCCTCGGGATGATGAATGGATTCCTCAGGATGAGTTAATTTTCTGGAGAGCCAGAAAAGCACGTGGAGGTTCCTGGCCCTTCCCCTGGTGCTTTCCAAGCATTCCTGGTGGGATGGATCCTCCTGAGCACCGAGGATTGACTGAATCCTGTGCCCAGGGCACTCCAGGCAGGAGGGAATGGCTGAATTTGGAAAATCTCCAGAACAAAGGGCTTCCCTGAACCCTCCAGAGGGAATAACTGCATCACCTGCTGCTCAATCCCTCTGGAAATGGGGCTGGAACATCCCAAATCCCCCTTCCAAAGGGAACAGGTTGGAATAAACCAAACTGGAGCTGTCCCTTTTGTTGGACTTGTTTTTTTTTTTTTTTTTTTTTTTTTTTGGATGGATTTCCTCTGTCTGTCCCTCTGGATGATCCGAAGCTCCTGTTTGCCAATGGATTTGACCTTTTAACTGTGATTGCTTTCAATAAATGGGAAATGGAGTTTGCAAGGAGTTGTTTTGGTGCTGTAAATCCACTGATTCGTTTCTCCCTCTGCTTTGCTGCTTTTCCTTTCTCCAGCTTCCTGACTTTCCAAGGCCTCGTGGCTGGAAAAGCAGCTTTTTGGGGATGGAAAAATGGGGGAAAAAAAGCAATTTCATCTAGACATTCCTGGGTGTGCATCCCTGGAACTGCAGGTCTGGAGAGCTTTGAGCCATCTGTTTGCAGCCAAAAGCTTCAAAATCCTGCAAATCCCCAGGCGTGTCCGTGGAGTGGGATTGTGCAGCCTGTCAGGGATGTTTTCTGGTTTAATTCCTGGCGTGTGGTGTCAGCTGGCACAAAAAAAATAAAAAATAAAAAAAAACAAACCAAAAAAAAACCCATTAGACAGTTAAAGGCAGCCTTGTAATGAGATTTCTGGGAGATAATGCCACATAAAGCATTTAATCCTTCTTGGGTGCAGCCAGTCCAGATCAGGATGGAGCCCTGGGGAAGGAGAGGGGAGGGGAGATGCAGAAATCACGGAGGAAAATCCCTTTTTTTTCTGTTTGTCCCCTGGAGGGGAATGCAATGATCTCCCCGTTCCTTGGTGTGAGTGAAATCCTGGCGGATTTCAGGCCTGAAATTCCCCCTGAGAACAAAAAATGTCCACGGAAAGGTGGATTTTGGGAGCAGAGGGAATACAAACACCCGGACAGAACCTGGAATGTGGGATGAGCTTTGCTCCTTGGCTGGAGGAGCTGGGGGGAGAGAGGAAATGATCCCATGGCTGGAATTTGGGATTTTGGGATTGGGGTGGTCCCTCCCCATCCCAGGGAATGTCGGTGGATCTGTCCCCACGCTGTGTCCCCGCTCTGGAACAGGGGGTGAACCCCCTGGATGGCAGTGCCCACGCTGATGTTGAGCACAGAGGGAAAATTCTCCCTCCTGCCGCTGCTTTTTTGGGTGTTTTGTGGTTTTCTAGCCCTGCTGGTGAAGGGGGTGATCCGGGAATTGAGCTGAGAATGGGAAAACAGCGGGAAAACCCCCAGTTCCTCCCAGCCCCGGGGTGCCAGTCCTTGGCACCGGGAGTGGTTGGGTGCTGCCAAGCGCAGGGGCTGAGGAGAAGCCCAGGAATGCAGGGCTGGGTGGATCCTCCTGCTTTTATTGTTGTTTTTTTTGTGTGTTTCAGGGGCTGAACTGTGGGATGGGGACCATCAGGGGCTGGTGAGGAGATGGTGGAGATTGTCCAGGAGGGATGAGCTGGGGCTGTGCTTTGTTCTGAAGCGGAGGGTGGAGAGGCAGCAGGGAACTGGCACTGTATGGGCGTTTATCTTATTTGGGGTTCTGCAGAGGGCATTAATGGGGTGCATTAATGGGGTGTGCAGTGCCCAGCTCGGGACTTCTCCCTCCCTGATGGCGTTGAGGTGCAGGAGAGCAGATTTGGGTGGGATTTTGGGCAGGAATTGCTGGCTCTGAGAGTGGGCAGCCCTGGCACAGGGTGCCCAGAGAAGCTGTGGCTGTCCCTGATCCCTGGCAGTGCCCAAAGCCAGGCTGGACACGGGGCTGGGAGCACCTTGGGACAGTGGAGGTGTCCCTGCCATGTCTGAGCACCCAGGACAGGGAAATTCCCTCCTGGAGGCAGGAGCTGCTCTCTGGGACGGGGACAGCACCCAGGGAATGCTGGAGCTGGGACAGGGGGTTGGGATGGATTTTTGGGAACGGAATGGTCACAGTCCCGAGGCTGCCAGAGCTCCGGGAGCCCTTGGACACCTCTCCCATGCCCAGGGTGGCACCGCGGCGGTGTCTGGGCAGGGCTGGCACCGGGTGACCCCCGCAGCCTTTGCCCGGTGCCCGCGGGTGCCGGCGGTGACTCAGGGCGCAGGAATGGGCTGTCGGGGATGCCCGCCGAGCCCGGCCCGTGCCGGGGCTGGGAAGGCGCAGGCGGCTGCGGTTTGCAGGGCGGGGCGGGGACACCCAGCCCGAGCGAGGGCTTCGCACGCAAAGGAACAATAATCCCATTATGGGCCCCGCGGGCAGCGCGGTTGGAGCCGCTCGGGATGCGCGCCCGGGGCGCACCTGAGTCACGGCGGGGAGGGAACGGGAAACCAGCGATGGGATGGGATGGATTGGATTGCACAGAAGGGACGGGAACAATCCCCAAATGATTCCCGCTCCCTGTGCGGGGTTTGGCAGCCGAGCGCTCCCGTTCCCACCCGCGGCTCCTCCTGGGTGCCCCAACCCCACGATCCTTCTGCCAGTGCCAGGGTGGACCCCCGCCCCCGGGACCAGCCTGAGGAGTTTGGGCTCAGAGTGTCCCTTTTCCAGGGTATTGTGGGGTTGTTGAGTTTGTAGAGGAGATTTCAGAGAATCCTGGAATGGTTTGGTTTGGAAATGACCCCAAATCCCATGGCAGGGACAGCTCCCACCATCCCAGGCTGCTCCCAGCTCCAATGTCCAGCCTGGCCTTGGGCACTGCCAGGGATCCAGGGGCTCCTCTGGGAATTCCATTCCAGCCCCTCCCCATCCTCCCAGGGAAAAAATCCTTCCCAAAATCCCATCCATCCCTGCCCTCTGGCAGTGTGACCCCATTCCCTGTGTCCTGTCCCTCCATCCCCAGTCCCTCTCCAGCTCTCCTGGAGCCCCCGTAGACCCTGGAAGGGGCTCTGAGCTCTCCCCAGAGCCTTCCCTTCTCCAGGCTGAACCATCCCCAGTTTTAATTTAACACCAGCTATATTTTAGGTATTTATTGGCTCTCCCTCAGCGGGTTTGTTTAGTCTTGCATGGTCAACCAGCCCTGGAACAGCTCCGTGCTCGTGTCCGTGCGGGATTCCTGGGGCTGCAGTCATGGATGAGCTCCTGCTTCCCTTTTTCTTGGTTGTTTTCCTTAAAATCCTCCACTTTCACTGCTCAGCGGCTGTGGAAGGATTCCTGAACCATCTCAGAGGGGTTTTCTCCCCATGTTCCTTAGGAGTTGTGTGGAAATGTGAAATCCCAGCGGTATGAGAAGGATTCCAATTCCAGTTCTTCACCCTAAACGTTTTTTCCAAATGGGAAAAGAGGGAAAATCACCCCCTGTGGGATCTGCAGATTTCCCAGCTCCCATTTTCGGGCTCATTTCTTATTTTGAGGCTTTTACAGCGCGGAGGGTTTGTGTGAGAGCAGGGAGGAAAACATTCCTGGTACGGCCTTGGTTGGGATTTCTGGGAAATGCTTTTTGTGCCTCATAACCCTACCAGGGGGATCTCGGCAGCAGGAAACGGAGCCTGGAGGTTTATTTTAATAGAATCTTACAAAATGCTGATGATAACTGAAAGGCTTTTGTGTCCAGGCCTGGATCCTGTGGGGAATTGTTCAAACCTCTGTCTGGTGCCTCTCGTGTTCGTGCAGGAACAGGGAAAACCTTCCCGAGCCGAGCTCTCAGCTCGTCCCACACCATCCCTCGGCTGTGCCCGGGGCAGGAACAAACCCAGGTGGAAACGGGAGGGAAGAGAGCCCTGGATCTGCTTTGCTTTGGCTGAGAAATCCTTTCCCTGCCATAAAATCGCCAGCGGGAGCCAAGGAAAGATGAGGTCATGGGGAAAAATGCCGGTTGGGGAACAATGGAGGGAGGTGCTGGTAACGGCTGCGGTGGGGATGTGCCACAAACCGGGGTGTCCTGGGGATCCCCGGCTCCTCCAGGGACCCCCAACTTTTCCAGGGACCTCCAACTCCTCCAGGGACCCCCAACTCCTTCAGGAATCCCCAACTCCTTCAGGGACCCCCAACTCATCCAGGAGACCCCCAACTCATCCAGGAACCCCCAACTCCTTCAGGGACCCCCAACTCCTTCAGGAACCCCCAACTCCTCCAGGGACCCCCAAATCCTTCAGGGACCCCCAACACCTTCAGGGACCCCCAAATCCTCCAGGGACCCTCAGCTCCTTCAGGATCCCAAACTTACTGGGACCCTTAGCTCCTCCAAGACCCCAAATATGTTGGGACCCCCGGCTCCTCCAGTGATCCCCAACTCCTTCAGGGACCCCCAACTCATCCAGAACCCCCATCTCTTCCAGGATCCCAGTTCCTCGGGGATCTCAACCTCCATGGGACCCCCATCTCCTCCAGGACCCCAATTCCTTTTCTCCAGCCCAGGAAAGGTGTGGAATTCCCGAACTCTGATTTCCAGGGTTATCCGTGCTCAGGCACAGCTGGTGAGGGGAAGCATCGGGGTCTCCGGGGATCCTCGGGAGCCTCCACGAGCCCGGGGACCTTCAGCTCTGCTTTCCCGGTTCAGCCTGGATCTCCGTCCCTCAGGGACACCAACCCTTCTAATTTCCAGTCGGTCAGCGCTGCTCAGATCGCGATAGCCGATAATCGCGGAGGGGAATATCCCCTCTGCTGGAGCGCTGCCAGCGGGGAGGGGACGATTCTCCTTCCACAGGCAAAATAAATCGAAATAATTGAATTTTATTATTTAATACAGGCAGGACCGGCCCGACGGAGCTGCTTAACGCGGCTTGGACCCAGCCAGGCTGGAATGAGGAATTCCCATCGGGAAAGGGGCGCAGATAACCCGAGGGGGCTCTGCAGTGTGAGCACGGCGAGGTGGGAAACACCCGAGGAGAGGCTGAAATTCCTTCTCCAGTGGGGGCGGCTTCCCCCCGGCCTTTTCTCCCCTCCTCCCTCCCCTCTCCTTGAAGCGGTCCCAAACAAGTGCTGGCTCCCGGCTCAGCCTTCCCCAGCTGCACAAAGGCTGCCTTGTGCCGCCGCGCTCCAGATGTTTCACATCCCGCAGCAAAGCCCGCGCCGCCAGGTTTGTACCTGTTCCCCCGAGCACCGGCTGTGCCAGCCCGGCCCTGGGGACAGCCTGGGGACACTGCGACACTGCGAGGAGTGCTGCCTCCATTGGAATGGGGGGTGACCGTGGAGCAGCCCCTGGGAGTGGAGGGGAAAAGATCACAGCGGGGATTTTGTTCCCAGAGGATCGTGAAATTGTGGGATGGGGTTGGAAGAGACCTTAAAGCCCTTCCAGTGCCAGGGGAGGGCACCTTCCAGGAGCCCCACAAATCCAGGTGGGGATCGGGCTCTTCTCGCAGGTGACAAGGGATGGGACGAAGGGAACACCCTCAGGTTGCACCAGCGGAGGTTTGGGTTGGATATCGGGAAAAAACTTCATGGGAAGGGCTGTGCAGCTGTGGAGGAGTCCCCATCCCTGAAGGGATTCGGAGCCGTGAGGATGTGGCATTGGCAGTGCGGACTGGATCATCTCAGAGGGCTTTTCCAGCCTTTTCTCTGATCCTGGGATGGCTTTGTCCCCCAGATTTGTGTCTGGAATGAAGGCACACGGGGGATGTGTTTTCCATGGGAAATTATGGTGGAGGAGCAGGGCCCGGGAATGTCTCTGGGAGCAGGGAATGTCTGTGGGAACAGGGAATGGTCCTGGGAGCAGGGAATGGCCCCGGGAATGGCTGTGGGCACAGGGAATGGCCCCGGGAATGGCTCTGGGCACAGGGAATGGCCCCGGGAATGGCTCTGGGCAAGGGAATGGCCCCGGGAATGGCTGTGGGCACAGGGAATGGCCCCGGGAATGGCTCTGGGCATAGGGAATGGCCCCGGGAATGGCTCTGGGCACAGGGAATGGCCCCGGGAATGGCTCTGGGCACAGGGAATGGCCCCGGGAATGGCTCTGGGCATAGGGAATGGCCCCGGGAATGGCTCTGGGCACAGGGAATGGCCCCGGGAATGTCTCCGGTCACAGGGAATGGCTCCGGGCACAGGGAAGCGATCCCACCCCGCCCCGCGGGCACGGCGAGCCCCTCTCGGCGGAGCACAAGCGCCTCTCTGTCCCCTCGCTTCCCTCCCTCCCCTTTAACACCCGTCCCCTTTTGTCCCCACACATTTCCCTCCGTGCCATTGTCCTCCCTGCTCCCGCAGCCCATCCCAGCCCGGGAGCAGCTCCCGGGGCCACCTGCTTTTTCCCCGTTCTTTTCCAGGACACCTGATGTATTTATTTTCATTGCTGGTTTGTTTTCCTTTTTTTTTTTCCCCTTTTAATTTTTTTTTTCGGGTCTATTCAGTCGGTTCCTCCTCGCCGCGGCCGGGGAGCCGCGGTTAATGAGTAACCACAGCGAGCTCCGGGGCAGCTGCCTCAGACAAACCGACGGAGACTTTTTTGGAGCTGCATAAGGGAGCGTTTGTTCTGCAGCCTCTCAATGGATCCTTGTGCAGGAGGCGAGGAGTGCGGGGAGAGGCGGAGAGGGGCGCTCGGTCCCGGCCCCGCTCGGTCCCAGCCCCGCTCCACCCCGGCCCCGCTCGGGGATCCCTGCGAGCATCACCCCGGCCCCTTCCGAGATCGGGTTCATCTCCCCAGCACAGCCCACAATTGGTTTTGGGTTTTTTTTTTTTTTTTTAGGGTTTAAAGCTCGTTTTAAGGGATTGAGGATCAACCACTCAGCCCCTGAGAGCGCCGAGTGCTGCAGGAGCTGATAAAGAGCTGCTGCTCCAGGGAGCTGTGTCAGGTAAAACACGAATCTTCCCCAAAACGTCAGCCAATCCCCAATAAAAAAACAAAAAAAAACAATCCAAAACAAAAACAACAAGAAAAAAACCCACCAACCAACCCCAAAGCTGAGGTTTGTAAAAGAGGAGGAAAATGTGGTTCCGTGTTTTTAGCAGGTGGGGCTGGTGTGGGGGTCGGTGTGGCAGGAATTGGGATTTTCTCTGTCCCTGTCCCACTGAGGAGCAGGTTTGGCTCTCAGGCTCCTCATTTTACTGTCCCTTCCTCTGCTTTGTGTCATGGCGATTTTGGGGTTTTTCTCTGAATTTTGCCGTGGGTTTTGAGGCAGTTCTGCCCTCCCTGGTAGAAGGGGCAGCGCTGTGTCCTGGCTGTCCTGCCTGACCTTGGCCGTGCCATTTAAACCTCGGAGTCCCGCTCTGCTCGTGTCACTGAGCAAACAGGTGACGCTGTGGCCCTGCCCAGCCCTGCTTTGTCCTCCCCAGGGCTCTGGGAAGCTCCTGGAGCCTGGATGGGATCCTGGGAGCAGAGAATTCCTGCCCCAAACCGCTCCTGGTGGTTTGGAGGTGTCTCCCTCTCGTTGTGGCTCCACAATGAAATTGGGAAAGAATTCCAGGACCACCAAGTCTGACCTCTGAACAAATCCTTTGGCAATCAGACCAAATAAAATGTGCCACCTCTGCTCCTTTTTGGGGGATCCCATGAGCTGGATCCTTCCTGTGCTCCTGCTCTGCACCTTCCTGGGACAGCCCCGAGTTGTGACCCCTCAGTGTCCCCTGGGGAGGGGACAGGAGTGTCCCCAAGGCTTTCCCACCCCTGCAGCCCCCACCCTTCCTTCCCAGTCTGGGCAGGGCTGGGATCCAGCACCAGGCAAGAGCTAAAAACACGGAACCACATTTTCCTCCTCTTTTAAAAACCTCAGCTTTAGCGTTGGTTGTATTTTATTATATTTTTTTTTTTTTTTTTTTTTTTAATTTGGGTTGGCTGAAGTTTTGGGGAAAGATTTGGGGTTGTTTGCGTTTTACCTGACACAGCTCCCTGGAGCAGCAGCTCTTTATTGGCTCCTGCAGCACTTGGCACTCTCAGCACTGGAAAGAAAAAGCTTTTTGTTCCCATATTTCCATATATTTATATGGATTTAACTGGGCTGGGGAGGGTATTTGAAGGTCAGAGGACTCCCAGAGGTTGCTGTGCTGGCCGGGCCTGGGAACAGGGAACAGCTCTCCTGTGGGAACCCAATCCCACTCACCCTTCCCCGATCTCTTTATTTTCCCAATGCTGCCCATCACAAAATTCTTTATTTTGTTATTTTTCTGGGGAAAACCACTGGCAAATCCCACGGTGTGGATTTCTGGATGTGCCAGTCCCAAGCTGGGGTGGGAAAAGCAGCACGGGCTGGGGCTGGGAACCCAAACTGCTCCACAGTGTTTGTATCAACACAATTTGGACAGGAATAAAGAGTTTTCCTGCATTCCCAGGGCTCCCATTGCTTCCCAGATCCATCCCCATTTCCCTGGAGGAGTCAGAAACCCAGTCCTTCCTCCCTGACTATTCCCAGCCATTGGGAATTCCATTTCTCAGGAATATTCTGCAGGAGATCAGCCAGCCCTTCCTCCTGGTGGTCTCCTTGGGAGCCCCGAAACCATCCCTGGAGTGAGGAGCAGATTTCCCTTTGCGGCAAAACCCTCTTTCCTTTCCACAAAAAACCTTCCCTTTCCAGGAAAAAACCCTCTTCCCTTTCCACAAAACCCCTCTTCCTTTTCCAGGGAAAACTCTCTTCCCTTTCCACAAAATATCTCTTCCATTTGGAGGAAAATCCTCTTCCATTTCCAGTAAAACCCTCTTCCCTTTCTGGGAAAAATCTCTTCCTTTTCCAGGAAAAAACCCTCTTTCCTTTCCACAAAACCCCTCTTCCCTTTCCATTGGCCATCACACTGGGAATTTCCTGCCTTAAAATCTTCCCCAAAGCTCTGATCCAGCAGATCCAGCGGTCACATTCCCATGTTGGATTTGACATTTGAATGCTGAACTCGATGATTTCAGAGATCTTTTCCAGCCTGAATGATCCCGGGATTCTGTGCTCCAGGGAGCTGTGAATCCCTCGTGGGATAAAAGGATAAAGGGATGAAGGGATGAAGGGATAAAGGATGCTTCCAGCTGCTCCAAATTGTGGGTTTTTCCCATCTTGGGACCATCTGGTGGACATCTTTCCATCCCCGGGCTCTTTATTCCCTGATTTTTGAGAAATCAGGCTCCTCTGGCAATGGTGCAGCTTTCCATGGGAATTCCTTCCTCTCTGGGGTCTCTGGGCAGTGCAGAGGGGTCTGAGCAGCACCCAAGGGCTGTGGTGACCCTGTGCATCCACAAAAGCCGGGGCAGAGCTTTGGAGAGCTCCAGGTTTTTTGGGGAGATGACAGAAAAACCCCTGACAGCTCCACGTCCTGTGAACTCACGGCTCAGAAGGAGATACTGCTGGAAAAGGGGTAAAACTTGGGAATGAAGTTATAAAACTTAGGAATAAAATGTTAAAAATCAGAATTTCCCTTTGGAAATCCCAGCCACGCAACCCCAAGGCCCCACAGGAGCCCTTTACAGACCCAATTTGGGTGGTGTTGGATCCCTGGACATCTTCCACCATCGCAGGCTGCTCCAACCCCCTCCAGCCTGCCCTGGACATGGGATCCAGGACAAAATCCATCATCTGCAGCCTTTCCCCAGCTCTCTCCTCACCCCATTCCTCCCCTTGCCAAACAGGTTTGAATTTCCAGCCCGTGCCTCTGAAAACGGCACAGCCCCCTCCTGCACTGCGCTAAAATATGGCTTTTTTCCTTTTTTAATATCCCCTAAACGATGACCTTTTCCCTCCTTCAGCAGGCAGCCAACACAAGCACAACAATGTGATTTGTGCAGCGTTTCAGCTGCGGTTTCTTCAAGAAATTCATCTGCTCTCGAAGCAATTAAGGGCAGGGAAGCATTTCCACTCCGGCTTCGGGCCCTGAAAAGCTGCCAGGAGGGATTTTTTTCCTTCCCCTCCGCTCTCCCTCTTGCTCCCTCAGCCTCTCCATCCCAGAAAGCTCCTGAGGTTCACTCCAGCAGCAGTTTTGAGGGGTGGGATGGTAAATCCCAGCCTGGTGCAGGTAGGAAGGGGCTGGATCCGTGTCCCTGTCCCTGCCCCGCTGTTGGGGTGGGACATTTCCCCCCTTGGACAGGGTTTGTGCGGGATCAGCCCCCTGAGCAGCACCTTCAGCACTCTGTCCCCTGTCCCAGCTCCTGTCCCCGCTGTGGAGGGGACATCGGGCACGGTGCCACCCCCTCCTCGTGCCTTCAGGACGCTCCCGAGGCACGTGGGGTCCAGAGAGCAGCGGGACAAGGCTCCATCCCGCCGGGGAATTCACCAGGGCTCGGGAGAACGGGCCCTAAATGAGCCCCTAAGTCAACAGCACGGTTAATTGCTCATTCATCCCGCGGATGGGTTAATAATTAAGTTAAATTAATAATTGGGAGAATAATTAAACGGAACAATAACCAATACGCGGGACAATTGAAGCGCTCGCTGTTCGAGCCGAGCTTTTTGGGGTTACTCATTCACTTTAGGGCGGCTCTGGCGTCGGGCTGGCTGTGCCGGGGCTCCCGGAAAAATCCCGGAAAAATGGGATTTTGCAGCAAAACCGCGGGCGCTTCCCTCCCTGGGAGAGCGGCGGGGTCCCGGTGAAGGGAGGAACCGCCGCGACCCTCGGACGGACGGACCCAGGACTCCAGAAGATGTGTGGAGTAATGTATTTTTACAGGTGACTTTAAGGTGTCTTTTTTTGAAAGCTATGTGCCATGCAGCGACAACCTGATCCCACTGGTCCAGGCTGCTTCCCCCCAGCCCCAATGTCCAGCTGGCCTTGGGCACTCCAGGATCCAGGGGCAGCCACAGCTTCTCATGGCACCCTTGGCCCGCCTGCCTCCCAGAGGAAACAATTCCTGCCCAAATTCCCATCCTCACCTGCCCTCTGGCAGCTGTGACCGCCATTCCCTGTGCCTGTCCGCTCCATCCCTTGTCGAAGTCCTCTCCCCAATGGTTCCTGTGGGCCTCCTTCAAGCCCTGCACCGGCCCAACAATGAGCTCAGCTCAAGCTCTTCTCTCCTGTCCAGCCGCTGAAACAATCCCACCGCCTCAGCCAGAAACCCTTTTCACTCCCCAGCGAACACCTGCTGCCATCCTCTACCAACTGCTGCCCTCCTCTGGGGCCTCTCTCCAGCATCGCTTCCACGTCTTCCTGTGCTGTCGGCGAAGGCCCAAGGTGCTTGGAAGCCCAGCTACTGCAGCGTGAGGTTCACCTGAGAAGCAAAGGGCACAGGGGCACCACCAATCCCTTCCCTGTAGGATCAGACCAGAACAATCCCAATCTTCTGTTCCATTCCGAGAATCCGAAGTTCTGGCCCTCTCCAGCCCATGACTCAGGCACTGCCAGGAAGGTGAAGGTCCCAGGATTAATGAGTTCCCTCACTGTCCTCAGCCAGGCCCCTGCAATCAGCCCCGCCAAGCCCTTGGAGCCGTTCCCAGCTCTTGATCCCAATCTCGGCCTACACCTGGCCCGGCTTTCTGCTCGGGACAATGTGGGAACACATTTATTGTTGCTCTTTTATTTTCTTTCTTCCAAGTCACTTCTCCTTCCCCTTGGAATATTCGCCATGGATCTTTGTTGCAGGACGAGCCTCCAGACAGCATCAAATGGGGTGGATTGTGCTCCGGACAGCCCCGTGTCCACATGGGTCCCTGGGCTGTCCCTGTGCTCAAGCCCACCCACGGCCACCGGCCCTGGCTCCGTGCCCAGTGGAGGAATTGCCCAGCACAAAACACCTGCACTGGGAATTCTGAGTCCTTCACTGCCTGCATGGGGCCAGGGCAGGCTCAGGCTGCAGGGCTGGAAGCGGTAGGAGAAGGTTCGTCTTCTGTCCCAAGAGGGTGCTGCACAAGGCCCAGGCTCCCGCCAGGGCATGAGTCGAACCCGGGGCTGCCACTGGCCCCCTGCCCCCGAGGCTGCCAGAAGCTCGATTCAGGACGTTCGGAAACATCGCCCGCTGCCTAGGTGATCACAAGGCTGGGATTGGCCTGGGGGGCTCTGATTGCCCTTTTGGGGTGGCCTGAATTTTGGGGGGGTCCTTTCCCCCAGGGGATATTTTTTTGCGACCTGAAGGCACTCCTATCGTACAAATATCTGCACTATGGAGTTCTAGGTTCACCCGGTGCGCAGCGCCCCACAGGAGGTTCCCTCTCGTGTCAAAGTGAGGAATCGATATGTCTTAATCTGAGGTTTTGTGCTCATTTTTTCCAGGCCTGCGTGTCATAGATGTCGTGTACTTTCGCTGCTCACTCCACCTTCTCTGTCTGGCCACCCAACCCCATAATTTGAAACGAGTGCGTTAAGTTTTTCTACCCTGCCACCAACAAATAAGCGTTTGTTTTTTTCCTCCTATCTAACAAGAGAATGTGTGGTCTA
The DNA here is from genome assembly GCA_009741485.1 of Malurus cyaneus samueli. Taxonomy (NCBI): domain Eukaryota; kingdom Metazoa; phylum Chordata; class Aves; order Passeriformes; family Maluridae; genus Malurus; species Malurus cyaneus. Next base: position 362,131 of record VKON01000152.1, read on the forward strand.
AGGCAATATTTGGAATACTCCGATCAGTCCCTCTCGCCGGAGCGCGTTTCTTTGGGCCTAGGAGATTATGAGATATATCTGTTTGTCAGTCGCTTATCCAATATGCTTTCCTAACATATTGCTATCGGGGCGAGCAGCTCTGACACCGAAGAAGCTCCACATCCTTTTTTTCCACCACTGACAAAGTCACACTCTGCCTGGGTCGAATTATCTAGTACTTGGAAGGAGAAAATGCATCCAGTAATCCATCCAGTATCTCATTCTTTCCTCTTCCAAAAAGGCAGAGGACGGCATGATACCCACGTAACCATTAAATGTCCTTTTCTGTATGTCATTTTAAGGTGAACGGCCATTCCAGTGTAATCAGTGCGGAGCTTCCTTTACTCAGAAGGGAAACCTCCTCCGCCACATTAAACTACACACAGGGGAAAAACCTTTTAAGTGTCACCTGTGCAGTTATGCCTGCCAAAGGAGGGATGCGCTTACGGGTCACTTAAGGACACATTCTGGTAAGTGACTTCACAGGCACTCCATGTGTTTTGGATGTGTGTCACTGGGACACTCGGTATGGAAAAGACAGACAGCAAGGTTTGCTCAGCCTGTGAAAGGGTCAACGCAGAGCAGTGACCACTCTCTGTGCTCCTGGAGCCAATTCAGGACTGGCTCTGCTCTTAGTGCAGAGAGAGGGGCTAGGGGAATGCATGTCACAGCCCTCAAACCTGCTTGCACAAATAACTCCATGGTATTTTCACAGAATCACATCTGATATTTTGGTTGGAAACAGAACTCCAAGATCATCACAGTCCGACTTTTGACTCTCTCTCCCATCCACCCAGACCCACCTTGTCAGCTCATTTTCAGATGAGTGGAGCTGGCTATGCCAGCAAGCTCTGAACTTGAGGAGAGTGTGAGACGTGCTTTGCTGGGGCTTCCTCCCATCCCACCCTGATCTGTGAGGAACACCCCAGCAGCATAATCCCAGGCAGATGACCCTATTGCCACCTCACTGTGGTATAGTGCCTTTCATCTGAATCTCTTAAAATGCTCAGCAGATGTTTATTCTCAAGCCTGGTAGGGTGTTCTGTCCATTTTGCAGATGAGGAAATGGAGGCACAGAGCTGAGATGACTTGGATAACAAGCCAAGTATAATTGGATTTTAGTTGGCCTGGTTCTGCAGGAGCCACATGGTGCTTGCCCTTGAATTTGTCTATATCCTGCATTTTACATGGGCCCAGAAAGAAAGCCTTGATTCTGAATTACAGATGCTATCTCTGTATTACACTGTACAGAAAAAAAGCTCAACCTCAGAAAGAATCAAAGTCAAAAATAAATGTATCTGCCACGGATAAATGAGATTATGATTTAAGCGAGAACAGCAGTGTGGTGCTGTCCCCCACCAGCACAATGCTAAAATCATCACGCTTCAAGCAAGACAGTGTTTTAGTGATCTCTTGTGGTTATTTTAATTACTTTATTGTTTCTTTTTCTAGTGGAGAAGCCGTACAAATGTGAGTTTTGTGGAAGGAGCTACAAGCAGAGGAGCTCGTTAGAAGAGCACAAGGAGCGGTGCCGGACTTACCTGCAGAACGCTGGCATGTGTGAGGCTGGTGAGTTTATCACATTACAGTGGTTTTGGGGTTTTGGTACATTACAGGGCTTATAAAAGGGCATCTGGTGAGCTGTTAACCCACAGCCTGAGAAAAGCTTTTCCTACACTCCTTTTCAGTAACCAGAGGGGCTGTAACGTTACAGAGGGACTGGTTCATTGCAGCCCTCAGGCAGATATTTAGAGAGTGCTTTTATTTTAATCACTTTTTTCTTTCACAGTTACTTTGTGTAAAACATCTATAATACCTTGTACCCTGCATTTTTGGAGGTGATGTTCAGTGAATTAAATTATTCCTACATTCATGCTATTATGTGGCTCATTTTATGGGATGAGGTGTTGACAGCCGTTGTTCCTGTCTCTGTGTGTTTGATGGTTCATTTTCTTTAGAATAAGAACTGTTAGAATTTGCAGCAGTTTTAGTAGTCTGGATCCAGGGCATGAAAAGGGAGTGGTATCCCAAAAATCACTGGCAGATCGTCTTAGGAGGGAGTGAGAGGTAAGGGAATGCTTTGAGTATACAGCTGCCTTTTGAAAAGACAAAATATATCAAAACATGTTTTATTCTTGTTTTCCGTTTTGCAGTCTCAGTGCTGCAGTTCAAAAATATTTTGGTGAAAAGTAACTGCCGTAATCTTTGTCCTTATTTCACCTGAACCATTCAAATCCTAAAATGAACTGTGTGATTCGAGTTTCACAATACACCAGTAAGTCAGGAAAAAATTGTTCTTCCCATTCAGAGTCAGGGAGTGGCTGTGACCTCCCAAAGGATTCTACAACTGATCTGAGCAGAGCTGAGGCTACGATTTCAGAATTTGGGTTCCCATTTTTGCTATGCAGCTTTGAAAAAACACCAAATAATGGAAACAGGGAATTACAGAGGGTTTGGGTGAGAAGGGACCTATGGCTAGTGTCATTTCCAGTGCCGTGAGCCGCCTCTGCCATTGGGCAGAGACACCCATTCCCACTAGCCAGGTTATTCCCAAGCCCCATCAACCTGACCTTGGGACACTTCCAGGGGATGGGACAGCCACAGCTTCCCTGGGCACCTGTGCAGGGCCCCTTCACAGGGAGGAATTTCCTCCTTATTAACTCTATCACCAAGTAAAGGATGAGATTTCAGGAATCATCACAAGCCAGGCCTGAAAATCAGTGTGAAGAGCCATTGGTGTGCGATGATAACCGTGGGTACAGGAATCCCTACACTGTGCAGAGTGAGTAGGTTGGTATTTCAAGCACACAGGAAACCTTTCAAAGCACAATGATTTTTAAAGTTTCATAGGGTTTTTTTTAATAGTTTTATAGTTTTGGGGAGGCTCTCTTCTCATCAGCAAATGACAGGTTTCTTAGAGCATTAGTAAAAGTAACTGGTTATCAGCACATCAGCAAATTTGGGGTTTCGTGAGAACCCTTACACATTGTAACTGTGGTTTGAGTTACAGTACACACTCCCATGATGGTGATCAGCCAACATTGTCCACCCGTGAAAATGGAAAACATGAGATCTGTTGCAGCTTTCTGCTTCAGAACCATTCTCATGGTTTAGATGCATTTCAGAATAGCAACATTTCACCCTTTATCCCGAGCCTGCGGTGCAGTCCTTGCTGCATCAGCACAGGGAGCCTTAACTGGTCACATGGAATGCAAATCAATGGTTGCTCCCTCTGTCTTGGAGACCTTCACACCCTTACAAATATTGCAATGTTTTTAGGGAAGTGGGAAATTTTACAAAAATGGGAACTCCTGCTGTCAACAGGATGTTGGGTGACAGAACCAGAGAGAGAGAAAGCTGGAAAGACTCTCAGGAGGTCATTTGCTACATTTAAGTAATTTTTCTTCCCTAAATGTAGCACTTTGCATTTGTGTTTATTAAACATTCTCTTCCCATTACTGATCCTTTCCCTACTTCTCTTCATTACTTTGAATTTTGGTGTTTTTCTGAATTCCTCATAAGCTTCTGAACCTGGTCTGGTGGAGAGGTTTTCTGTCCATGGCAGGGAGGTGGAACTGGAATGAACTTTTAAAGGTCCTTTCCAATCCAAACAATTCCAAGATTCTGTTCTTCACATTGAGCCAGTTAGACATGAAAGTGCTCTACACGTTCTCATCCCTAACTAATTAAAATATTTTAAAGCATCAGGACTGTAGTAACCATTCTAGTTGCTTTTTAGTGCCTGATTGGCACGTTCAAAACGTAGAAATATTTCTAAAAGAGAAGTTTTATGTAACAATGTAGTTGGAGCGTTGTCCCTGATAACCATCTCTCTCACATTGTTCTCATTGCACAATCACCCAGCTCTGTTCCACTCTCCCTTCTCGAGTGACCACACAGAGATGCTACAGGAAGCAATGCCTCTAATTTCAGCTCGGCTTTGTACTTGGGGGGTTTGCTAATGATAGCTGCATGTTCTAAAAATTCTACTCACATTGGTGGTGTGGCAGAAACCACGCTATGGGAACAGCTCAGTGCAGGGTGAGTGTGGTGTGTGCTCAGGGCTGGGAGAGCATCTGCTCTCTCTCCAGCTACAGGGTGACATGGTGCCCCAGACATGCGTGGATTGCCCAACGCTGGGAAGTGTTCAAAGGGCCAGGGTTGGATCCAGGTTGGACCTACCTGGGAATGAGTGGAAGTTGTCCCTGCCCATGACAGGGAACGGTGGCCAACACTAGATGATCTTTAAATGTGTCCTCCAACCCAAACCACTCCAATACCCATGGCCAGGGGACAGCAAACTGCGTCTGGAGAGGTCATTCCTCACCCAACATAAAGAGTTCTTCATAATGGTTAATTCACATAGGCAGGAAAATGGTCCTCTGGAAGTGTTTTATACAGACAGGATCACACTGAAATGTACACTGAGATGGGCAGCAGTGCTGGGAGCAGCATGGAAACATCTCAGGGGGTCAGGGAAGACCGTTCCGAGCCCTGGTGCTGGCTGAGCCGGCGGGGTCCCCGACCGGTGGGAGGAATCCGCGGCGACCCCTCGGACGGGGACGGAC
>VKON01000152.1:366762-379517 GCA_009741485.1 Malurus cyaneus samueli
AGACGGACAGAGGGAGGGAAAGGGGGACGAGGGAGGGACAGAAGGACGGAGAGAGGCGGCTCCAGGCCGGGGGAGGAACTACAAGTCCCGTGAAGGGCCGCGCCGGGGTTATAAAAGCGAGAATGGCCCGGCAGCCGCAGTCGGAGCATCCCTGGCTGCGGCGGAGCCGCTCCCGCTCCCGTCCCGGGCTCTGCCCCGGCTCTCCCGGGATATTCCCGCCGATATTCCCGCCGGGAGATGCGAGCGGGGCCATACCCGAGCCCCCGGAGCGGGATGAGGACACGGAGAAGGAGGATGAGGATGATGCCGCTCCGCGCACCGGGGGAGCCGCAGCCCCGGGAGGGTTCCGGAGCTGCCGGGGAAGGCGGAGGTGGAGGTGGGTGCCCCGCTGGGCTCGGGGGGTGCGGGGGTCAGCACGGGGCTCCTCCGGCTCCCCGCTGCTGCTGCCGCTCCCGTTACCGCGGGTGCCCCCGGGGGTCCCGGCGCTGCGGGGGCTGAGCCGGGCGCTGCGGGTCCCCTCGGTGCCGGTACCCGCTGTCGCTTTGCCCCGGTGCCACCGCCTTTGTGTCGCCCCGGTCCCGCCGTTCCCCTGCCCGGGGCTCCGCGATGCTCCTGGGTCTGGGGGCAGCGCCCGGTCCCGGCGAGAGGGGAGGAATTTCCCGTTCTCTCCGAGGAGCACCGTGCGGCTCGCTTTTCCTTCGTTGTTTTCGCTATTTTGCTGGGGTTTTGTTGTCGTTTTTTTTTTTTTTTTTTTAGGCAGCACGCACGAATTTCCTTCCTACCGTGGGAATATTCCCAAAAGTCTCGCCGCGGGGCAGGTGCCGGGCGGGGCCGTGGGCAGCGCCTGCAGCCCCTGAGATCCCGTCCCCTCCCCTGGCGGGGTGTCCCCAAACCCGGGGCGAGCCCGGCAGCTGCCTCGGGGCTGCCCGTCCGCAGCGGGATCTGCCGTGCACAAGAGCACTTTTGTGTGAATCCTGGAAAAAAAAAAAATATGAATGACTCCCTTCTTTGGCTGCCTACAACAAAAAGACCACACCAGTCTAGACCTGCAGCCAACAACACACACAGAAATTAGCGCTGTCTGCTCGCGGGGACCCGGCGTGGCCGGGGGAGCTCCAGCCCGGGATCCTCCGGACGGCCGGGGATGCTTTTTTTCGGGGAGAGGATGTTTGAGGTTGCTTTGATAGAAACAAGAGGAGCTTTTATTGCCCAGACATTGTTGGTGTCGCTCTCGGCTGGCTCGGAATGCGTTTCCTCCGAAGGCTTTGGAGGCTGCGGGGATTGCTCAGCTCCTGCTAATTGAGACATCTTTTAATAATCACGGGCACGGCTCGGGGGAGGGAGGTGGGGGCCGAGGGTTGGTGACTCAGGGCTCGGGAAGGAGCCGCGTTTTTGGGTTGCCCGGGGGTGTGGAGGGGAGGTTCCAGCTGGGAAAGCGGAGCGGGGCTCCCAGGGACACCGTTCCTCTCTGCTGGCGGGCAGGTGATGCTTTCAGGACATCGCGTTTCTCATTTTCCTGTACAACTGGGGAGGAAAAAAAAAAACCCAAAATCTTCGTGGTTCACCTCAATCCTGGCCCCGGGTGTGGAATCCACGCGTGGGGAGTCAGAGCCCCCACAGACAGACAATAATCCCGTGCTCTTCTTTTCCAAAGCTGTGCTGTAGAACCGGCGGGTCTGCTCTTTCTATCGAGCTTCTCTTGCAGTTCCCCAGGTGCTTTCCACCCTCGGGTGTCCCTAAAGAAACCTTTGGGAGATGTGGCACCCCTCAAACTCCATTTGATGCGGCAGCGATCGCCCCGTTTGGGAATGTGGGGTCACTGTGACTGTGGGGACATCAATCCTTTGGGAAGCAGCTGGGGTGGGAAGGAGCTTGGTGAGCACAATTCATGTGAAAAGAAACCCAAAACCATTTCTCGTGAAGCCTTCGTGGCAGGAGTGGTGACACCTGCACGGTGGAGGAAGGAGGGATTTGGGAGAGCTGAGGGGTCTCCTGAGGAAGGAGGGATTTGGGAAGAGCTGAGGGGTCTCCCGGGGAAGGAGGGATTTGGGGAGAGCTGAGGAGTCTCTTGAGGAAGGAGGGATTTGTTTTCCTTTCGGGGAGCAGCCCTGGCGGGTCTCTGCGGCGCTCGGGGGCTCTGCTGTGCCCGGGGCGGTCACAGGAGCTGCAGGTTCCTCTCCTGCCGCAGGGATTTAGGACCAGGAGTGTCCCTGCTCACTGCTGAGCCAGAAACTCACAGCTGTGGGGTCCAGGGGATCCTCCTGCCTGCAGAGACAGGGAAAACACCCCAAATGGGCTCATCCCACACTCCGGGGGATGGTTTGGAGGTGCCGCACTGAGGCTGCTCCTGGGATGCTCCCCTTGGCTGGAGGATCCCCCGATCCCTCTGGAACGGCTCTGCTGGGGCTGTGACCTGCAGGGAAGATGGGGTCACCCCAAAAGGGCCGGCAGAGGGGCAATGACCCGAGCAGACCGGGACAGCGGCCCCACGAGCAGTGTGCTGTCACCTGCAGCGGCGGCAGGGAGTTTGAGGGTGGGTGACACCGGCTATTTTGGGGGTTCACTGGCTATTTTGGGGGTTCAGGGCTCTCTGAGCTCGGCTGCCCCCTCACCTGCACCCGTGTGAGCTGGGCTCGGGTTACAGAGCAGAGAGGGCTCGGGGGATGTTGGGACCCGGCTCTTTTTAGGATCCCGGTGACATCGGGAATTGCCGGGCTCCCACCTGGCCCTTCCGTTTTTGCATTCCCCTTGTGCGCGGGGTTAAATACATTCGATCCCCTGTCCCTGGCGGTTTTTAACAACAGCTGGCTCAGCTCCGGGCAGTTTCGGGCTCAGGCTGCTCCATCTGGGAGTTCTCCTGGGTTTAGAAACCATCAGAGCGCTTTGAATTTTCGGAGATGCGATGTTTGGGCCACACCCGCCCCCTCCGTGCGAGCCCCGGGCAGCGCGGGGATAACGCCGACAGCACAATGCGGCTTCCTGGGGGGCTCGGGGGCTGTTTGAACTTTGAACAGAAAAGCAGAGCAACAAAAGAGAGGGCGAGGAAAGCCCAGGGCTCCGCCAGACACCGCGGCCGGCCCCGGAGCGGGGAGCGCTTTACAAAGGGTGGCCTTGTTCAGCCGGGCTGATTCCGCCGGCAGCGATGGATTTAGAGCAGGAACGAGGGGGCAAACGCTCGCAGGAAGGCCCCGGTGGCGGTGTCAACGGCATGAAAAGCTCTTCTTTTTATATTTTTATATATGTATATACTATTATATATTTATATATTATATATAAATATATTATATATGTATATATTTATATTAATATATTTAGTTATATAGTTATATAGTTATATACTATTTCTATATTTATATAGTGATATATTATATAATGGTATAGTTCTATATTTTTATTTTTATATTTATATATTTTATTTCTTTTTATTTTTACATATGTAATTAATTTTATATTGTTTTTATTTATTTTTTTTTTTATATTTTATATATTTATGTATCTCAGCCTCCCGCAGCTCCCTGAGAAATGCCGGTCCCATCGGGTGGCAGCTCTTAGCGCAGGGTTGGGGTTTTCTTGGCTCTGCCATCGACTCCCCGGGGACTCCCTGGAGCTCCCACAGCTCCAACACTTCCCCTTTTCCCGTTTTTGGGTTCTCCCCGCTCCGTGGCAGCGCTGGGATCGCAGGAAAGTGTTGTTCTCACATTCTCCCCCCGCGGCTGATGAGGTGCGAAGCCCTCGGCCCCGGAGCCCTCCGAAGGGAACATTTTTGAAATTCAATTGGCTGCTCCTTCTGCCAAGCCGCAGATGTTTTTTGAGGGCTAAAACCTAAGCCTTTAAATAAATGTGTTTGATCCCTGGGTGGTTGCGCAGCTTTCCTGAGGAAAAAAAAATCTCGGAATGGGTTTTGTATCGGGAGCTAAAAGCTGTCTGGTCAGGCTGTTTTTAAAGCTGGTTCCTCCGGGGTTTTATTCCTGCTTTTCCTCCCTGGGAAGGGCTCAGAGCTGCAGGAAAACCTTCCGAGGGTTCTGGGAGGAGCAGGGGGCTCTGCTGGGTCAGCCTGGAACCTCCCCGGGGTTTTGGATCCCCAGGAGGGTTTTTGTGCCATGCAGGAGATCCAGGATGGCTCTGAGGGGCTGCTCTGGACTCCTGGAATGGGGTCAGGTAGGAAAAGGTGTTTTGGGACCTCGGGGTCACCTTGGGGTGAGACGGACAGAGGGAGGGAAAGGGGGACGAGGGAGGGACAGAAGGACGGAGAGAGGCGGCTCCAGGCCGGGGGAGGAACTACAAGTCCCGTGAAGGCCGCGCCGGGGTTATAAAAGCGAGAATGGCCCGGCAGCGCATCGGAGCATCCCTGGCTGCGGCGGAGCCGCTCCCGCTCCGTCCCGGGCTCTGCCCCGGCTCTCCCGGGATATTCCCGCCGATATTCCCGCCGGAGGATGCGAGCGGGCCATACCCGAGCCCCCGGAGCGGGATGAGGACACGGAGAAGGAGGATGAGGATGATGCCGCTCCGCGCACCGGGGGAGCCGCAGCCCCGGGAGGGTTCCGGAGCTGCCGGGGAAGGCGGAGGTGGAGGTGGGTGCCCCGCTGGGCTCGGGGGGTGCGGGGGTCAGCACGGGGCTCCTCCGGCTCCCCGCTGCTGCTGCCGCTCCCGTTACGGCCCGCGGGTGCCCCGCGGGGTCCGGCGCTGCGGGGGCTGAGCCGGGCGCTGCGGGTCCCCTCGGTGCCGGTACCCGCTGTCGCTTTGCCCCGGTGCCACCGCCTTTGTGTCGCCCCGGTCCCGCCGTTCCCCTGCCCGGGGCTCCGCGATGCTCCTGGGTCTGGGGGCAGCGCCCGGTCCCGGCGAGAGGGGAGGAATTTCCCGTTCTCTCCGAGGAGCACCGTGCGGCTCGCTTTTTCCTTCGTTGTTTTCGCTATTTTTGCTGGGTTTTGTTGTCGTTTTTTTTTTTTTTTTTTTAGGCACGCACGCACGAATTTCCCCTTCCCTACCGTGGGAATACATTCCCCAAAAGTCTCGCCGGGGGCAGGTGGCCGGGCGGGGCCGTGGGCAGCGCCTGCAGCCCCTGAGATCCCCGTCCCCTCCCCTGGCGGGGTGTCCCCAAACCCGGGGCGAGCCCGGCAGCTGCCTCGGGGCTGCCCGTCCGCAGCGGGATCTGCCGTGCACAAGAGCACTTTTGTGTGAATCCTTGAACACTTCCCCTTTTCCCGTTTTTGGGTTCTCCCCGCTCCGTGGCAGCGCTGGGATCGCAGGAAAGTGTTGTTCTCACATTCTCCCCCCGCGGCTGATGAGGTGCGAAGCCCTCGGCCCCGGAGCCCTCCGAAGGGAACATTTTTGAAATTCAATTGGCTGCTCCTTCTGCCAAGCCGCAGATGTTTTTTGAGGGCTAAAACCTAAGCCTTTAAATAAATGTGTTTGATCCCTGGGTGGTTGCGCAGCTTTCCTGAGGAAAAAAAAAAATCTCGGAATGGGTTTTGTATCGGGAGCTAAAAGCTGTCTGGTCAGGCTGTTTTTAAAGCTGGTTCCTCCGGGGTTTTATTCCTGCTTTTCCTCCCTGGGAAGGGCTCAGAGCTGCAGGAAAACCTTCCGAGGGTTCTGGGAGGAGCAGGGGGCTCTGCTGGGTCAGCCTGGAACCTCCCCGGGGTTTTGGATCCCCAGGAGGGTTTTTGTGCCATGCAGGAGATCCAGGATGGCTCTGAGGGGCTGCTCTGGACTCCTGGAATGGGGTCAGGTAGGAAAAGGTGTTTTGGGACCTCGGGGTCACCTTGGGGTGACAAGCACTGCGCTGGCTGGGGCTGCCCTGCTGTCACTGCGGCTCCTTCAGCTCCTCTGAACTCACTCTCAGGCCAAAGCGTTTCAGGTTTTAGGGAGTTTTTCCCCAGCTGGTGAGAGAAAAGCCATTTTTGGAGGGTGGGAGGTGCAGCCCTGGAGGAGCTGTGGGGTAACTCCTGCTGGTGCTGTCCCTGTGTCCCTGTCCCCTGCCCACAAACCCCTGGCCCTATGCCAGGGAAGATGCCCCTGGAGGGCTGGGGACGGCTGCCAGGAACACCGAGAGGCAGGTGCCCATCCCTGAGGATGGGAACTCCAGGGATTCCAGCTGCCAGGAGCTTCCCTGCACTCCCAGACTGTGCAGAGCAGCTCCCGTCCCTTTGGGGTGCTGGGATCAGCTCCAGCAGAGGTTTCCTCGCAGTCAGCTCCTCCTTGGGGCTGGTGTGGTGCTGGTTCACAGAATGCTCTGAGCCCTTTGGGGGGACAGCGTGACCAGCAGGGCTCTGTTTGGGGTTTGGGGGGAGAGCTGGGAATGATGAGTGCAGCGCTGGGGTGGGGCAGGAGGGTCCTGGGAGCATTTGGAGGCTGGGGGTTTAGTGACCAGGGGGCAGGAGAGGGGGAGTGAATCCATCCCTGGGGCTCTTGGGTCTGGGGATGAATCTGCTCTGGGGCACTGTGGGGTCTGGGAAGTGATCCATCCTGGGGCCTGTGGGTCTGGGGAGTAATTCATCCCCAGAGGCAGTGTGGGTCTGGGAGCTGAGTCCATCGCCTGGAGGGGATTGGGGTCTGTGGTGGTGCCAGGCTGGAGCTGCAGCTGCCCAGCCCGGGTTTAACTGCCCAGCCCAGGGTTTAACTGCCCAGTCCGGGGTTTAACTGCCAGTCCGGGTTTACTACCCAGGCGGGTTTAACTGCCCAGCCAGGGTTAACTGCCCAGCCCAGGTTTAACTACCCAGGCGGGGTTTAACTCCCCTTCCCGGGCTGGGTGAGTCCCGAGGGGGCACAGAAATCTCTCGGTGGGTGCGAGAAGGAGCCCCTCGCCCGGCAGTGCCCTCTCTGCAGCTGTTTTCCATGGAAATCGTGGATGTTTTCCATCCTCTGCCCGCGTGGATGTGGATTCTGTCTCTGGGGATGTTCCTGCATCCCCGGCGGGATTTGGGTGTTTAATCCCCGCTCCCGGGATAATCCCTGAGGCAGAAGGAGCAGCAGGTGGCTCTGGAGGTGGAACCTGGCCGCGGGAGGGGGGACAAGGAGCGGGACATCCCCTGCTGGCAGGGTCGGGGCTGTCCCCTCCATAAACCGCCCGTGACCCTGGTCCCAGTGGGATCTGTCAGATGAGCCCAGCCCAGGGCCCGGAGGGGGAGGGAGAGGCTTCCCAGCCCGGCGGCCTGGACGGGGAATAATGCTCCCCTTTTTATGGCTTCTTCAATTGTTCCCGAAAATCCTTTTTAAAAGGAGGAAAGGTCCTTCCTTCCTTTCAGCTCCCGGTATCTTGAAGAATTCGCTCCATTGTGAGGCAGGACAGAGACCCTCTAGAGGCTCTCCTCGCACCCCCCTCCCGCGCCCCCTCCCGCCCCATCCCAACAAGCCCCCATTCTCCTCTGAAGAGGGTCCCTCTGTCTAACGCCAAGTAACTCTTAAGGGTAGCATTTATCCCGGGGCACTCAGCTCACAAAGAGTGCTGCAGTGTCAAATCAACTCCCCGCAGCCTGCAAAGAGCAGAGGAAGAAAACACAAAACCCCCTTCTTTCCACCCCTGCGGGGAAACAAATACGGACTTTGTGCCGGGAGCCGCGGCTCCCTAACGAGGCCTAACGGGTGCGACGCAGCCGGCGAGCGGCCACGTGTGTGGGCTCTGAGGGGACCTGGCACACGGCGAGGAATCCCAAATCACCCCCAAAACCTTCTGGCTGTCCCTTGTTCCCAGAGGGATCCGCGCTGCCGGAGAGCGCCCCTATCTCCTGGGTGGTTTAGGGAGAGGCTGGTCCCGGGCTGTTTCACCAAGGTGAGGGACAACGAGGACAGAGCTCAGCCTCATCTTTCAGCAGCTCCCGACCTTGGAATGCCTCAGGTCCGGGTTTTCTGGAGGGAATTCAGTATGGGAATGGTCACCTCTGAGTGCCGGGGCTGTGTTTGCCATCGCTGCTGTGCACAGGGGATGAGGATCCCTGAGAGGAGATCGATCCCTGAGAGGAGATCAATCCCTGAGAGGAGATCGATCCCTGCAAGATCAGTCCCTGCGAGGAAATCAATCCCTGCAAGATCAATCCCTGCGAGGAGATCGATCCCTGTGAGGAGATCAATCCCTGAGAGGAGATCAATCCCTGAGAGGAGATCGATCCCTGAGAGGAGATCGATCCCGGAGAGGAGATCAATCCCTGAGAGGAGATCATCCCTTGAGAGATCAATCCCTGCGAGGAGATCAATCCCTGTGAGGAGATCAATCCTTGAGAGGAGATCATCCCTGAGAGGAGTCATCCCTGTGGAGATCAATCCCTGAGAGAGATCGATCCCTGAGAGGAGATCAATCCCTGAGAGGAGATCAATCCCTGAGAGGAGATCAATCCTGAGAGGAGATCAATCCCTGCGAGGAGATCGATCCCTGAGAGGAGATCAATCCTTGTGAGGAGATCAATCCTTGAGAGGAGATCAATCCCTGAGAGGAGATCAATCCCTGTGAGGAGATCAAATCCTTGAGAGGAGATCAACCTGCGAGGAGATCGTCCCTGAGAGGAGATCAGTCCCTGAGAGGAGATCAATCCCTGTGAGGAGATCAATCCCTGAGAGGAGATCGATCCCTGAGAGGAGATCGATCCCTGTAAAGAGATCGATCCTTGCCAGGAGATCGATCCCTCAGAGGAGATCAATCCCTGCCTCTCCCCTCTGGATGGACTCAAACAGGAATCCTGCGTGCCAGAAACCAGTATGACCAGTCCCGAGCGAGAACTGGCCAGTGCTCCCTGGTTTTGGCCACCAGCACGGCCAGTGCCTCTGCTCAGGAAGCGGGAAAAATCCCACTGAGTCTTTCGTTTTGGCACAACCCGGCTTTTGGGATTTTTGGTTGGATTTGGGATTCCCTTGCAGCTCTGCTCCATGGTGGACACCGGGTCGTGCTGCGGTGACCGAGGTCACTCCTGCCCCCATCCTGACATTTCTTTCTCCCCAGATTTCGGCGTTCCTGAAGGGACAGACGCCCTCGGCCACGGGAATTGTCGGGATTTCCTCGTTCCAGCAGTGAGGACACCACAACCCGCCCGTGCCCACGATCGGAACTCATCCCCCTCCACCAGGAAAAGGCTCCCGAGCCAGGATTTTTTGTCTCCGGCTGTTTCCTCTGCGCTGGGATGCGCAGCCCCGAGCCTGGCGTGGGATTTGGATGCTCCCTTCTGTCGGGAGCGGGGAATGGCAGCGCCGGGAGGCTGCGGGGAACCTGCTCCACCCCAAACCCGCTGGAATTACCGCTTTGGGCAGCGTCCTGCTGGGCTTGGCTGCGTGACCGGGCATCTCCCCAGGGACGGGGTGGAAAAGCAGCGCTCACAGATCGCAATTCCCTCTTTTTCTGGGCCGCTCTGAGCACCCTGGAGCTGGGAGGATTCCAAGTGTTGGTGTAGGACAAACCTTGCTGCTCTGGGTGTTCACTGTTTATTTTTTTTTTTTTTATTTTTTAAAAGCTCCTTTTGTTGGACTCATGAGACAATTTGCCATTTTCCCCTCTGCTCGAGAAGTAGTCATCGGCCCATTAGCGATGATAGCATGCTGACGTGGTCGGTGCTCGACGCGTGGACATAGGTCGCTTTCATCCAATACTGGAGTTTTAGTCCTTTCAGCTTGAAATCCTGACAGGGGTTTCTCCCGGAGGAGTTTATTCGCTCTGATAATGGACAGAGTATCAAAGGCTGCAGCTTCCCGGGAGGTTTTCCTTTCTTTCCCTGGCGAGGGGAACCCTGAGGGTTTTCCACACTTTTGAGGTTGTGGTGGCTGCAGGGGGGACCCTCCTCAGGTCACTGGACTCCGTGTGGCCCTTGTCCTGAGGGTCCGAGGATACAGGAAGGGTGAGGCTGCTGTGCTCCTCCTTTGATAGAAAATCCCTTTTCCTGCTGGAAAATGACGGATTTCGGGAAGCGCTGTGCTGGTGCTGCACTGGTGTGATGGGGGATTTTGCCGGGATTTTTTTTGCTGTTGGTTTTCCGGCCGGGGCTCTGTTTTCTGGGCTTCGTCGCGGGGGCGGGTCTCTGTCGGGGTCTCTGTCGCGGGTGGCTATGTCGTGGGTTCTGTCCCGCTCCCTGTCCCGCTCTCTGTCCCGTCCCTCGGGTCTCTGTCCCGTCCCTGTCCCGGTCTCGTCCCGAGTCCTGTCCCGTTCTCTTCCCGGTCCCGTCCCGTTTCTTGCTCTGTCCGTTCTCTGTCCCAGTCCATTGTCCCGCTTCTCTGTCCCCGCGTCCCGCCCGGTTCATGTTTGTGTCCTATGTCTCTGTCCCGTTCTCTGTCCCGGTCTCTGTTCCGTTCTCTGTCCCGGTCTCTTCCCGGTCCGGTTCTGTCCTTTCTGTCCGTGTTCTGTGCTTCCGATCCTGTCCCGATCCCGTGTCCGGTCCCTGTCCCAGTTTCTGTTTGGTCCCGGTCTCTGCTTGTCCCGTCCCGTCCAGTCCCTGTCTCCGTTTCTCTGTCCCGGTCCCTGTCCCGGTCCCGTTCTCTGTCGATCCCTGTCCGATCCCTGTCCCGATCCCTGTCCTGTTCTCTGTCCCGATCCCTGTCCCGTCTCTGCGGTCTCCTGTCGGGGTCTCGTCCCGGTCCTGTTCCCGTTTCTGTCCGGGCCCTGTCCCGGGTCTCTGTGCTTGTCCCTTCTCTGTCCGGTCCCTGTCCTGTCCCGGTCTCTGTGTTCTGTCCCTGTCTCTGTCCCGGTTTCTGTCCCGGTTTCTGTCGCGGACCGCACTGGACCCTGGGGCCGCAGCGCCCTGCATTCCGCGGGGCCGCGCGGGGGCTAGGGCTTCTCGGGATGATTGAATGGGGGTGGTGGGATTGAAGAGACCCCAACTCCCACCCAGTGCCACCCAAATCCCACCCAGTGCCACCCAGTGCCACTCAACCACCCACGGCAGCGCCACCCAAATCCCCCACGTGCCACCCCAGAGCCACCCCTGCCATGGCGGGACACCTCCCAACACCCGGGGGTGCTCCCAGCCCCAGTGTCCAGCCTGGCCTTGGACATTCCAGGGATCCAGGAGCTCCTCTGGGATTCCATCCCAGCCCCTCCCCACCCTCCCAGGCAGGAATTCCTTCCCAATATCCCATCCATCCCTGCCCTCTGGCAGTTTGAAGCCATTCCCAGTGTCCTGTCCCTCCATCCCTTGTCCAAACACTCTCTTCAGCTCCTCTGGAGCTTCTTCAGTCACTGGAAAGGATTTTAAATTTCCCCCGGAGCCTTCTGTGAACATTCCCAGCTTTCCCAGGTTGGCTCCAGAGCAGAACTGCTTCAATTCTCTGCTCTCGGAGCTGAAAAAGCTGCGAAAAAATTGTAAAAAATCCCATGGGGCGACGCATATCTTTGGGGGCAGGGATTTAAACACGGCGGGGCTGCTCCGGGCGCAGGCAGACGGGGTGGGAGAGGGGGAAAAACAATCCAAGAGGGGTTTGGGGCGGAAAACGTCGCACGGGGGTGACAGAGAGGCTTCCAGCCAAGGGACGGGCGCGTCCCCATCCCGCGGCCGCTGGATGGCAGCGGAGCTCCGCGATATTCCCAAACCGGCCCTGCGTCCATGGATCCATCCATCCATCCCCCGCTCCATCCCCGCTCCCAGAGGCTGTTCAGGAGTTGGACTCGTGGCTCACTCCCAGCTCTGGATATTCCATGATTTTAGAGGATCAGAGTCTGATTCTTGACACCCGGAGTGGCGAGGGAATGAGGGGTGAGGCTGGGAGGGAGCGGATCTGGGGTGATAAATGTGACATTCATGGACCTGCCTTTGGCCAAAAGCACTCGGGAAAAATGAAATTGTGTCTGGAAAGCTGCTGCTGCATGAGTGTGACCGGGAATGTGGATTTGGGGTGAACGCAGGGTGGGGTTTGCCATGGGATTTGATCTCTCCAGCCCTGTCCCATCAGGAACCCGCAGCGTTCCCGAGCTGTGCTCCCATGGTTTAGCTCCATGTGCTCCCTTCTCCCGGAGAAAAGCCTGGAAAACTGCTCCGCCTCTCCCTTCCCCATCGGCCTTTCCTGCTGTCCCCAACTCCCCGGGGAGGAGAGGGAGTGGGGGCTGAGTCTGGCTGTGGCAGGGAACGGGGGAATTATTGTGGGATAATCCTGCACCTTTGGCTGCCTTGGAAACACTTCCCAGACAATCCTACACTCCTGGGCTGGCACTCCGAGGACAATCCCAGACCCCAGGACTGGCACTTCCAGGACAATCCTACACTCCTGTCGAGAGAGATGGGCAAGACTCCCTGCCCAGCTGAGAGCTTTGAAAGGCCCTGGGAGCCTTGGGGACAGCCCTGGGACAGCCCGGGCTCTGTTCTCACGCTGCTGGGGCCTCCAGCAGTTCTGGGACTCTGGGATTTGTCCTGGGAGCTGCTTTTCCTCACCCAGGAACTTTTCCGACTCCTTCTGTGTGCTGTTACAGCCCCGATTTATTATAATAGATATTAGTTATAAATATATTTATTAAAATATATATTATTGTAATATATTTATTGTAATCATATCATATTATTATCTATTATAATATCTATATATTAATATTATATTATAATATCTATATATTATAATATCTATATATTATACTATATATATATATAGTACCTAATTATAATATGTATTATTATATAATATCATATATATATATATTATTATAATATTTCTTGATTATAGTATGTATTAAAATAATAATAATATAAATTTCTTATATATTTATTTTATTATTATAAACCCGATTTATTTTGCCGAGGTGCTGCTCCAAGCCCTCCTGTGTGAAAACCAAGGAAAAATATCGATCCAGGGATTTGAGC
>VKON01000152.1:386131-398518 GCA_009741485.1 Malurus cyaneus samueli
TCCAGTGTCCTCCAAATGTCCCTCAAATGTTCCCCCACTGTCCTCATAGCGTCATCCCAGTGTCATCCCAATGGTCCCCCAAGGTAGCACTTTCCCAGTGTCTCCCCAGTGTCACCCCAGAGTGACCTCAGTGTCCCCAAATGTCCCGCACCATTGTCCCCAGTGTCCCCCCATTGTCCCCCAAATGCCCCCCAAATGTCCCCTCAATGTCCCCTTCAATGTCCCCTACTGTCCCCCAATGTCCCCCAGTGTCCCCTCCAGAATTGTCCCCGTGTCCCCAGGCTCAGCTGGGACAGAGGCAGGTCCTGGCGAGCCATTTCCAGCTTGCCAGCAGTAAATAATCATTAAATGTATGACTAATTCTATAAATAATTCTATGAAGGTGTCTCTTAATTTAAATATAAATAGAAATAAACTAGACACCAATAAATATTCATCTATTAAATAATTACTATAATTCTTATTACAATATAATAAAAATAGGGCCATGCGGTTTTTGGGGTTGGAGTAGCCAGCTCACAGAGCTGAGGAACTCAGGGAAGGAATTCCACATGAAACGCAAAGACAACTCCTATCTGTACGCTGAAGAAAAAAATCAGGCGGGAAAAGGAAAAAGAAGACAAATGGAAAAAAAAATGTATCGAGTGCTGCAGCTGTCAGAAAAGATTTCTGCAGCTTTGGCAGAACAGACACAACTATTAGCGCTGGGTGGCTGAGGAATATTAAGGAATATTAAGCTGTCAGGTGGATGATAGGAACACATTATAATCACTCGGGGCAGATCAAAGTACGCTTCACCGGCATCGCCCACTGCGATTCACTCTTCCACGGTGGCGGCCGGACACGCGGGGATCGGGATCAGGCGGCAGGAAAAGCCTGTCCAGCGGGAACAGCCCCTCCTGGGAGTTCACTGCCCACGGCGAGTTGGGTAGGCCAAGGGCGTGCTGGGCCATCTGCTGTCCCTTGGGGCGGCCCCAAGGGGGTGGGGACAGCAGGGGCAGGGGAAGGCTCAAGGAGGGCCCCACATTCCCGGCAGAATTCCCTCCCTAGTGGCTCGTGAGACCCTAGGACCGTCCTTTGGGATGTCGTGCTGAGAGTCCCGTTCCATACTCGAGATCGATATCTCGGAGAATTCATCTGACATTCCCCGTCCCAAGCATTTTGGGACTTGCGTCACCCTGACCAGGAGCAAATGCCCCGCGTCTGCTATTTTAACCATTTTTTTCGATTTTCAGCAATCCAGCCCAGCCTCCCAGCAGCTCCAGAGGCCGCGGGGGCCCCGCGGCTCCCAATCACACACCGAGCTCTGGCCCGCTCGGGAGCTCGTTACATAACCACACTAATTAGCGGGCAGCGCTGAGCGGGATTTGCCGCAGCGGGCGTGCAGCCTGAGCCGGCCGCTCTGCGGTGACCCCCGGTGGCAATAGAAGCCATCAGAGCTCAGCCCGACCACAGCAGCCCTGGGGCTCTTAATCCGCTCAAAAGCCCCAGACAGGATCGGGCCGCCGCAAAAAAACGCTGGAAAAAAACAGTCCGGGATTCGGGGGAACAGGTCGGGATCAGGTCTGGAGCAAAGATCGGTCCTCCGTGCACCACCGGATCGCCCGCAGCTGTACTGGGGTGCTGGGGAGGTGCTAGCCGCTCTGCCTCCGAGCCCCAAAAGGGGCTGCCTGCATTCCCCAAATCCCTTCCGCCCCTTGAGCTGTGGAAAGGGAAGCTGCTGCGCTCGCCAGCTCCGGCATAGAAGCGGCTCTGACGTTAAGCTGATCCTAATGAGGGATCTCCGGGCCAACCCCGCATCAATTCCCGCCGCGGCGAGCTGTGTAGGATGCACCGGCTACCCGGTAATTGGATCACTTCCTCAACTTCAAATCAGGATTACATTGAAGAGTGGAAAAAAAAAAATAAAAAAAAAAAAAATTCTGGATTTGACCACGAGACGAAAATTCCGGTTCTGTCCTTTTCCTTTCCTTCCCGGCTCTTGCGAATTTGGGGCTGTGCTCCCAAGTCTCCGATTTACAAACAGAAGCAGTGCAAAGGTGCGCGAATAAAAAGGGAAATGGAGCTGCAGAGTGCTCCAGCGACACCAAAGAATCCCAATTTAAGCAAAACAAAGCACCAGAGAGCCAGCTCTGGGAGAAGCCCCATGCTCTAGGCTTCCTCACCCCGAGCAGGGCTCGGCTGGGATGGGTTCCACTAAAACCTGCGCATTATGGGGATTATTCCTGCTCCCACTCCTGCCTGCTAGCCAGCGGGAGCAGTTTTTTGCCCTAATTGGGGAGTGGAACGGACAGCTCTGGCAGCGCAAGCAGCTCCCTCTGCAGCAATTTGGATTTTAAAACACACTCGTGGCGCCTGGAGAAAAGCAGGATTGGGCGTTCTAATTCCTGGAAATGAAAGGCGATCCAAGTGTTAGGGGTTTTCCCCCTCCTGAGCTCCCCACAGAAAGCGCGGGTCCTGCCTTACACACAAATCACTTTCCCAGCCAGCCTCAAATAGGATTAAATCCACACACTGCACACGGCTCTCTATCTCCACATAAGAGAATTCCAAAAGCAACCCCTGTTCTGGAAGGGAATCTCCCCCTCTGAGCGCAGAGCCCGGTGCGCGATCCCGCCCTATGGGATCTGGCGCTCAGACGCTCTGTGGAGCTGATCCTGCTCCCAGGACGAGGATCCCGGAGAGGCAGACGCAGAGCCGAGGGGCAGCCTCTGTGGCACAGGGAGGGAGCACAACCCCCCTCAGGTGAGCCTTACTCAGCCTCCCCTCCACCTTGAGTCAGCCCCGCCTCGGACCACAACAGCGGCCTTAAGGGTCGGATGGGGACAGCTGTGCGTCACAGGTGTCGCCCCAGGTGGGGGGGACCCTCCTTATCTTCGCCCTCAGACCTTGGCAAAGGGCTGTTACAAGAAGATCCCAGTCGGGAATGGAGCTTTTCGGGGCTTTATTGGAGACCTTGGGATCTGTAATTCCTGAGCATGCTCATCCGTTGGCAGCGAGAGTGCGAGCGGGGGCTCTTGCCTGGCTGCCATCCCACACTTCAAAGGGTTTAGGGATGGCTCCGGGGAGCATGAGCAGCCCCAGGACTGTTCAAAGGAGGAGGCGGGCTCGGGGCGACAGGAAATACTGAAAGTGGAACCTCATCTTTGTGGCCAGGACCGTTCCTCTTCCCGAATTTCCCGAGGACACGGCTCCAGCGGGATTTTAACCCCGTTCGGGACAGAGGTCGCTCCCACCGTTCCCTTAAGCCACAGGTGCCGGCCGTGCCCTCGGGAAGAGCGGTGCCAGCCCCGCCCAGTGGCAGCAGGCACCCGGCCTGGGGACCGGCAGGGCATGCCCCGGCTTGGGCTGGGAGCAAACAATCCGTTATCTGCCGTCCCTTACTGCCCTGGGCAACGCGGGGTCGCTCCGTGCCGGGCCCACAAGGTTGGATTGGCCGATCCTGGTGGGAAGGGGCAGCCAGGGGGAGAGGGAACGGCGGGGGAATTCATGGAGGAGATGGAAACGGGGCTGGAAACGCACGGGTAAACAGAACAAGAATATCCCATGGGATCCTGCGGGGAATCCTTGTGGGGGCACACACCATGTCCTTAACTGCACCCAGGGAATGAAAATCCCAATGGGATGCTGCGGGAGGGACACACCGCTGTCCAAAATGTACCACGGATGATATCCTGGGAAATCATGGATGGGTGGAATAACCCATTGGATCCTGCGGGGAGGCACGCCGTGTCCCAATGTCACCCAGAATGAATATCCCATGGGAAATCATGGATGGGATGGAATATCCCATGGGATCCTGCGGGGAGGGCACGCACCGTGTCCTAAATGTCACCCAGGGAATGTCCCATGGGATCTGCTCAATTCCCTGCCGGGATGGTATAGACCATGTCCCAAATGTCATCCAGAGAACATCCCATGGGATATCATAGATGGGATGGAATGTCGCATGGGATCTGCTCAATTCTCTGCAGGGATGGCACAGACCATGTCCCAATATCCCCCAGAAAATGTCCCATGGGAAATCATGAATGGGATGGAATGTCCCACGGGATTTAATCAATTCCTGGCAGGAAGGGCACAGACCGTGTCCCAAATGTCCAGGAATGTCCCATGGATATCATCATGGATGGGTTAAAAAATCCCATGGGATCTGCTCAATTCCCTGCAGGGATGGCACCGATCATGACCCAAATGTCACCCAGGGAATGTTCCAAGGGATATTATGGATGGGATAAAAAAATCCCATGAGATCTGCTCAATTCTCTGTGGGAAGGGCACAGATCGTGTCCCAAATGTCACCAGGAATATCCATGGGAAATCATGGATGGGATGGAATGTTCCCTGGGATCTGCTAAAAATCATGGGATCTGCTCAATCCCTGCAGGAAAGCACACCAACCTCCACATCCCCCAGAGTCCCTACAGAAGCGCTAAGCCCCGTTCTCCCTGGCGACTGCCAGTCCCTGCCGCGAGCCCCCCCCCAGCACGACAGGACCAGATGTTTCCCCTCTGCTGGGAATTCCCGGCTGGAGCAGGGACGGTTTTAGTGACCGGATACGGGAACATCCCGTGCAGGGTCCCCATCACACGGGGCCAACCCGAGCCTTTCCCCACCCCTTTGAGGGGTTCGCTGACCCCCTAAAGGCTCTCCCGGGATCTCCTGCACCCCGAGGGAGGAGCAGAGCGCGGGGAGGGCTCTGTCTGCCTCCCAGTCCCCTCCCTGTCCCTCCTGTCCCTCCTCTGTCCTCCTGTGCCCCCGAGTGTCGCGGAGGGCTTTGCGCACCCTGGAGCGAGCCGGCTCCATCCCCAAAATTGCCGGATCCAGGCTCCAGAGATGGGAATGGGCAGGGAAGGGCGAGGAGCGCGTCAGGGAAGGTGTTAAGGAGCCCGGCAGTTGTTTATGACCCTCAAGGAAGCGGCGATTCCCCCTTAATCCTCCCCGAGCGCCGCTTTACGAGCCGGGAATTGCTCCTTTTCCTTGGGATCCCTTTCCCTGAGCCCGCTCAGCCATTCCCACACCCAAGGATTCAAATCTGTGGGATTTCACCGCTCCTACACGACTTTGGGTCAGTCATTTCACCCCTCGCAGCATCAGCTTCCTCCCGATTAACAGAAATGACACAAATGTCCCTTCACCTGCCTGGCCACGAAGATTTCCAACCCCAGTGGATCCCAAAACGCTTGGAAAAGAGTCAGGGAAAGCGTGGGAACAGCCAGGCGAGCCCCGTGATTGTTTGTGGGATGAAGAAATCGAGGCTGAGTCACGGACAGAGAGCTGAGAATTCCCAGGAAAGCACCAGAGTCCCAACAAACGGGTTCCAGAGAGGATTCCAGCTCTGATCCCAAAACAACAGCACCCCAGGTCCCAGCAGCGGGGATTGGCAGGGCTGGCAGCCCGGGAGGGGATTTGGGGCCATCGCTTGGGAGGGAGGTGGCACTCGCGCTCCATTCCACACCCCAAAAACTTGCCAGAGGAGCATTCCGACACCCAAATGAGTTATTTATTCACATCCTGAAAAAAAAAGAGGAAGAATAGGCGGGCGCTCCATGCCAAGGTGCGCTAAGTAGGGGAAATGTGGCCTCAATCCCGGTGAAAAGAGGAGGAAAGCTGGGCTAATCCCACAAAAGAGAAGCAAATCTTGGCAGTCTCCTGAAAAAGAGGAAGGAAAAGCTGGGTCATTATTGCCAGAAGAAGAGGGAAAAGCTGGCTTTTCACTGTGAAAGAAGAGGAAAAGTGGGCTTTATCGCTGCAAAAGAGAAGGAAAAGCTGTGGGTTTCATCCCTGAAAAAAGGAAGGAAAGCAGGCTCATCCCCTGCAAAAGAAGGAAGGAATGTCAGCGTGCATCCTTGCACAGAACAGAAGGATGAGAAAAGCCGGCTTCTCCCTGCCAGATCGTGCTGCCCCATGGAACCTATCCTTGCCCTGACATCCCCTGTCCTGCCTCTTCACCCCAGGTTCCATTTTTCTCTCTCTTTCCCCAATCTCCAGCCCGTGACACAGGAACAGCGCTCAGCCCCACACGGAAAGGCAGCCCCGAGCTGGGAATGGGGGAAAGCTCTGATTCCCTGGATCATAAAGGATTGGGGGAAATTGGATGGGGGGAAGCTCCATAATTTTAGAGGATCAGAGTCTGATTCTGGATCCAGCAGCTCCTGGCCCCGGGAGGAACCCCAGGATTCCATCGGACACAGACAAGGGCGAGACGCCGGCAAGCGGGAAGTCCTGCTACGTGGGCAGAGACGGCGATGCCCCATGTCGAGGGACCAACCCTCCCAACCATCCCAACCCATCCTAAACCTCCCCAAACCCATCCACACCCCATCCCTCAAACCATCCCAAAACCCAGCAACCCATCCACAAAACACCCCTATCCCAAACCCAGCCCAAACCCAGCCAAACCCATCCCAAATCCACCCAAACCCATGCCACACCCCATCCCAACCCATCCATCAACCCACCATCACCAATCCCAAATCTACCAACCAACCCATCACCCAAACCCATCCCAAAACCCATCCCAACCCATCCCAAACCCAGCCCTTGAACCCTCATCCTTCAGAGCATTTCCAGATCCGATCCTGCCCCATCCTGCCGGGAAAAGGGAATCCCAGGGGCAGGGAAAATCCTGGAAATGGAAGAAATGCAGCACAGCGGGGCATGGGAAGCCTTGAAAACCTTAGTGAAGCTTCTGCAAGTGCAGCAGATCTTCTGAGGGAAAAGCAAGGAATTTTATAGGAAACATGGGATGGTTTGGGTTGGAAGGAACTTTCAGAAGTCACCCATCCCAACCCCCTGCCACGCATGCGGAGCCACCATCAGCCCGGGAAAGAAGAAAAACAACAAAAAAAAGGAACGAGGGAAGGAAAAAGGTGAAGGGGAGCGGCGGGGAGGGCAAGGATGGAAAAAGAGGGAAGGATTTGCTCGGGGCCAGATCTGGCCCGCTCCCGAAACCCGCAGCCCGTGTGCCAGTCACTCCCGAATACTAATCAAGGCTGAAAAAAAATATAACAATTAGGAAGGAAAGTCTCCTGGCAGGTTTCTCCTGGAGACGTCGGGCTGGTTTTGTTTATGAGCGGGAGGAAGTGGGAACCGCTCTCTGTTTTGTTCTGCGGGAGAAAAAGAGAAAGCTCCAGTGTTTTAATTTCTCCGCTGAAAAAAACCCTGGAGATTTGGCCTGAAACGGAGCAGAGAGGCTGATCAGATTCACCGCGAGGCCCTTTTGTTACAAGAAAAATTTGAGTCGTTTCTCTCCCTCCCCTTGTGCGTGGCAAAGAAAGGGGCAGTGGATACAAAGCCGGCATTTTTGTTCCCAGAAAATATCAATGAAAAGAGCATTCCAGGGGCCAAGGGCGCAGCGACACCCAGGCACGGAGGTGCCTCCCGCACGATGAGCCCCTGGAAGGGCAAAAAATATCAAACTCAAAACTGCAGCTCTTTTGTCTAAAGGCAGGTGAGGGCACTTGGGAAGTCCTAAATTGAGTTTTTTTAACCGGGATTTTTGAGTCCCAGGGACACACGTTGGGGATGGGAGTCGGCGGGTCACACAAACTCTGTTTATTTGGGGGTGGCAACTGCAGCTCAAATCCCTGGATACGATATTTCCTCGGTTATTCTAACAGGTGAGGCTGTTCGGAGTCAGCACCTCGGCCCAAAATACAAATCTGACCAAGTAATATCAATACCATACATATAAATACTATATAAATTAGATTATTAATTAATTTTCATATACATACTTATAATAAAGAATTTATACATCACGTATCATAATGTGACATGAAATGTGCTCTTATAATAATACCATGATTATATAGACTATACATATAATCTATTATAGTATACGTATATAGAGTATGTATGAATATAGAGATAATTTCATAATAGTATCTTAATTAACATAGAGACTATTTGAACTGCGCTCCTCAGTATCAATACGTTTTTACACTTAAAATATATTTTCAAATATAATTTAATTACACTCAACTATCTATATATAATTAAATCGGGGCGATGTCAACACACACACGAAGAGCGCGGCCAAAACAGTCATTCCTGGGGTGAGGAAAACGCAAGGTCAGGGACAGAAATCCCAGAGTTCCGCAGAAGCTGGGCTGAGGCCAGCAGCGTGACGATATCAGAGACTCCCGGGCTGTGCCCCAAGGCTGTGATTCCCCAAAGGCTCCCAGGGCGCACCGTCTTACAAAGCTCTCAGCTGGTCAGGAGGCTCTTACCCCACAGCGCCACGGACAGATCTGTTGCCCATTCCGGCTAAAAACCCTATCCAAAACCCGGGCTTTCGGAGACAAACCCAATCATGCCTTACACCATTGAGAATCCCAAGCCTTGGGTGTAGAGCGCCGCTGGAATTCAGCTGTTGGCTGGATCGTTCGGAGGAGAAGCATGGACAGGTAACGTTCTCAGTGAGAGGATGGCAGGGAGAGAGCTGGACTGTATCCTAGGAGTCACACAGGGGCGACTGATTTCCTGGGATGCAGTCCTGGCGAGATCTAGTATTTCTACCTATGGACAGTGCAACTTTGTAGGTCGACTTTAGCAGATTTCCAGGCTAGTTGCAGTGCCTGGGAGGTCTCGGATTGTCTGGAGGTGCAACAGGAGTGTTAGATTGTCCTGGAGTGCGCTCTGGGTGTCTGGGATTAATCCTCGCTGAGTGCCAGCAGAGTGTAGGATTAGTCTGGGAAAGTGGTATTCCCAAGGTAGCCAAAGCGCAGACTATTCCACCAATAAATTACACACCACCTTCCCTGCCACAGCCAGACTCAAGACCCCCGACCTCCCTCTCCCGCACGGGAGTATGGGCGACAGCAGGGATAAGGCCCCCACCCGAGGAGGACCAGGAGCAAGACGGAAGCACAGCTTTTCCACAGCCTCTTTCCTCCCGTGGAGACTACGGTCGGAGCCACATGACGATGCCTCTAAACCCATAGCACAGTCTCGACTGGCAAATCTGACTTGCCCGACAGGTCCTGCATGGAACAGGGTCGGAGAGATTCACATCCCCATGCGTACCACCCTGCGTTCACCCCATCACAATTCCGCGATCACCACTTCATGCAGCAGCACGCTTCCAGACACACATGTTCAATTATTTTCCGAGTGTTTTGGCAAAAGCAGGTCCTGAATGGTCACAATTTTCCCCGCGACACGTCCCTCCCCGCCCACCCTCTCCCGTCGTATCATACTCATATACTGTCTATCAGATGCACACATATCTATCGCTACCGCACTGTACTATCACTCATATATATACTCTGCGCATATACTCACCACTATCTGTATAGACCGCTCGATACGATATCGCGCTCACATCACGTATCCACGTCACACTCAGCAGTGCCTAATCTGCAGCTCTCCGCTCTCATGACACGTCAGACAGATACACTCTGTGCACGGTCTGATCATATACTACCTCATATAGTGTAGAGTATGCATAATATAGAATCGACACTGTGTAAGACGAGTTGATAAGCGTCGTGACTGTGTATACATCTCTGTGCTTTATATATATATATTTTTTCCCGCAGGATCCCATGGGATATTCCCTGTTCTGTTTACCCGCTGCGTTCCCAGCCCCGTTTCATCTCCTCCCATGGAATTCCCCCGCCGTTCCCTCTCCCCCTGGCTGCCCCTTCCCACCAGGATCGGCCCAATCCAACCTTGTGGGGCCCGGCACGGAGCGACCCCGCTGTTTGCCCAGGGAGATAAGGGACGGCAGATAAGGGATTGTTTGCTCCCAGCCCAAGGCCGGGGCAGCTCCTGCCGGGTCCCCAGGGCCGGGGTGACACCTGCGGTGCCATCTGGCGGGGCTGGCACCGCTCTTCCCGAGGGCACGGCCGGCACCTGTGGCTTGAAAGGGAACGGTGGGAGCGACCTCTGTCCCTGAACGGGGTTAAAATCCCGCTGGAGCCGTGTCCTCGGGAAATTCGGGAAGAGGAACGGCCTGGCCACAAAATGAGGTTCCACTTTCAGTATTTTCCTGTCCCCACAGCCGCCTCCCTCCTTTGGGAACAGTCCTGGGGCTCTCATTGCTCCCCGGAGCCACCCTAAACCCTTTGGGATGGGATGGGATGGGGCAGCAGAGCCCCGCTCGCCTCTCGCTGCCAACGGATGGATGCCAGGGAATTACAGATTCCCAAGGTCTCCATAAACCCCAAAGCCCATCCCGCTGGGTTCTTTTACAGCCTTTGCCAGGTCTGAGGCGAGATGAAAGGGTCCCGCCCCACCTGGGGCACACCTGGAGCACAGCTGTCCCCTCCCGGCCCTTTATGGCCCTTTGTGGTGCCGCGGGCTGATAAGGGGAGGGGGAGGCTGATAAGGGCTCACCTGAGGGGGGGTTGGTCCCCTCCCTGTCCCCAGGGCTGCCCCTGGCTCTGCTCTGCCCTCGGGATCCTCGTCCTGGGAGCAGGATCAGCTCCAGAGAGCTGCTCCTGAGCGAAGATCCCATCAGGGCTGGGATCCCCGGAGCTCTGCGCTCCAGGAGGGGGAGTTTCCCTTCCAAAGGGGTTTTTTTGGGATTCTCTTTGGGATGATGAAGCCGTGTGTCAGTGTGGGATTTAATCCTTAGTTCAGGCTGGCTGGGAAAGCTGATTTTGGCACGGCAGGACCCGGCTGTCTGTGGGGAGCTCAGGAGGGGGAAAACCCCTAAATTGGGATCCCCTTTCATTCCAGGAATTAGGAACCCCATTCCTGCTTTTCTCCAGGCTGCCACGAGTGTGTTTTAAATCCAAATTGCTGCAGAGGGATCGCTGCTGCCCTGCCAGAGCTGTCCCGGCTTCAACTCCCCAATTCAGGCAAAAAACTGCTCCCCGCTGGCTGCAGGCAGGAGTGGGAGCAGGAAAATCCCAAATGGAGGTTTTATGGAACCCATCCCAGCCGGGCCCTGCTCGGGGTGAGGAGCCAGAGCTGGGGCTTTCTCCCAGAGCTGGCTCTTGGTCTTTGGTTTTGCTTAAATTTGGGATCTTGGTGTCGGCTGAGCAGCTCTGCAGCCTCATTTCCCTTTTTTATTCATCACCTTTGCACCTCTTCTGTTTGTAAATCGAGACTGGGAACACAGCCCCAAATCTGCAAAGCCGGGAAGGGAAGGAAAAGGAACAGAACCGGAATTTTCTCTGTGGTCAAATCTCAGGATTTTTTTTTTTTTTTTTTTTTTCACTCTTCAAGTAATGTTTTGAAAGTTTGAGGAGTGATCCAATTACCGGGAGCCGTGCCATCCTCCAGCGCCCGGGGAATTGATGCGGGGTTAGCCCGGAGATCCCTCATTAGGATCAGCTTAACTCAGAGCCGCTTCTGCCGGAGCTGGCAGCGCAGCAGCTTCCCTTTCCTACAGCTCGGAGCGGCTGGAAGGGATTTTGGGGAATGCAGCAGCCCCTTTTGGGGTCGGGCAGAGCGGCTTCAGCCTCCCCAGCACCCCCAGAAGCTGCGGCGGATCCGGGTGGGCACTGGAGGATCGAGCTTTTCCCCAGCCTGATCCCGACCTTTCTCCCCGAATCCCGGGATGTTTTTTCCACCGTTTTTTTGCGGCGGCCGATCCTGTCTGGGCTGTTTGAGCGGATTAAGAGCCCCGAGGGCTGCGGGTCGGGCTGAGCTCTGGTGGCTCATTGCCCCGGGGCACCGAGAGCGGCCCGGCTCGGCTGGCACTGCCCGCTGCGGCAAATCCCGGCTCAGCGCTGCCCCGCTAATTAGGGTTATGTAACGAGCTCCCCGAGCGGGCAGAGCTCTGTGTGTGATTGGGGAGCACGCCGGGGGCCCCCGCGGCCTCTGGAGCTGCTGGAGGCTGGGCTGGATTGCTGAAAACTCCCAAAAAAATGGTTAAAAATAGCAGAGCGGGGCTTTGCTCCTGGCAGGGTGGAGAATCCCAATGCTGGGACGGGAAATGTCAGAGAATTCCCGAATATCTCGAGTTGGAAGGGACTCTCAGGACATCCCAAAGGGTCCTAGGGTCTCACAGCCCCACAGGGAGGGAATTCTGCCGGGATGTGGGGCCCTCCTGAGCCTTCCCCTCCCCTGCGTCCCCACCCTTGGGGCCAGCCCAAGGGACACCGCAGTGGCCCAGCACCCTGTGGCCACCACCCCGTGGGCAGTGACTCCCGGAGGGGCTGTTCCCGCTGAACAGGCTTTTCCTGCCCCTGATCCCGATCCCCGCGTGTCCGGCCGCCACCGACGCTGCTGCCGAGCTTTGATCTGCCCCGAGTGATTAAATTCCTATCATCCACACTGACAGCTTAATATTCCTTAATATTCCTCAGCCAGCCCGCGCTAAATTAGTTGTGTCTGTCTTGCCAAAGCTGCAGAAATCTTTCTGACAGCTGCAGGCACTCGATACATTTTTTTTCCATTTTTTTTTCTTTTCCCCTATTTTTATATGAT
>VKON01000152.1:399629-433295 GCA_009741485.1 Malurus cyaneus samueli
GAGAGCGGCCCGGCTCGGCTGGCACTGCCCGCTGCGGCAAATCCCGGCTCAGCGCTGCCCCGCTAATTAGGGTTATGTAACGAGCTCCCCGAGCGGGCAGAGCTCTGTGTGTGATTGGGGAGCACGCCGGGGGCCCCCGCGGCCTCTGGAGCTGCTGGAGGCTGGGCTGGATTGCTGAAAACTCCCAAAAAAATGGTTAAAAATAGCAGAGCGGGGCTTTGCTCCTGGCAGGGTGGAGAATCCCAATGCTGGGACGGGAAATGTCAGAGAATTCCCGAATATCTCGAGTTGGAAGGGACTCTCAGGACATCCCAAAGGGTCCTAGGGTCTCACAGCCCCACAGGGAGGGAATTCTGCCGGGATGTGGGGCCCTCCTGAGCCTTCCCCTCCCCTGCGTCCCCACCCTTGGGGCCAGCCCAAGGGACACCGCAGTGGCCCAGCACCCTGTGGCCACCACCCCCGTGGGCAGTGACTCCCGGAGGGGCTGTTCCCGCTGACAGGCTTTTCCTGCCCCTGATCCGATCCCCGCGTGTCCGGCCGCCACCGACGCTGCTGCCGAGCTTTGATCTGCCCCGAGTGATTAAATTCCTATCATCCACACTGACAGCTTAATATTCCTTAATATTCCTCAGCCAGCCCGCGCTAAATTAGTTGTGTCTGTCTTGCCAAAGCTGCAGAAATCTTTCTGACAGCTGCAGGCACTCGATACATTTTTTTCCATTTTTTTTTCCTTTTCCCCCCTTTTTTTTCTCAGCGTACAGTAGGAGTTGTCTTTGCTCTGTTCAGGGAATCCTTCCCTGAGTTTCCTCAGCTCTCGGCATGGGCTACTCCACCCCAAACCAACTCGATGCCCTATTATATTATGATATGTATAGATTATTAATGATATTTATGGTGCTAGTTATTTCTTATATTAAATTACCAGAAGACACTCTAATATTAGAATTAGTAGATAGCATATTATTTACTGCTGCAAGCTGGAATGGCTCAGCCAGGACCTGCCCTGTCCCAGCTGAGCCCTGGGGACACGGGGACAATTCTGGGGACACTGGGGGACATTGGGGGGACAGTAGGGGACATTGAGGAATTGAGGGACATTGAGGGACATTGGGGACATGGGGGACAGGGACACTGGGAGGATAATGGGGGACACTTTGGGGACACTGTAGGACTCTGGGTGACACTGGGGAGACACTGGGAGGACACTTGGGGGACATTGGGATGACACTGGGATGACGCTATGAGGACAGTGGGGGAACATTTGAGGGACATTTGGAGGACACTGGGACAACATTGGGGGGACATTTGGGGCACTCTGGGGGGAGTCTGGGGGACACTGGGAGGACACTGGGAGGACACTGGGGACACTGGAGGACACTTGGGGACACTTGGGGGACATTGAGGACAGTGAGAGGACATTGGGGGACAGTGAAGGACATTTGGAGGACACTGAGGGACATTTGGGGGACACTGGAGGGACTCTGGGAGGACACAGGGAGGACTCTGGAGGGACATTTGGGGGACACTGGGGGGACAGTGGGAGGGGACACTGTGGGAACATTTGGGGGACATTTGGAGGGACATTGGGACGACACTGGGGGACACTGGGGAGACACTGGGGGGACAGTGGGGGACATTGGAGGACACTTGGGGGATTTTGGGGGGACATTTGGAGGACGCTGTGAGGACACTGGGTTGACATTGGGGGGACATTTGAGGGACTCTGTGAGGACACTGAGGGGACACTGGTGGGACATTTGGAAGGACATTGGGAGGACACTGGAAACACACTGGGATGGCTCTGGGAAGGCACTGGGAGGCTCTGTGAGTACCCCGGGGGGACCCTTTTGCTTCTGGCCCTTCCCAGCTGGGCCCTGCCCGCCTGGGGGAGTTCCTGTGCCTGCAGGAGGCTCGGGCTGCCCGTGGCTCCCTCGGTGCGTGAGGAGCTGTCAGCACCTCCGCTGGGGATTTATTTGGGCATTAAAAAGAGCCCGGGGCGGGCGGATGCAGACACTCGGCAGCTCCCTGCAAAATGTGCCTGCAGCTCTGCCCCGGCGCTGCTCACAGCCCACCCTTTAATAAGCGCCTTTAATTAAAGTCATATTAACTTTTTTTTATTTGTTTTATTAAAAGGGGGGAGAGGGGGAAAAGGAAAAAAAAAAAAAAGAATTAGGCCTGCTGAACTGTAAGGGAAGGTTGGGATACAAAGAGGGGGTTTAGACGTGTGGATTTAATGGAAAAGTCATCAACAACGTGTTGTGCTGCTCCTTCTTTCCCAGCCTTGCTTGGGGTCCGGCAGAGAATTTGAAGGGATTTCTGAATTTCCAGGCTGCCTTTCCCCCCTCTCCCCATCCCTTTCCTCGCTGTTGAAATTTTGCAGAATTATGAATTTTTCCAACCTGAGTTGCCAAACGATGTTGCTCTTGGATGGAGCCGCCGTTGCTTTCTGTGCTTGTTTAACCTTTTCTTTCTTTTCCTTGGATCCGGGGGACTCCTGAGCCCCCAGGTTTGCTGGGAGCACCTCGAGGCCCTGCACTGCAGCTCCCCATGGGGAGGAGGGGGAAAAGGGGGAGTTTTGGGATCCTTTATCCGTGTGCTGAACCCTGCTGGGCCTGGGGGAGCAGGGAAAGCCCAGGGGGAGCAGGGAAAGCCCTGAGGGATGGGAGCCACGAGGTTCTGGTGGTCCCAGATGTGCCCACCCTGAGGTTCTGCTCATTCCTGTGGTTCTGACCAAGAGCTTAGGCTGGGTTTAATCATCCCTGGCAGTGTCCAAGGCCAGGTTGGACAGTGGGAGCTGTCCCTGCCAATGGCACTGGATGAGCTTTAAGGTCCTTTCCACCCCAAACCATTCCAGGATTCCATAAAACGCTGTTTTGCAAAATTTTGCCGCCACTGATTTCTTGTGGGCTGCTCCCTCTGGCTCTCTGAAGATTGTGCTTTTCTTTTTTTTCTGAAAGAAAAAATTCAGGTGGGTTTGAAATGCGAGGAAGGACAGACGGGGTGTGGATGGCGATGGACGCTGTCCCTGGTGGGTACAGGAGCTCTGTGAGGCCATCGTGGCCTCTTCCCAAAGTTCTCTGCCCATGGCAAGGATGGATTTTCCCCCCGGGAATAAACCAGCAGCGATTCAGTGGATGCAGGAATCAGGGAGCGCCCGATCCCCTCAGGATTTGGGAATTCTCTGCTCGCACCCCGCTGTGCCAGGCGCTTGACGGGACGATGCTTCTGACATTCCCGATTTATTTATTTCCTCCAGGGCATTTGCTGGGCACAAAACATTTCCTGCGGCGCTGGGGAGGGTTCGCCGCCTTTCCCAGCCGCGCCGGGTGTGGGATTTGTGGGATCTGTGGGATCTGTGGGATGTGGGAGGGCTCCGCGGGGCGCTGCAGGTACGGACACGCAGCCGGGGCGAGGGAGGCTGCAGATGTTCCTGGAATTCCCGAGCCGGATGCGAACAGGATGCGTCGGGGGCAGGGAGCTCGCAGGAGCCTGACGGAGCTGCGGGATGGCGTTCTGCCCTTCCGACGGCTCCGGGAGCGTCCCCGGGGCTGTCGCGGCAAGGAACGGGCCTGTCCCGGCTCTCCCGGCCCCGCTGTGCCCGTCACCGGGCGGGGATGGCATCCCGGGCTCCAGGAGGTTCTGTGGGATGCCCGGAGCTCGGTCAGGCTCTCCCCAGCAGCTGCAGCATCTGTCGGGCCCCCCGCGCTCCCGCCCCGGGGCTCGGGGCCAGCTCGGGCTCCGGGGTGTTGCAAAGCAGATGTTCCGACAGCGCAGCGCTGTCCCCTCGCTGCTCCCCGGCTTCCTGCCCGCATCGGCGGCTCCCCAGGCTCCAGATGGGAAAAGCAGCTCGGGGCTGTTGTTATCGCCGAATCCAAAATGTCCTGGCGCCCGCGCAGCCTCCCGTTTGGGAGAGGGGGTGTTGTTCCTCGGCTGATCCCATGGGGAAACGGGATAACGATCCCAATCCCGATCCCAATCCCGATCTCAATGCCGATCCTGATAACAATCCCGATCCCGATCCCAATCCCGATCTCAATGCCGATCCTGATAACAATCCCGATCCCGATCCCGATCCCGATCCCGATCCCAGTCCCGGCCAGGGTGGCAGCTGGGGTTTGTGTCGGGGCGATATTCCTGCTTGGAGCAGAGATCAAGGGAAGAACTGGCTGGAAGAAAGGGCTGAGGGAGCCAAGGGCAGGGATCCCTGCAGCAGTACCCCGTCTGGATTTAGGGAAGATCCTCTGGAGGATTTAGGAGGTTTTAGCTCCATGAGCAGCCCTAGTGGGTGACAGAGCTCTTTGGGCTGTCCCCCCTCTCCTGGCGAGGTGGCAGTGAAGGGACAGTGTCCCCTTTGTCCCTCTCCTCGGTCTGGAGCGGGGATGTGAGCAGGGAACGGTCCCACCCAGGACAAATCCTCTTCCCTCGGCCGAACCGCGGGGAACTCGCGGACCTCGGGACTCGGGCGGAGCTCAGGACCCGCGGCTTTCCCTCCCTTCCCCTCTCCTGCCGCACCAGCTCGGGGATTGTGGGCAGAGCGCGGCACACGGAGCTCCCCGGGAGCGCTGGCCCGGGGCGGGGAGGGGCTTTGGGGCCGGAGGGTTTTGGGGCCGAGGGGAACTGGGGCCGCACTGTTCCCGGGCTCTTTGAAGGGTTTGTGGCTGCCCACAAGGCTCTGGCCATGGTTGGGCTGAGATCCTCTGGCTGCTCATTTCGGGACCACCAGCGAGCTCAGGGATGGGGTTGTGGCCACCTTTTGATATCAAAAGATACCTCAAAGGCAAATATCGGAAAATGTTTGCACGGAGGGAGCCGGGCTGGGATTTTGGAGCTCTGGGAGCCACCGGCTGCAGAAATGCTCAAAGTGTTCCCGTGGGTGGCACATGAAAGGTGGGGCCAGATCATTAATTTGGGGGCTGGAGCCCCTGGCTGGCTCGAGGAGGCCACCAGAGCTCTGTGGGGTGTTTGGACAGAGCAGCTCGGACCCATCCTCCTCCCTCCATCCTTAAAAACCTCCCCACAGAGAGCAGGGAAAAACAAATCCCCTTCAAACGGCCCCGCTGGTGGTGCCTGCAGCACTATTTCTGTTTTATTGCTCCCCCAGTTTTTATAGAAGCTCCTTTTTCATGGAAACATCGGCGTGGGGTGGGATTAGTGCAGCCACCACTTCAGAGGGGTGAGGGATGTGAGGACTCCCCCACTGCCTGTCCTGGACCCGCGGTAGCTCAGACCATCCTCCTCCTCCTCCTCCTCCCGAACCTCGTGCGGGCTTTGCCCTTCAATCCCCTTTAAATCCGCTCCCGGGGCGAGCAGGAGGGAGGGAGGGAGGGAGGGAGAGCATCTCCCGATGTTCCCAAACACTCCAGCCCGCGCACGGAGCGTTCCCCGAGCGTTCCTGCCGCCCTCGGGCTGTTTTTGCAGGGCTGTTTGTGCAGGGGGATGGTTCTTCCCGGCCCCTGGCACTTCCCGGGCCGGGTAAGGCTGTGTTTGTCCCGGGGCTGGGAGCCAGGGCCAGGCTCCTCAGAGATACAGAGGATTTCAAAAAGCCCCGATTGTGAGAGCCAAAGCCGTGGAAAATGTGGGTTTAAACTCCCAGTTTGAGCCAGGCTGAACTGGGGGAGCACTCGGTCCCCATCCTCAGTGGGATGGTTTCACTGGAATAATTTGGGTGGGAATGGCTGGAGATGGACAATGTCCCATTTCCCCTCCTGTTTTTGTCACTTTGAACCCACAAATCCCCAAATGATCTCCCAGATGCTGCAGGTTTGGGATCGGGGACAATCTGCAGGAGCCCACAGGGAAACCACAGGGGTTGTCCCAAACTCCTCATCCTCCCTGCAGGCTCTGTGCCCTGGATCCCGCCCGGGGCACCCGAGGGGGCTGGGGAGGAGGAGGAGGATTGAAGGAGGAAGGCTGGGCCCTTGGGATTCCCCTCCCAAATCCCAAATCCCAAATCCCAAATCCCAAATCCCAAATCCCAAATCTCACTGAATTTTATGGCTTCAACCATAAAACAGCCGAGCCAGGAGGAAGGGGAGAACAGGGGAGTGGGAGTAGCTTGGAAAAAAAACAGATTTTGTGCCTGCAATCCTGTCGGTGTCCTGTGAAAATCTCTCTCTTGGAATCTTGCTTTGCTCTAGGCTGGCTTGGGCTGTGGGAATGCTGGGAACTGGGAGGTGTCGGGAATGGGCTGGGGATGGAGGGGTGGAGGATGGAGGATGGAGGATGCAGCAGGGATGCAAAGGATGCAGCAGGGATGCAGGAATACAGTGGGGATCCAACAGGGATGCAGCAGGGATGCAGAGGATCGAGCAGAGATGCAGGAGGAATACAGGAGGGATGCAGCAGGGTTATAGAGGATCCAGCAGGGATGCAAAAGATGTAGCAGGGATGCAGTGGGGATGCAGAGAATCCAGCAGGGATGCAGGATGATTCAGCAGGGATGGAAAGGATCCAGCAGGGATGCAGAGGATGCAGGATGATCCTGCAGGGATGCAGCTGCCCCCACCTTCCCTCCTCAGATCCAAGGGGTGCTGTTGGGAATGTTCTGGACAGGGCAGGACCCCTCAAACCCCTCAGGACCCCCCTGGCTCGGAGCCCATTAAACAGCAATCTGCCAATCGATAAATCAAGGCAGCTGAAAAATGAACTCGGGGGCTTTGTGAGAGGAGTTTTGCTTCTTTCCAGTTTGTTTTTTTCCCCTCAATTAAAGCAAACAAAACTGCCAGTGCAGGCGGGTGCTGCGAGGGCTGAGCTCGGGGTGCCGGGGAAATGAGCTCCGTAAATCAGGGCTGGGAAATGAGCAAGTGTTGAAAAGGGATCAGCTGTTCCCCAGCTCGGCGGGGGAGAGGGCTGGCACTGCCCATTCCTTTGGGAAGGCGGGATTTTCACCCCAAATCCATCCCCATGTTGGAATCAATGAGGGGAAGATGACGCTTGTGAGGGTTGGGCTGAAGGGATTGGGATTTACCCCAAAGATCTGCAAGGTTTAGGGTGGCATTGGCTGCATCGCTGCCCTAAGCAAACCCCTTTGGCCCTGAGGTGTTTTGGGGTTCTTTAATGGGGTCTGAAACTCCCTGGCTTTGGCGGGTTTTTGGGATCAAAGCTCAGGATGCTGTTGGAGGGGCGGGAACAATGCCCTGTTTGGATTCTTTGGGGTTGGAGACGGGGTTTGTGGTGGCTCCAGCAAGTGGTTGGACTGGAGGAGCCCCAAGGTCTTTTCCAATGGAATCCAAGGTGTTCCAGAATGGAATCATTTTGGGATTGTGTGGGGGAATCGCTGCCTTTGGGTTTCCCCCTCCTTGCTGTGCTGGAAACATTGGGATGATGGGAGAGATAGGAGCTGCAGGAACCAAAAACTCCCCAAAATACCCCCCAAAACCCCAAAAACCCCCTCAAAACCCCTCAAAATCCCCCAAAACCCCCGAGGTTCAAGCCCTTTTCCAGGTGCTCGTCCCTCCCAGCCCTTCCCAAACTTTCCCCCCTCGGGATGGCTCCGCTGGGGAGGCGGCGCCGGGAGGAACAAGGAGCTTTTCACTCGGGGGCTTTTTTTCCTGACCTACATTTTTATATTCCTGCGTCCAGTTTAGGTTTCAGCCCACTGGCGCTTCTCAGCCAGTAACAGCTCCAAAAAAATTCCTGATTAATTCTAGGAAACGCTCGGCTGGGAGAACATTCCTCCGTGCCCTCCGCCGGGGTCACTGCACGGCTTCCCCTCCTGCCAAAAACGGCCCCGTGGGGTTTTTTGGGGGTCACCAAACCCTCACTGGGACCCTTCCCCATCCCAGGAATCCCACTGGGATTTTGGGATGATCCAGGAGGGATCCCACACGGTGTCCCTGGACCCTGCCAGCCCAAACACGGCCACGCACGGATGAGCTCCACCTCCAGAGGGATCCGTGTGAGTGGGTGTGGAATAAAACCTCCTTTTTTCCCCCCTCAAGTCCGTGAAAATTATTTTTGGAAAACTTGCCGTAACCCACTTTGGACAAATCTGAACGGAAACAAAGAGACTTTTCTTGTGCTTTTTTTGCTTTTTCCTTGACTCCCTGTAGGGTGAGAGGTGGGGGATCCACGATCTCAGCTCCTTGGGGATGAGGAGATAAAGATCACAGCTCCTTGAGGATAAGGAGATAACGATCGGGGTGATTTGAAGCTCCGGAGCGTCTCTTTCTGCTGCCTCGGCGCGTTCCGCCGGGATTCCATCCCCTCCTTTTCCGTGGAAAGAAGGAAGGGACAGAGGGGAGAAGGGAGGGCCCCAGGAGAATTAATCAGCTTAGGGTCAGCACAGGAAAAAACAGCGCTTAAATTGGTAATCCCGGCGCTGGAAATCAGCTCAGAACTGCGAAATAAATGCGTGGCCGGATGGGTTTTCCTCCCTCCATTCCTCCCATCTCCCAGGGCAGGGGTGGTGACAGGGCAGGACCCCAGAGTGGCCGCTGCAGCCGTGTTTGGGGTCACTCCCCGATCCAAAGCTTTCCAGAAAACTCCTGGATCCAGCTGTGAGGATTGGGGACTGCCAGCAGGCGCCGGAACCTTCCCCAAACCGGGCAGCCGGGGCCGGCCCAGCCTGATGTCACCCCGCTGCAAAAATGAGGGAGAATGGGACTTTCTTCATTCCTCGCCCCGCCTGTCGGGCCCCGGGTGACAGCCGGCTGTCAGGAGCCAGGGTGGCCTTTTCCTGCGGGGAGGGAGGGCGAGAATTGCTCGAAAGAGCGGGAGGCTGGAATTTGAGGAGGAAGCCGCAGATGGGGCAGGGAGTGACGCTGTGGGAGCGGCGGATGCTCCGAGCGCGTCCCTCGGGGAATGAGGCGCTGCCAGGACCCTCCTGGGGCATTTGCACCCCTGGATGTGCCCTCAGCACCCTCTGCATCCATCCCAGACACCCCTTCCACATCTCTGGAAAAGACTTTTTTATGTGTGTCGCATCTCAGGGCGAGCTCTCAACACCCGGGGCTTTTTTGGGGTTAAAGAGCTCGGATTTTGGGAGGGCTCTCATCCCGCCTGACCCCGCGGTGCCCAGCACGGAGCATCCCCGGGGGCTCGGGCGGGGTTTGGTGGCGGTGCCCGTGACTCAGAGGCGGCTGTTCCGGGCCACTCGGTGACTCAGGGAGCTGCCAGCGCCTGTCTGCGCCGCGGTTATTCATTAACGCCTTCCCAGAAAGGGCGGCCTGGGAACAAAGCCCTCGCCCCGGAGCGCCGCTGCCACCTCTGCCGGGGCTGCCGGGCTTTTGGCAGGGTTTGGGATCGCCGCTCGGGGCTGGGGCTGTGGGAATGGGGCTGCAAAGAGAAGTTTTGGGGCTGCTGGAGCCTCCAGAGCCGCTTTAAATCCTCCTGGAGCAGCTGCTCCAGCCCTGGCACAGCACTGGGGTCACACAGGAACCCCCGGCCCTGCCCGGAGCTGCTGTGGCTGCCCCATCCCTGGCGGTGCCCGAGGTTTGGAGCACCCCGGGGCAGTGCCAGGTGTCCCTGCCATGGCACGGAGGGGTCAGGGTTGGTTTTACTGCCCCTTCCAGCCCAAAGCACTGCATGATTCTGCGCTGCAGCTCATTGCTGGTGACGGAGCAGCTGCGTGGGCAGGATTCCTGCCCCGAGGATCGCGGATTGTCCCCTCCTGGGCAGGCCGGGGATGGGAGCTGGCCCGGGACCGGGAGGGAGGAGCTGGAAGGGTCCCAGTGACAGAGCGATCACAGGAGGGCTGCGCTCTGCGGCTGCATCGCTGTGACTGCAGCCCCTGCACGGGAAGCGTTCCCGCAGTGAAAATGGAACTGGGGCTCATCTGAGCAGGGCTGAGTTGGGAACAGCCGCCCGGGAGCAGCAGGAGCTGCCACAATCCCTTCCCTGCCCCTGGCATCCTGTTCCTGTTTGGCTTTGCTGCCGCACGGTTCGTGCTCCCACCCTCCACAGCCAAAATTCCCGTTTTTTCCCTGCTCTGCCCCTGCAGAACGCGGGTTTGGGGAGGGCAGGAGGCAAAGCCCCATCTCAGAACGAGCAGATCCCCATCCTCCTGCAGGCTCTGCTCCTCCTCCCCTGCTGGCTCCGGATGGACGCTCCGAGCCCTGGCTCCATCCCTGCTCTCCCGGGATGTTGTGGGTGCTCGTGGAGAGGACAAAACCGCGGGGCTGGTGGCCAGGAGCCGCTGGTGGCCCGCAGTGTGTGGCCTGGAGGGCGGGGGCGCGGGGAAGCAGATGATCCCTCCTGGGGAATGTGGGAGGCAACGGGAAAGAAAAAATCGCTGCACCTGAAATGTGTGTGAATTGTGAGGGTCAGGGCCGGAATGCGCCGCGGGGGAAGGGCTGGGGCGGTCCGGGTCCGTGGGGTCGGGGTGGTCCTTCTTTGGGGGTGTCTCTGGGAGGAAACAACGGGATCTGCAGAACTGGGCACCCCATCACCCATGCCCCCATGCACCATGGCACCCGGGCCCGATTCACACGGGGGGGACTCGCTGATGTCCCCAGGGCGGGCAGGGGACATCGCTGCTGCTCCCGGCGCCTCCATCCTCATGCGCCGGAGCTCCGTGCCCCATCCCCGCGGGACCCCGGCCCCATCCCCGCGGGCCGGCCATCCCGATCCTGCCCCATCCCCGCGGAGCTCCGACCCCATCCCGCTCTGCCCGGCGGCTCCTCGGGGTTGGAGGAGCGGGGAGCGCCTTTGATGTGCGGGTGTTCCCCGCGTTCAAACCCGAGCCGAGATAACAGATGAGAGCCCGGCGGGGCTGCGCTATCGCCCGCGGACGCCTCTGATCGCTCCGGCCGCGGCGCCTTCAAGGGAACGGGAACGGGAACGGGAACGGGAACGGGAACGGGAGCGGGAATGGGACCGGCCACGCCCGGCGGCGATGGGGCTGTGCCCTACGGGATGTGCCCCACACGGGCTGTGCCCCACTGACCGTGTCTAGAGCTGTGCCTATCCATGAGCTGTGCCCCACGTGCCGTGCTCCCGTGATCCCCGTGCCCCACTGACCGTGTTCTATGAGCTGTGCCCCATGAGCTGTGCCCCACTGACCGTGCTCCCGTGTCCCCGTGCCCCACACCGGGCTGGTTTCACCCCACACCTCAGTGGCTGCACCCAGCGCTCCCTCCCGGGTCTGCAGCCCCTCACAGCTTCCCCCCAGAGGTTTTGGCAGAGCTTCACGTCCCGCTGAGGTTGTGTGCGGTGGGGTGGGACTCTCTGGATGTCCTCATTGGGCACTGCCATCCCTGCCCGTCCCTGACCCTGCTGTGGGATTTGGGGTTGGTGCCTTGCAGAGCTCAGCGATGCTCATGAGGTGCCTCTGGGGTGTCACCACCGATGTCTGAGCTCCCTGCTCATCCCAGATCCTCGTGTGCAGTGCCCAGAGTGTGGGGATTTGGGGTCAGGGCTCTTCAAATCCCGGCCCTTCCATTAACGCTGTGTATTTCCTTCACAGGGTCCGTGCTGAAGGCTCGGGGTGAGGGACAGAGGGGACACCCAGGACACCCAGGGGACACCCAGAACACCCAGGGGACACCCAGGACACCCAGGAACGCCCCGAGGATGGAGAATGGGGACGGCAGAGAGCAGCAGTGGAACCCCAGAGCCCTTCCCTGGGCTCCCCCAGCAGATCCAGCCCCACAGCAGCTCCTCCCTGGGCACAGCCAGCCCCACAT
This sequence comes from Malurus cyaneus samueli, assembly GCA_009741485.1. NCBI lineage: Eukaryota > Metazoa > Chordata > Aves > Passeriformes > Maluridae > Malurus > Malurus cyaneus. Next base: position 411,254 of record VKON01000152.1, read on the forward strand.
CGCCCTCCCCGTGAGGGGGGATCCTCCAGGAGATGAACTCCTGCCCCATGGAGCTGAGAGGACCTAACCAGCTGTTCCCTGGATATAATTCCCAACAGAATTGTCCTTTTGGATCTGATGGATGGATGGTGAGGGTCACACAGGAGCTTGGAGTGTTTCTCTGGGAAGGACCAAGCGCTTGACCACTCACAAGGAGCCAGCCGTGGATTTCTTTGGTCTTTTTTTTTTACCTTTCTGCTCTTCTTTTGCTGCTTTTTGGGTGTTTGGTGTTTCCTGAGGATGCCTGGAGCTGCTGTGGGTCCCGTGGTGGGATCTGGAGCTTTTGGGAGAGCAGAAGCTGCGTTGGTGATTTTGGGATTCCAAACTGGCAGAGCTTAACCTGTGCTGGGTGACCTCGGGAGGTCAGGTGGGACTGGGAACATCCCACGGGGATCCCAGAACATCCCACGGGGATCCCAGAACATCCTTCAAGGATCTCAGAACATCCTATGGGGATCCCAGAACATCCCATGAGGATCCCAGAATCTCCCACATGGATCCCAGAACATCCCATGTGGATCCCAGAACATCCTTCAAGGATCTCAGAACATCCTATGGGAATCTCCCACATGGATCCCAGAACCCCATGTGGATCCAGAACATCCATGAGGATCCCAGAACATCCCATGAAGATCCAGACGTCCCACAGGATCCCAGAACATCCCATGGGGATCCCAGAACATCCCACAGGGCTCCCAGAACATCCCATGGTGGATCCCAGAACATCCCACAGGGCTCCCAGAACATCCCATGTGGATCCCAGAAACACTCCCACCAAGGGCTGCCCAGAACATCCCAGGGCTCCCAGAACATCCCTGGGGACCAGAACATCCCACAGGGCTCCAGACATCCATGTGGATCCTAGAACTCCCACAGGGATCTCAGAACATCCATGGAGATCCCAGAACATCTACAGGGATCCCAGAACATCCCCCTGGGGTCCAGAACATCCCATGTGGATCCCAGAACATCCCATGGATCTCAGAACATCCCACAGGGATCCCAGAACATCCAACGGGATCCCAGAACCTCCATGGGATCCCAGAACATCCCACGGGGATCCCAGAACATCCCATGGATTCCCAGGAACATCCTACAGGGATCCCAGAACATGCCCTGTGGGATCCAGACATCCCATGGGATCCCAGAACTTCCCACAGGATCCCAGAACATCCCACAGGGCTCCAGAACATCCCACGATCCCAGACATCCCACGGATCAGAACATTCCCATGGGGATCCCAAACATCCCCACAGGTGATCCAGAACATCCCATGTGGATCCCAGAACATCCCACAGGGTCTCCCGAACACCCATGGAATCCCAGAACATCCCATGGATCCAAAACACCCCATGGGGATCCCGAAACATCCCATGTGGATCCCAGAACATCCCACAGGGTTCCCAGAACATCCCATGGGAATCCCAGAACATCCCATGGGATCCCAAAACACCCCATGGGGATCCCAGAACATCCCATGTGGATCCTAGAACATCCCACAGGGATCTCAGATCCCAGAAGATCCCAGAACATCCCATGGGATCCCAGAACATCCCATGGGATCCCAGAACATCCATGTGGATCCAGAAACATCCCATGGGATCCCAGAACATCCATGGGGAATCCCAGAACATCCCATGGGATCCCGAACACATCCCAGAAATCCCACGGGGATCCAGAACACCCCATGTGGATCCCAGAACATTCCATGGGGATCCCAAACATCCCAACGCGGGATCTCAGAACATCCCATGGGATCCCAGAACATCCCATGTGGATCCCAGAACATCCCATGAGGATCCCAGAACATCCCATGGGATCCCAGAACATCCCATGGGAATCCCAGAACATCCCATGTGGATCTCAGAACATCCCATGAGGATCCCAATCCTCACTGAGGGCAATGCCACAATGGGGGAATGTCGCTCTCAGGGACAATTAAACTCATTTCACAAACCCCACTGGCTCCGTGAGTGCTGGATGTTGTTTTCCCTTTGCCTTGGCTCAGCCACACTCCCGGGGGATTTTGGGATCTTGGATTGTCCAGGAAACCTTGAGACATTTCTGTCCTGGCAAAGCCAGCCCAGGAGTTTAACACCTTTGGCTTTCAGGAAAGTTCTGTCCTGTCCTTTCCCCCTTCCCTTCCCAGTCTTTTACCACCACTGCCACCCCCAGTGCTCCAAAAACCACTGAAATGCAAATTATTTTCCCTAAAATCCTGTTGATTTTTGTCCCTGGGTTCTGTGTTCCCTCTCCCTGTAAGCACCAGTTCCACTTCTGTGAAAGCAACACAAAAGGGGAATTTCTGTCTTGGGAATATCCTTTTATGAGTTTTTTAAAAAAAATATATTAACAAAAAAAAGGGAGGAAAAGGAAAAGAAGGAGGAAGAGGAAGAGGAATGGGAGTTTTGGGGCAGCCCAGCCCAGCCCAGCCTCATTTGCAGTTTCCCATCCCATCCCTGTCCCGTCCCATCTGTCCCTTCCCAGCTGGGCTGCATTTCCAGGGATGTGTCTGGACCTTCTTTTCCCTCTGGGAATTGTAAAACGCATCTGCAGGAGCTGCCGGCCAGCGAGGGAGGGATTGGAGACTGCTGGGGCGTGCATTTATGGATTTGGGGTGGATTTGGGGTGGATTTGGAGGCTGCTGTGCCTCATCCCCTGTTTGTTTTGACAGCTTAGCGCGGTCGGGGTGGCTGCAGGTGTGTGAGGGATGCGTCCCCTGGGCCACCCCACAGCCACACTTCTGGAAGCTTCCAGAAAACGCTCTCAGGGCTGGGTGGGCTTCTTTAATTCCCAAAAACATTGTCCTTTTGGATCTGGTGATGGATGGATGGTGAGGGTCACACAGGAGCTCAGAGTGTTTTTCTGGGAAGGACCAAGCGCTTGCCCACTCACAAGGAACCAACTGTGGATTTCTTTGTCTTTTTTTTTTTTTTTTTTTTTTTTTTTTTTTTTTTTCGCTCATGGAATGGTTTAGATTGGAAAAAAAACCCTTTTGGGTCACGGGATTCACCCAGCTCTGCCAGGATCAGCCCACCCAAGGGTTGTGCCCTGGGTTGAACCCCCCAGAGCTCTTTGAGGGGTTTGAGCCCCTTTTCCACCCTCCAGCACCTCCCAAAGTGTCTGTTTTTATTTGTTAGAACCATGTGGGTGCTCCCTCCCTGCCACGGGGAGGTTTGGGCTCTGAGGGACCCCAAAGGTGCCCTCCTGCCCCTTTGGGTGGGCTCAGCTTTGTCGCTGTCCCGTTCTGGGTGAAGGCTGAGCACCCTGGGGTGATTCCTGATCCCCCATTTCCCGGAGCTCCCCAAACCCGCCCAGGCATCCCTAATTCTGTGTCAAAAAAGGTAAAAGCTCAGCCCAGGGGAGGGGAAAGGGCTCTGCAGAGAGGCAGAGAGGGATCCTGGGAACTTTTGGGGTTTCCTTTGGGGTTTCCTTTGGTTTCCTTTGGGATTTCGGTGCTGGAGGAGTTAGGTGAGGCTGTTTTTTCCGTGTTGGATTTGCTGTGGGAGGGGGTTCTGTGCTTTGCCCCAAATCTGCCCCAAATCTGCTCCAAATCAGCCCCAAATCTGCCCCAAATCTTCCCCAAATCAGCCCCAAATCTGCCCAAATCAGCCCCAATCTGCCCCAATCAGCCCCAAATCTGCCCAAATCTTCCAATTCAGTCCATCAGCCCAAATCATGCCCAAATCGCCCCAATCTGCCCAAATCGCCCCAAATCAGCCATCAGCCCCAAATCTGCCCCAAATCAGCCCAAATCAAGCCCATCTGCCCAAATCAGCCCCAATTCTGCCCAAATCAGCCCAATTCTGCCCCAAATCTGCCCAAATCACCCAAATCTGCCCCAAATCAGCCCCAAATCCCAAATCTGCCCCAAATAGCCCCATTCTGCCCCAAAATCAGCCCCAAATCAGCCCCAAATCAGCCCCAAATCTGCCCCAAATCAGCCCCAATCAGCCAACAGCTCCAAATCTGCTCCAAATGCTCCCCAAATCTGCTCCAAATCAGCCCCAAATCTGCTCCAAATCTGCCCCAAATCTGCTCCAAATCAGCCCCAATCAGCCCCCAAATCGCCCCAAATCTGCCCCAAATCGCCCCAAATCAGCCCAAATCAGCCCAATCTGCCCCAATAGCCCCAAATCTGCCTCCAAATCAGCCCAAATCTGCCCAAATCAGCCCAAATCAGCCCAATCAGCCCCATCAGCCCCAAATCAGCCCCAAATCAGCTCCAAATCTGTTCTGCACTGAGCTCCTTTTCCCTCTCAGCCCCCGTGCTTTGGCCACCTTCAAGGAGAGGGAATTCTCCTCCCTTCAAACAGGGATTTTTTTTTGGAGCCCAACCCTCCTGATGGGATCAGGATGAGCTGCTCCTGACCCTGCTCCTGGTGGCGTTTTCGGGTGTTTGGAAGGCAAAACCTTCCCAGAGCATGGCCTGACATCCTCCCCCTCTCCAAACGAAGTGCCAGCCCTGCCTCAGCCTAATTAAAACCAGCAAAGACGACTGGGCCAGGCTGTAAAATTCTAGGACAGTTTTATGTAGAGCAATTAAAAGGAAGGTAAAAAAAAAATTGTTAAGAAATTAAACACTATTACTTTTTTTTTTTTTTTTTTTTCTGTTTGGCAGCTGAGCTGTTTTGGCAGTGGGGGTGAGGGGGATGCAAAACTTGGATGGTTGGTTCCCTGCTGCCATAAATCTGCTGGATCAATATTCCTGGTTTTTTTTTTTGAGCCCGTAATTCATCTGCTGTCAATTAACCGAAAATCACGTTTTTCCAATTAAAACTCGAGGCCTGGTTGCAGAGCCTGGCGGGGAGGGGGAGGCAGAGGCCGGGCCTGGCTGTCGGCAGCGAGGTGGAAATATCTGTTTTAAAAGGTGTGATCCCATTTTAGTGCTTTCCATATAAACTGCGATGGAAATGCCGGGGCTCCGGGGGGCTGTAAGGGCTGGGAGCCCCACTGGGCAGGGGATTATGGGAATCCAAAAAGAGGGCTTGAGGGGCTGATGGCAGCTCCTTTGGGGTGATGGTTTGACCCTAATTCCTTTCCTGGAATGGACATTTCACCCTAAATAGAGTTTGATGAGCTGGGCAGGGATCCCTGGGCTATGAGGGATCCTTTGGGATGACATTTTGGCCCTAAATCCCTCCTAGCATGGACATTTCCACCCTAAATGGTGCTGATAAGTTGTGCAGGGGCTGCCTGTGGCGTGAAGCCTTTTTTGGGATGACATTTTCACCCTAATTCCTCTCCTGGGATGGGCATTTCCACCCTAAATGGTGTTTAATGAGTCGGACAGTATCCTGATGGGGGATTATGATAGGATCCAGCTGAGGGATTGAGACTGATGGAGCTCCTGCTGAGGACAGCTCCTTTGGATGATGTTTTGGCATAATTCCTCTTGGGATGGACATTTCCGCCCTAAATGGCATTTGATGAGCTGGGCAGGGATCCTTGGCCTGGAGATTTATAGGAAATCCCAATGGGGAGCTTTGAGGACTGATGGCAGCTCCCTGACTGCAGGACAGCTCCTTTGGGGTGATGGTTTGGCCCTAATTCCTCTCCTGGGATGGACATTTCTGCCCTAAATGGCGTTTGTTGAGCTGGACAGGGGCTACCCAATGTGTGAGAGCTCCTTTTTTCCCCTAAATCCTTCCTTGGGATGAACATTTCCACCCTGAATGGTGTTTGTTGAGCTGGGCAAGGATCCCTGGGGTGCAGGGGCTCCTTTGGGATGACATTTTGCCCCAATTTCCCTCCTGGGATGGACATTTCCACCCTAAATGGTGTTTGATGCACTGGGCATGTCTCTCTGGGGTCTGGGGGCCCCTTTGGGATGATATTCTTACCCTAATTCCTCTCCTGGGATGGGCATTTCCACCCCAAATGGTGTTTGATGCACTGGGCATGTCTCCCTGGGGTCTGGGGTCTCCTTTGGGCTCCAGGGACGGGGCTGATCCCGATGTTTGGCTCTGGGAACGTGTGGCTGGCACAAAACCTGCAATAATTGGCCTCGGCTGGCGGAGGAAGCCGCTGCTTCCTCTCTCTGTGTCTGGTCTTGCTCCCGAGCGTTTTCTCCCGTGCTTGGAGAGGGAAAACAGCCTGGGAGGTGCTGGGAAAGGGGGGAGGAAGGGCAGGGATGGGAGCGAACGGCTCCACACAGACACTGCCTTAAAAAACCCCGTAAAGGTGGGAAAAACCTTCCCAGGCCGGGCAGAGAGGATGAGGAGCTGCTCCGGGAGGAGGGAGAGGCATTAAGGTTCCGATTATTGGAAATATTCCCTGTCCCCCTGCCCTCCTCCTGGAGCCTTGGGAATGGGTGAGTTCAACCCCCTAAAAATCCTCTGGGATATTTCCAGAAAAAGGAATGAGGCTTCACCTCCCTCGTTCCAGGTTTTGCAGGAGTTTCCTGGGATGGGGAGATCCCTCGTGGTCTTTCCACCTCCACCCACACCAGGAGGAGCATCCCAAGACCTCTGCAGATCCCACAATCCCATCCCGTAATTCCAGTTATTCCCTAAAAGCGCTCCCGTTCTGCCAGGGAGCCCCTGCGGGTTTTCCTGTTTGGTTGATTAATATCCCCAGCGTTAATTGCTGTTAATTGCTGGGCGCCGCCGGAATGGGAATGTTCTCCTGGGGATGGGAGGATGCTCCTCGCGTTGGGATTGGGGCTTTGGGCTCAGGTGCTGAAAGAGCAAAGAGAAACCCAAACGGATCTCCTCGGTTTGGGCTAAAATCACAACCGAGTGGAGATTTCAATGTTAATTATTGTCTGCTAATTACCATGTGGCTTTGGCACTGACCACTGTCCTTCCAGTGGTCACCCCGCACCCCAAAGTAGCCCCAGGGCTGGCCGCAGCCCCAGGGTGACCCCCGGCCGGACAATGCCGCCAGTCCCGCACCCAGCCGGGCTTTGGCTCCCGGAGGGATCATTCCCAATGCAGAATTAAGCGTTTCCTGATTCTCTCCTTGCAGGATTCCTGTAGGGAAAGGGCCGCTGGCACGGGCAGGGGGACGGTAAATCTCATTTAATCGCGGTGAGCCGAGCCCCGGCGGGGTTAATCCGCTCGGGGGCAGCGGGAGGAGCCGCTGGCACGGGCGGGGGCCGCGCATGACGGGCTTAGGGCAGCGCCAGGCACGGGCATTCCCGGCCGGGGGACGGGGAAAGGACGGGGAGAGCGATGGGAGAGCGATGGGAGAGGGATGAAGCTCCTCAATCCGTGCAGCGCTGGGATTTTCGGGAGGGCTCCACTTCCCCCTGGGCGCTGGGGATGCGGGATCCGGGCACAGGAGGGATCCAGGATCAGGGAAAGATCCAGGATCAGGGAAAGATCCAGGAGAAATGAAAGATCCAGGAGAAAGGAAAGATCCAGGAGCAGGAGGGATTCAGGAGGGATCCAGGAATGGGGAGGGATCCAGAAGCAGGGAAAGATCCAGGCACAGGAGGGATCCAGGAATGGAGGGATCCAGGCATGGGGAGGGATTCAGGAGCAGGAGGTATCCAGGCACAGGGAGAGTTTGGCTGAAATTGCACAGCCTTGAAAGTGCCCATGGGCTTGGAGTGACCCAGGATAGTGGGAATCTTCCAGAGACCTTTAGGTCTTGTGTGTGTTGTCCTCTGGGAAAAATCCCTTACAGTGGGGTGGTGCTGGTGACCCTCATGGGGTGGATTCAGCTTCCCGAGGTGCTGGGAGGATTTTTGGAAATAATAAGGAAAAATATTTGGAAAAATATTGGAAATAATAAGGAAAAACCCCATTGGAAAATCCACCTGCCAGGCTCCCAGGGACTGGTGTCCAGCACCAGCATCCAAGTGGGAGCTGGGAGCACGCCAGGCTCTGTTCCTGCTCTCCTTGGGATGATATTGGGCTTGGCTTAATTAAAACCACGGAGCTTTATTGTGGGAATGACAATGAATCAGCGAGATTAAATCTGAGAAAAGGCCTTTCAAACCCACCTAGGCCAGCCCAGCTCTGAGTCCCAGGAGCCCCAGGGGATGTTTGCTGCCCAAAGGAGCCTTCCTGGGGGTTTTTAGGAGCTGTTTGTAGGAATCCAGTGGGATCCATCCCCGTCCTGCTGCTCTCCCCTCCTCACAGCCGCGTTTCCACCAGCTCTGGCAGCTGCTCCGTGCTCAGACCTCGCTGCCCAGGGGATGTGCCCCTCGGATGGGGACAAGGAGCTGAAAATCCCCAGGAAGAGGAGCAGGAGGATGGTGGGAGGGGGTTTCTGGGGAGTGATGCAGGTGCTGGTGGGAAAAAGGATTCATCCCCATGCTGGAGCAGAGCGGTGGGACATGGAACATTCTCTTGGTGTAGGAAACCCAATCCTTGGGAGCTTCCTGCTGAAAACGAGCCCTTTGCAAGAGCTGTTGTTGCTTGGGTGGGTGCAGGAGCAAGCACAGCTTCCAGAAAAATCCCCTCACTCCAAAATGTATAAAATGGGCATAGAAAACCCAAATAATTTCCTTTCTAAATGTGATTTTGGGGCATTTTGATTTTAAAGGGGCATTTTTGATTTACCATTAAATATCAGCTCTCCAATAACCACGGGCAAAATCATCCTGGCAGCTACAGAAATACAATTTTTAAATTTTTAAACCGAAGCCTAAAGCTGGGGTTCAGCTCATTGCCATGGCTCCAGGGGCTGAGGATTTGAGGAGAGCTGCTGCTTTTCAACAGGCTCCCGTTAATTAATGCTGGGAACTGGCAGTCCTGGAATGAGCGCTGCACCCTCCTCCACGCCAAGGAAAACGCTGCCCTCCTGCCCAGTACGTGATTGGGAGCATGTGAACCCCCGGGGGCTGAACTGGGAGTGACCCCCGGCGCTGAGAGGGTTAATCCGAGCCGGGCTCTTCCCTCCCTGCAGCTCCTGCCTTTCCTCCCGATGCCTGATAAGGAAGGCTTGGATTTATGAAGGAGATGAAGATGTTTGGATAAGCTGCGCTGCCGAGGCGATCCTGCCGGACGAGTTGGGGCCTGAAGGGAGCCCCTGGAGCTGGAGGGGCTTGGCTTTGGTTTGTTTTTTTCCCCCCCAGAGCTGGGGTTGTGTCCCTGGGGATCCATTTGGCAGCTCTTTGGGGGTCCCAAAGCCAGGCTGCCCCACTGAAGGATGTGCTCCCAGTCCGGGATTTTTGGGGACCCTGGCGCAGAGAGGCCCCAGGAGTGTGCCCTGACTCTTCCTCACCCCATCTCTGAGAGCTGCAGGGCTTCCAGATGCCGTTGGCACCTTGGGATTATCCCATTTTCCCCTGAAATCCCCCAGGGGTGTCTGGGGCTGTCATTCCATACCCAAACCCTGAGTCAGAAATGTGGGATCACGTTTTTGGAGCGCAACCTCGGGTTCTTTCCCTGCCCTCCTGCCGTGCCAGGGAGCCAACACCTGAGCCTGAGATCGCTATCTGGGTCTATTTTTAGAGATTCCTGATCGATGCTGGCAGAAGGTGACTCACGGCTGGGGAAGGAGCTGCTTCTCTTCCAAAAGTGTTTTGGAAAACAGAGCTGAGCTCCAGGGAAAGCAGCAGCGGGGCTGGCCCATCCCAGGGATGGTGGCAGGGCAGCCTGGCCCCTTGGAATGGGGTTTTTTTTGGGGAGCAGGGTGGCTTCTCGTGGAGCCTGGTGAGGAGGTGACACCTCCAAGGATTTTGTTAAAGTTTAGAGCTGTGATTGCAGCCCTGGAGCAGCGATCGGTGCCCTGGGAGATTCGGGAGAGGATGGTGGGGAATGCTCGGGAGAGCTGCAGGTGCTGGAGAGCTCACAGCCCCTCGGGTGATCCTGGAGCCACCACAATTCCCGTTGGGATGTGAAACCACGGGGCGATGAAGCCACAGGGAGAGGAAGCCACGAACTGTCCTGGTCCTTGCTCTCCCTCCTCCCAGAGCCCCCGGGTGCTGCTGTGACCCCAAAGCAGCTCAGAGCGGCCTCAGAGCCTTTTTCCCTTTTTGCAGGTGAGTGGGCAAGGCCGAACCTTTGGAATTCTGAGCGTTTCCTTGCCCCTCCTTTGAAATCCCGTCCACCCCGGGATCGAAAATCAAGCGATTCGGGGCTGGTCTCTCCATCGCAGCAGCCAGGGGAATGCCCCAGGTGATTTATCCTGACATTTCTCGGGACTCGAGGCTTTCCTCATTCATAAACCCGGCTCAGGGTGGGGTTTGCCTGCCCTGGGTGAGCTCCGGAGCCGCTCGAACGCTTCTGCAGCCGATCGTAATCGCTTCCGGCCGTGCCCCGCCGTGCCCGGGGGGGTTCACGGCAACGGCAACGATGTGGGACAGCGGAGCAAACCTGTCGGGCAGGACCGGAGCCGACAAATCCTCTTCCTGCCCCGGCTTTGTGAATGGCAGGCGGGGAGGAGCTGCCGCTGGTTGGCACCCGGAGCTGCTGGAGCTGGAGGCTGCGGCTCCCCGTGCTCCGGGGGTGGCGGGGGAGGGTTTGTTTGCACTTTCTCTCGCTGCGCCAGACAACAAAGTATCTCCCAGAGTTGTTGGAGGCTCTGGTTCACCACATCTGTGTCCTTTGCTTGGCAGGTAGGAGCCTGCATCCAGTGCCATAAGCAGTGCACAAATCAAGCACAAACACGAGTGAGGACACACCGACGGGTATGTTCCCAGAAGTGAATTGCCCTCCTACACACACCTGTCCCCAGAAACCGAGAGCTGCAACCCGAGCCCCCTCCTTGGCAAAGGGTTCAGCTGCCTCAGGAAGCTCGGGGGAGCCTTTTGGGGCCGGGTTTGTTCCAGCTCCTGGCTGGCTCTGCCGGTCACACTCAGCCATTATATAATCGATGAGAAATGCCAATGCCCGAGCGGCACAGAGGGCACTGCCAGCAGCCAGGGCTTGTGGGGGGAAGCAAAGCTGAGCTCCAGGGTCACAAAAAATACATTTTCACTCCTATTTATCCGCTGGCAGGTGGCACGGATGAGATTTGAGGAGATCAAAGCGGCCTCTCCCTTATTTCAGCCTCCCAAAGCTCCGTTAAATTTCTCATTTTGTTACTTTGCCTCCCTCCCCAGAGCCAGCAGGGGCTGAGATGTCAGAGCATCCCCTGATCGCACCTTCCCCCCTCCCCGGGTTCATTTTCCCTCCAGGTTTCTGCTGCACCCCAGAGCGGAGCTCTGAGCTCACCAGGAAATTTGCATTTTATCGCTATTCCCACTGCTCGATCTGCTCCAGGGAAATCAGCCAAGGAAGCCGAGCGAAGTTCCAGAAAGGACCAGCGGATGTTACAAAGTTACCTTTAGAGCAGCTTGGAATTTGGGAGTGGGGGTGTTTTTATTAAAAAAAAAAAAAATAAAAATGACAAAGCAAACCTAATTTATGCAAAACTCAGCTTTTCACCCAAACTCTTTCTAAGTCCAGATTTGAATGAAACATGATAAGATTTTATAGGGAAAACAGAAGAGATTAGAGCAGAAAAAGCCTCTCTCTCCTGAGAAAATGAGGGTTAATGGTGCTTCCGCAACCCTGTCCTGCCCCAAAAACAGGGAACGCACCCCAACACCCACGTGTGGAGCCCCGAACGTGGGAGGGACACGATAAAACCCCGGCTGTGCCTCCTGCCCAGGGCTGCAGCCCCTCCAGGCCCCCTCCAGCACCCCCCCAGCTCCATTGGCTGTTTGTTTTCCCAATTTCTCCGCAGCAAACCAGGCCAGTTGGAAAGAAAAGGAGCAAAAAAACAGAGGGGAGGGGGAGGGAGCGAGGGAAGGAGGGCGAATTAACTCTTTGCCACCGCGTTGTCCATCTCCCGGAGATTTTAATCCTGCCACTGCAAGGTCAGAGTTGAAGCCTGGGCTAAAGGGCTTTGTTTTGTCCTTGGGAATCGCGTGTGACCAGCGGCAGGCGGGCTCGGCCCGGGGCCGTGGGCTGGAGGAGGAGGCAGAGCCGCAGCCCCGCTGCCCAGAACCAGCTGCTTTCAACTCCCCCTGACATTTCCAGCGCCTCACCCTTGAAAACTGCGCTTTCTCGGCTAAAACGTTCTTTGTAAGTTGAAGTTTGTTTTTTTTTTGGTTTTTTTTTTGCGCTTTGTCCTTCCCGCGAGGCAGCGGCCGGGGCCTTAATAAGGATTATTTTGGGGCTGGGGAAAGATGAAGCCGCGCTGGAGGAGCCGAACGCGGCGCGTTTGACTCCCAAATAACGCGGACAAAATTTGGGAAAGGCTCCGGCCGAGCTGAGCGGAGGCTGCTCCAGGTGGGGAGGGAGGTTCCAGAGGAGCTAAATTCCCGAATTCAATCGGAATAAACTCCCGGAGCCGTAATTGATCCGGGGGATCCCGGCCGCGCTCGGGAGCGGAGATGCCGCCGATCCCACGCTCCCCGCGCATCCCGTTCCCATGGCAACGCCGTATCCCGCCGGGATGCGATGGGCGGGGATGGCGTCATCGGCCCGGCAGCCAATGGGAGGCCGCCGAGGTGATGTCATGGCCGCGCCCCCGGCCGGAGCGACCCCCGGGGCCAGCCCGGGCCCCCGCTGGTGGCACCACCCGGGGACAAACCCCACAAACCCCACAAACGCACCCCACAGCCGTGCCCCACACCGATCCCACCTCGACTCTGCACCCACAGGCCTTCGACACCGCGAGATTTTGGGGGTTGTGAGAGAATTTTTATTTTTCCTGTTCGCTAAGATTTTACCCCGAGCTCGGACAGAGGCCGGGGATGTCCCCAGGCTGGACCGTGACACGAGGTGATGCTCTCAGATAGCACAGCAAGGTCAGGAGCTGCTTCTGGGATCAAAACCCGAACCAGGGGAAGGCCGGTGGCACCAGGGGCTGCCCCGAGCAGCGCTGCTGGAAACGAGATCAAGGGCAGGAGGAGCAGGGGGAGCAGGGACATTTCCAGGCAGCCCCTGAGCACCCGGGGAATGAGCTCAGCAGCGCCGGGAAGCTCTGGACCCGCAGCAGGGTGACAGAAGGGTGACAGCAGGGTGACAGCAGGGTGACAGCAGTGTCCCCTCCTGGTCCCCCCCCCGGGTGACCCCAAGGGTGACTCAGCCCCGCAAACGCAGCCAGCACTGAGCTCTTGGTTCAGTCATGCTTTGGATGAGCCCGATCCTCCGAGCCTTTCCAGGGAGGGCTCGGTGCCCCCTCCAGGCCGGGCCCATCCCCCGGCAGCCCCGGGGTGGCCGTGAGCCGGTGCCAGCAGCGGTGTCACGGCTGTCCTTGCCCGGCTCACCTGCTCAAACACTCCGCGCGTCACTCCCCAACAGCCGCTGTTGCCAAAACTGCGGCTCGGCCGCTCCCAAGAGAGAGGAGGAAAACCTGGCCGGGCACAGGGGACGGGCGGTGCCACCCTGCCCCTTCACCCACCCCGGAGGGGACACAAAGGTGGCACTGGAGTCGTTTCCCACCGGCATTCCAGGAGGGCACGGGCAGAAAGGCGCTCGGGGGGGAGCGCTGAGGGGAGGGAGAGCCCCAGAGCCAAGGCCAGCATCACCCCAGAGAAAGCCCTGCTAATCGGGGCATCGGCAGCGCAGGAATTTTATCACCTGGGGACAGCTGCAGGCAGGTTTGTCCTCGCAGCCCCGTGTTTATCAAACAGCCGGACGGGCGGGTCCCGCTCGGCTCCGCTTTAGGGAGCGGGGGTTGGGAGCTGCGTTTTGTCCACCCGGCTGAGACAGAGCCAAAGCTGCTCCCTCATTCCAGCAGAGCATCGCTCCGTTCTCCCAGCCTCCACATTCCAGGCAGCCGTGGATTGATATTGATAAGCGCCAGATACCAAACACGCCCCGAGTCGGGTTTGTTTTGGGCAGCAGAGAGGAAAATCCCTTTAGAACCAGGAGTTTGGGATGCAGAACGGGCCAGGTCATGTCCTGCTCCAAAAACAGCTCCAGGAGCTCCCTGTCAGCTGAGACAGGTCCCTGTCACTGCAGTTCGACATCCCAGAGCCTGGGGAGCACCCCGAGGTCTCTGCAGGGGCCACCCTTCCCTCCCTGTCACAGCCCAGCCCCTCAGACCGTCACCCAAGGGTCACCCCCAGACCCGGGGTTGGAGCTGGGAACCCAAAGGGGACCTTTCCCAGCACACCCCACCTGCCGAGCGCCTTTTGGCCACAATTGCCGGTTTAGGAAGGGGTTTGGGGTTGGGTGAGAGGGGGATGGAGGGTGGTAACGCTCCCGATCCCGCAGCTGCTCAGCCATAAGGGCAGAGTGTCATTTTGGATTTTAGGATAACCCAACACCCCTGCTTCCCTGCCAAGAGGAGATAAGAGCACCTCAGCAAGGACAGCGGGGGCAGAGCCCCCCACAACCCCCTGAGCTGCCAAAGAGGCTGCCCAGAGCTGCTCTCTGCGCCCCAAGGCTGGAACCAGACCCCCCCATCCTGCCCAGGGCAGCTTCTCCCCTTCTCCCCGTGCTGGATCACCGCAAAGCCTTCTCCAAACACCGCTTCTCCAACCTGCACGCAAGGCAGAGTTGAAGCCGGTAAAGGGCTTTGTTTGTCCTTGGGAATCGCGTGTGACCAGCGGCAGGCGGGCTCGGCGGGGCCGGGTCATCCCTGCACTGATTCCCTCATCCCTGCACTGATTCCCTCATCCCTGCACCGATTCCCCCATCCCTGCCCGGATTCCCCCATCCCTGCACTGATTCCCTCATCCCTGCACCGATTCCCTCATCCCTGCACCGATTCCCCCATCCCTGCACTGATTCCCTCATCCCTGCCCGGATTCCCCCATCCCTGCACTGATTCCCCATCCCTGCACCGATTCCCTCATCCCTGCACTGATTCCCTCATCCCTGCACTGATTCCCCATCCCTGCACTGATTCCCTCATCCCTGCACTGATTCCCTCATCCCTGCACAGATTTCTAGGGCTCTGCACTGATTCCCTCACCCCTGCCTGGATTTCCTCATCCTGCTTAGCTGCAGAGTGATTCCTGCATTGATTCCCTCATCCCTGCACCGACTCATCTCCCATTCCCATCCCCGCTCGCATTTCCGGGGCTCTGCACGGATTCCCTCATCCCTGCCTGGATTTCCTCATCCTGCTTAGCTGCAGAGCGATTCCTGCACCGATTCCCTCATCCCCGCCCGCATTTCCAGGGCTCTGCAGTCCCCGGGAGCTCTTGCACCATCTCAGCCCCTCCACGCCCGCTCCCACCCCGTGCCAGCCACCGAACAAAACCCTTCCCATCCCCACGGAGCTGCTCCTCCTCCCACATCCCCCACGCTGCAGCGGTGAGGGTGAGCACGAGGTGGGAACGCTGGAGCTGTCCCGGTGTCCCTGAGCACCCTCAGGTGCCGTCCCAAGCGAGGTGAGGGTCACCGAGGGTGCTGCACCCACAACTCTGCTACAAACAGCCAGAGAATCACCCCCTGTGCCTCAGGGAACCCCAGCACGGCCCCAGCAGCTCCGGGAGCTCGGGAGGACACGGAGATGCCCTTGGGATCGCAGCTGAGTCCCCTCCAGGCCATGGGCTCCCAGCAGTGCCCACGAGGAGAGGCCAAACGCCGGCTCCTGGCAACCCGTGAGGAGCAAACAACCCTGCTGAGAGCGCCTGAAACGGGTCAGGAGCCTTTCAGTGCCGGGCTGGCACAGCCCCGATCCCACTGATCCAAGGGGAGCTGGCGCCAGGGTCCAGCTGGCCCCGACTTCAGAGCATCCCCCGCGTCTGAGCGGCTCCGGGGCTGCTCCTGGAGGTCCCAAATCTGCTCCCGGTGCCCCCCAGCCCCGCAAACACCACCCCGGGCACCCGGTACCCACCCTCCCGAGCCCCCCTCCTTGGCAAAGGGTTCAGCTGCCTCAGGAAGCTCGGGGGAGCCTTTTGGGGCCGGGTTTGTTCCAGCTCCTGGCTGGCTCTGCCGGTCACACTCAGCCATTATATAATCGATGAGAAATGCCAATGCCCGAGCGGCACAGAGGGCACTGCCAGCAGCCAGGGCTTGGGGGGAGCAAAGCTGAGCTCCAGGGTCACAAAAAATACATTTTCACTCCTATTTATCCGCTGGCAGGTGGCACGGATGAGATTTGAGGAGATCAAAGCGGCCTCTCCCTTATTTCAGCCTCCCAAAGCTCCGTTAAATTTCTCATTTTGTTACTTTGCCTCCCTCCCCAGAGCCAGCAGGGGCTGAGATGTCAGAGCATCCCCTGATCGCACCTTCCCCCCTCCCCGGGTTCATTTTCCCTCCAGGTTTCTGCTGCACCCCAGAGCGGAGCTCTGAGCTCACCAGGAAATTTGCATTTTATCGCTATTCCCACTGCTCGATCTGCTCCAGGGAAATCAGCCAAGGAAGCCGAGCGAAGTTCCAGAAAGGACCAGCGGATGTTACAAAGTTACCTTTAGAGCAGCTTGGAATTTTGGGAAGTGGGGGTGTTTTTCATTTAAAAAAAAAAAATGACAAAGCAAACCTAATTTATGCAAAACTCAGCTTTCACCCAAACTTTTCTAAGTCCAGATTTGAATGAAACATGATAAGATTTTATAGGGAAAACAGAAGAGATTAGAGCAGAAAAAGCCTCTCTCTCCTGAGAAAATGAGGCTTAATGGTGCTTCCGCAACCCTGTCCTGCCCCAAAAACAGGGAACGCACCCCAACACCCACGTGTGGAGCCCCGAACGTGGGAGGGACACGATAAAACCCCGGCTGTGCCTCCTGCCCAGGGCTGCACCCTCCAGGCCCCCTCCAGCACCCCCCAGCTCCATTGGCTGTTTGTTTTCCCAATTTCTCCGCAGCAAACCAGGCCAGTTGGAAAGAAAAGGAGCAAAAAAAACAGAGGGGAGGGGGAGGGAGCGAGGGAAGGAGGGCGAATTAACTCTTTGCCACCGCGTTGTCCATCTCCCGGAGATTTTAATCCTGCCACGGATGCTTAGACAGGCTCGAGTGTGACCTGGGCGTGGAAACGAGGGTTGTTGTCCTTGTGAAATCGTGTGCCGGCATGGCGTGGCTTCGAGCCAGGTTGAGAGGCACAGCGCGTAGAGCGCCGGCTGCGCCGCCAGCGGGGAGGCTCCTTGCATGCACATGGTTGGAGGAGCAGAGGCTCGCCAGCTCCCGCGGCTGAGTCCGGCTCAGCACAAGAATACCAGCCCTTAAAAACATGGACTTTGCAATCAAACATAATCTACGCGGCACTAAGATCGTAGTGGCTCACAACCGCCTGTACACCTTGGCTTGAGGCAAGAACTGCCTGCCCTGTAACATCGGTCTGCTAAAAACGTCTTGCTATCATGAAGATGTATGAATGCGTGTAGCTTGATTGAGTGTTTATTTAGCTTTTGCTCTTGATGGGTCTTTGTATGGTTGATTCACGCCCGATGATATTGCTGTTGTTTGCGTTTTCGTTTGTGCCTTCCACAGCGCAATTTGGCATAGTCGCTGCTACCACGTTTAGATGGCAGAATTGCTGCATTGTTGCTCCTCGAAAGGCAAATGCAGACAAAATAAGTCCAATAAAGCGATAATCATGCTGCTGCCTGGCGCAGGAGGTTGTTAGTGGTCACCAGGCAGACCGCGGCGTGGGAGAGTGAAGCCGGCGCACGCTAAAGTGACTCCAAATGGCGCCGAACAAGAATAATTTGGGAGGAGATTGCTCCGTTGCCAGGTGGATAGGAGAGCCAGAAGAAGTGCTTCGAAGGCACCAGCAGCCCAGCTTGTAGTCCTATGCAGCAGCAAGAACTAGTGGCCTTGTGTGTGCCACTGAGCTGTTGCTGATGCGAGCTGGCCACCGTAGATGAGCTGAAACTTCTGGCCAGAGCTTGTCGGGTCGAAGGAGAGAACTCTCGTACTGGAGCAAAAAGCGCCGTAAGGGTGCATCGGGGCGTAGTCTCGTCCCGGCTTGTCGTACATTTTGGTTTACACACGCCGCTGCAGTGAGCAGACGCGGTGACAGGTAGGCCGCATTGGCCGATCAACTCACAGTACCCGCGGTCCATCTTCGTTCTCTCATTCGCAGCAGCAGCCGTATCACCGGCCAGAGAGATGCATAGGCGCTCGAAAAGGCAGAACCAATTCTTTATTTGAGTTATGGTCTGTTCTCTGATCCTCTGTCTCCTCTCGTGTCACTGTCCTAAACATTCTGAGTAGATGAGACTGACAGAGGAGTTGCTCTTGAATAGATGTCGTTGTGCCGCTTTGACCCCTCGCGCGGGATGGGCACCAACACCATGGAGACAGCGAGCGCCCGGGGCCCCCGCTGGTGGGCCACTGCGATCTACACAGGTGTGACCAAACTCTCTCACCAGTCACACTCCGCTTACTTTATGAGCTTCTTACCCAGTCACCCCCCCACAGCCGATGCCCCACTGACCTGTTGGGATGTGCGACAGCCGGACACCCTCGTAGTGCTCGTGCAACCGACAGGCAACTGGGATACGACGACCAGCGCAGATTTCTCTGGCAGAGGAATTCCGTTCGCCTCCCATTCGAGAATGGCGATGTGGTTATTATTATCAATACATTCAGTCACTATAGAGATGATGTTTAGCTCCCGTAGCCATCGGCAAGACGGCAGGCGCATGCCCGTGGATAGATGGTCACCCGGCAGGCTCGCCACCGCTCAGATCCACGGTGAGGCGGTCGATTGCCTAGTCACTTCCCTGGAGAAAGCCCTCGTGACAGTTTCTGTGAAGCCTCCACGAGGATGTTTTAATCCCTTTATCTCAGGATTCACTTCTGGCCAGAGCTGGCCTCTCACAGGAAAAACCGAACCAGTGGTAAGCGACACGCAGGAGTTAAAGAGTCAGCGAGGCAATCCTACTGTGGCGCCTCGCTGCCTTCCAGAGCGGGAGTCTCTGGGGACACAGGGCGTGCTGGAAACTGACGCAATCACAAGGCATGCAGGTGTTCCCCAGCGGTGCAGGGATGAGGGAATCAGTGCAGGGATGAGGGAATCAGTGCAGGGATGGGGGAATCCGGGCAGGGATGGGGGAATCCGGGCAGGCACCGCTCTGCAGCCGGACAGGGAGGCAGCACCGGGAGAAGCTGCTCCAGCCCGGGGTGAGGGGGAGCAGATCCTCGGTGCTTTTACGGGAGGTGGAAATCCCCGTGTTTGGGCATTCAGCATCAGGAACTGTTCGGAGCATCCCCCAAGGGCGAGGGGAGATGGGCAGAGCTGGCTGCAGGGCAGGGCTGGGGAGAGAACCTTCCCATAAACCCAAATTATCGGGAGCCAAACTTGTCTCCAGCTCGGAGCGATTGCGGCACAGATCAGCTCTGCCTGCCCTGAGAGCCCAACTCCTTTTGAATTTCCTCCGCAAAGCAAAGCAAAGCAAAGCAAAGCAAAGCAAAGCAAAGCAAAGCAAAGCAAAGCAAAGCAAAGCAAAGCAGAGCAAAGCAAAGCAAAGCAAAGCAAAGCAAAGCAAAGCAAAGCAAACCTAACCTAACCTAACCTAACCTAACCTAACCGAACCTAACCTAACCTAACCTAAGCAAACCAAAGCAAACCAAACCTAACCTAACCAAACCAAACCAAACCAAACCCAAACCAAACCAACCAAACCAAACCTAACCAAACCTAACCTAAACTAACCTAACCAGACCAAACCAAACCCAACCCTGTGCCATCCTCTGCAGCTCGGGGAGGGCACGGGGCAGGGGAGCACAAACCTCCCGGCTGGCAGCCTGGCATCGCCAAGCAACCACGGCCTGAAATTCACAGCCCAACGGAGAGAACTTTGTTTACCAGGAAGAAAACCCTTGACAAGGGGAATCTTTGGCGGAAGCATGACGGGATTAACGCCGGGGTTTCTTTAGGCGCTGCTGTTGTTTTGCAGGGCCTGACCTCAGTGCTCCGGTTCGCTTTTGCCAAGCCACTCTTTCCCTGCCTAATTTAGAGCAGGGCTTTGTGCTGGGCCGGGAAGGGGGAGGCGGCAGGGCCAGGTTTGGCAGCGCAGGCGGGAGCCTGGGATGATCTGCTTTGGAGCGGAGGAGTCGGTCATTAGATGCTGTGCTGCCGCAAATCCCGCTGTAATTAATTTTCTCCTGAATTAATTAGAGGAATTGTGAAGGCAGGCTGGGCCGGGAAGGTGCGGAGGAAGTTTTCCAGAGTGATCCACGGGCTGTTGGCAGAACAGGAATTAAATCTCCTTCCCCTGCCTTTGCAGGCTGAGTGCTGGAGCTGCTCTCAGCCAGGCTGGGGTGGGCAGGGGCCAAAGCCCTGGGAACAGCGTGTCCCTGGGGGAATTGTCCCAAATCCCACGTGCTGCTCCAGGGCATTTTCACTGTTTTTGGAGTTTTTTTTGGGTTTTTTTTGATGTGTGTGCTTCTGGCATTGAAGCAGAGCAGGTGGGACACAGCTCTGAGGCTGAGCAGTGCTGGGCTCTGTCACCTCCAGAGCTCCTCATCGTGCAGGGGAGGAAACCCAGCCTCAATTCCAGGCTCCGGGAGAGAAAGGATTTCGGGAATGTTGGTTTGTTCTTGTCCTTTACCCCGCTGGCATCTCCGTGAGCTGCCGGGCAGGTGGGATGGAACATTCCCGGGAAGGATGAGGATAATTCCTGCTGCCTTTGGGGGTGTCCACGCTGGTTTCTGGCTGTGCAGCCTCCCCTGGAGTTCTCAATTCCTGTGCTGGGGATGGAGGGGATGCGGTGTTTGCCGGCTGATCCCCAGCGATGAGCTGGGTCTCCATCTGGCTCCTGCCCCGCTGCTTCGATGCGCTATTGCACCTGCTTAATTAACCCKAATTAGCCCCGGGGATGGTGTTTCGGGGGGCACGGGTGGGGGGAGATGGGGCTGGTGGCACCAGGAGCCCCTCCAGGCCACTGCGGTGACACAAATCCGTGGGTTTGGCACATCCAAACCCCCCCACAGCTCGAACTGGGGTTGGGCGTCGTGTTTGTCACCCCTTGTCAGCTGTGCACAGACACCAGGGGAGTTGGGACACAGGAATTCGAGGAAATCAGCCTGGGATCTGCAGATCCTTTGATCCATTTGGGATCTGGAGCCGTTTGTGGTGCTGGAAATGGGGATCCCGCTGCTGTTTGCCCCAGGTTCTCTGTATTTTGTCACCTGCTGCTTCTCCCAGCCCGGTCTCACCTTCCCCCAATCCACTATCAAACGTCTGTTGCCCGTAAATTTCATCAGAACTTTCATTATCAGGGATTTGGTACATCCTTCCTGCCAGATTCCCGGGCTGGGAACGCTTCCAGCTCTAATCCCACCTCGGACAAGCTATGGCACATCCTTTGGCTCTGCCTTCATCCTCCTCAGCACCCAAACTGTGGGATCACAGCTGCCTCCTCCAGCAGCTCTGTGTGCACTCAGAGGTCCTCATTCCCTCATTTTTGCCCCCAAATCCGGCAGATTTTTAAGTTTGTGTCGCACCGGGGGCTCAGGTTGCACTGCAGGGGTCGGGCTGCGGGGGGATCCTGAGTTTTCCAGCATTCCTGGAAAAGCATTCCAGAGCTTTCTGCGCTGTCCTGCTGCAGGTGCAGGAGCTGCTCCTGTCCCTGCCGGAGCCTTTGGGGCTGCGGAGCTGAGGGAAATCAAAGCCCCGAGGTCCCTGTGCCCCTCTGAATGGGAGCTTTGTCTCGGCAGAAAAGGCCTTGAAAGCGATCTGGGGGAAGGCGATTGTTATCTGCAGGCTCCTGAACTGTTTGGATCCTGACTTTGTCAGAGATCTGGTAATTTAAACTTCAACCTGCTTATTAGAAATTTGAGAGAATAGTTTAATAATAAAAAGCAGGGTTTTTTTTTAAGAGAATGGGATAAAATGGCAAGAGGTTTCTTTTTGAGGGCTGCCAAGCAGGGCTGTCCCTGTGGTCCCTGCGCTTTTGGGAACGGGCAGAGCTGAAAGGAGCCGGAGGGAATGTCAGCTTCCCACTTGTCCTTGTGCTAATGAGGCCTGGAAACCCATCCAGGTGCAGGGGTCCCCTCCCGGCTGGGGCTTGTTGGAAATGACACAAAGTTTAATTTTTTTTTTTGTTGTTGTTTTTTTCCTCCTACAAAAGCTTTATTCAGTTATACAGAAAACCGAGCTCGGCTACTGCAGATCCTGTCCGTGGTCTGACTGCTGCTCCTCTTCTTCCTGCCCTTCGTGTTTTCCCAATTTTGCCACGAGCTCTTTTGTGGGATTGAAGATGGGTGATTTGC
>VKON01000152.1:433320-453660 GCA_009741485.1 Malurus cyaneus samueli
CCCTGAAACGAGCCCTTTGCTAAGAGTGTTGTTGCTGGGGGGTGGGGCACGACAGCTTCCCAGAATCCCTCACTCAAATGTATAAAATGGGCTGAAAACACCAATAATTTCCTTTTCTAATGTGATTTTGGGGCATTTTGATTTTTTAAGGGGCATTTGAAATATGTTACATTAAATATCAGCTCTCAATACCACGGGCAATCATTGGCGCTACAGAAATACATTTTTATTTTTTAACGAAGCCTAAGCTGGGGTTCAGCTCATTGCCATGGCTCCGGGTGAGGATTGGGAGAGCTGCTGCTTTTCACAGGCTCCCGTGTTTACTGTGGGAACTGGCAGTCTGGATGAGCGCTGCACCCTCTCACGCCAGGTTAAACCGTGCACCTTCCTGCTCCAGTACGTGATTGGGGAGCATGTGAACCCCCCTGGGGGCTGAATGGGAGTGACCCCCCGGCGCCCTGCAGGGGTTATCCGAGCCGAGGCTCTTCCCTCCCTGCAGTCTGCCTCTTTCCTCCGATGCCTGATAAGGCAGGGAAGGCATTGGATTTAATGAAGTGGTTGAGATGTTTGGATAAGCTGCGCTGCCGAGGCGATTCCTCCGGACGGTGGGCTGAAGGGAGCCCTGGAGCTGGGGGGTTGGCTTTCGGTTTGTTTTTTTTTCCCCCGATGCTGGGGTTGTGTCCCTTGGGATTCATTTTGCAGCTTTTGGGGGTCAAGCCAGGGCTGCCACTGCAAGGATGTGCAGTCAGTCGGGTTTTTTGGGCGCTGGCGCAGGAGGGCCCCAGGAGCGTGCCTGACTCTTCTCCCCCATCTCTGAGGCTTGAGGGCTTCAGATGCCGTTGGCACCTTGGGGATTATCCAATTTCCCTGATCCCGGGGTGTTCTGGGCTTCCGATACACAAACCGCTGAGTCAGGAATGTGGGATCAGTTTTGGAGAGCGCAACCTCGGGTCTTTCCCTGCCCTGCGCCGTGCAGGGAGCCAACACCTGAGCCTGAGGATCGCTATCTGGGTCCTAATTTATAGCTTCCTGATCCGATGGCTTGGCAAAGGTGAAACTCCGGCTGGGGGGGCGAGCTGCTTCCTCTTCCAAAGTGTTTTGGAAAACAGAGCTGAGCTCAGGGAAAGCGCAGCGGGGCTGGCCATCAGGGAAGGATCTGGCAGGGCAGACCTGGCCCTTGGAAATTGGGGATTTTTTTTGGGTGGAGGGGTGGTTCTTGACGTTGGTGAGTCGTCCTGTAGGAGAGGTGACTCACAGGATTTTGTTTAAGTTTAGAGCTGTGATTGCAGCCCTGAGCAGCAGATCGGTGCCCTGGAGATTCGGAGAGGTATCGGGTGGGGATCGCTTCGGGAGAGACTGCAGGTGCTGGAGAGCTCACAGCCCTGGTGATCCTGGAAGCCAGCACATTTCCCGTTGGGATGTGAACCCGGGGCGATGTGAGCCACAGGGAGAGAGCACGACTTTCTGGTATCCTTGCCTCTCTCCCTCCTCCCGAGCCCCGGGTGCTTGTGTGACCCCAAAGCAGCTCAGGCGGCCTCAGGCCTTTTTCCCTTTTGCAGGTGAGTGGGCAAGGCCGAACCTTTGGGATTCTGGCTTTCCTTGCCCTCTTTGATCCCGTCCACCCCGGGATCGAATCAAGCGATTTCGGGCCACGCACTCTGGTCTCCTCATCGCAGCAGCCAAAGCCAGGGGGAATGCCCAGGCTGATTTTATCCTGAATTGTCTCTGGATCGAGGCTTCCTCATTTTCATTATAAACCGGTCAGCGGTCGGGGTTTGCCTGCCGCTGGGTTTGAGCTCCGGAGCCTGCTCGACGCTTCTGCAGCGATCTTTATCGCTTCCGGCGGTGCCCGCCGTGGCCGGGGGGGTTCACGAGGCAACGGAACGACGGTGGGACAGGGCAGCAACTAGTCGGGCGGACCGGAGCGACAAATCTCTTTCTGCCCCCCCGGCTTTTGCGTAGATTGGCAGCGGGGAGGAGCTAGCCCGCTGAAGTTGGGCACCTCCGGAGCTTGCGGCTGCTGGAGCTGGACGGCTGCAGGCCTCCCGTGCTCGGGGTGGCGAGCGGGAGGTTTTTTGCAGGAGAGAAGCGGTTTTTTTGGAGAAGCTATTGCCGGTGTGATTCCAGCACGGGGGAAAGAGTGGTGGAGAGCTGCCCTGGGCAGGATGCGAAGAGGGGGGGGTCTGGTTCCAGGCCTTGGGGCGCAGAGAGCAGCTCGGGCGCTCTTTGGCAGCCGGGTGGGCTTGTGGGGGGCTCTGCCCCGCTGTCCGTGCTCGAGGTGCTCTTATCTTCCTATTGCAGGGAGCAGGGGTGTTGGGTTACTCTAACATCCCAACATGACACTCTGCCCTTAATGTGAGCAGGCTGCGGATCGGCGAGCGTTACCACCATCCAATCCCCTCATTAACCCACCCCAACCCCTTCCTAAACCAGGCAATTGTGGCAAAGGCGTTCGGCAGGTGGGGGTTGCTGGGAAGGTCCCCTTTTGGGTTCCCAGACATCATCCCGGCGCGGGCTGGGGTGACCTATGGGGGTGCTGGTCTTGAAGGGGCTGGGCTGTGACAGGGAGGGAAGGGTGGCCCACTGCAAACTCGGGTGACTCTAGGGCGATGCTCCAAACTGCAGTGAAGGGACCTGTTCAGCTGACAGGGAGCTCCTGGAGCTGTTTTGGGCAGGAACTGACCTTGTGGCCCCGTTCTGGCTCCCAAACTCCTGTTTCTACAAGGAATTTCCTCTCTGCCTGCCCAAACAACCCGACTCGCGGGCGTGCTTTGTTTGGCGCACTCTCAATCATCAATCCACCGGCTGCTGGGCATGTGGAGGCTGGGAGGAGAACGGAGCGATGCTCTCTGCTCGGACATGAGGAGCAGCTTTGGCTCTGTCTTCGCGGTAAGCGCAGGTGGACCAAAGCAGCTCCCAACCCCCGCTCCCTAAACGAGCCCGCGGGACCGCCGTCCGGCTGTTTGATTAACACGGGCTGCGAGGAAACAAACCTGGCCTGCAGCTGTCCACCAGGGGTGATAAAATTCCTGCGCTGCGATGCCCCGATTAGCGGGCTTTCTAGGGTTGATGCTGAGGCCTTGGCTTTCTTGGGGCTCTCCTCCCTCAGCGCTTATCCCCGGAGCGCTTTTGCCCGTGCCTCCTGGAAAATGCGGTGGGGAAACGACTCCAGTTGCCACCTTTGTGTCCCTCGCGGTGTGGGTGAAAGGGGCAGGGATGCGGGCACCGCCCGTCCCCTGTGCCGTTTCCAGGTTTTCCCTCCTTCTCTTATGGGGCGCGAGCCGCAGTTTTTGGCACAAGCGGCTGTTGGGGAGTGACGCGCGGAGTTTTGTGAGCAGTGTGAGTTCGGTGGCAAGGGACAGCCTGACACGCGCTTGCTCGGCACCGGCTCTCACGCGCACCCCTCCTTGGGGCTGCGGGGGATGGGCCGGCCTGAGGGGGCACGGGGCCTCCCTGGAAGGCTCGGGAGGATCTGGGCTCATACAAAGCCTGACTGAACAAAAGGGCTCACGCGCTGGCTTGCGTTTGAGTGGCAAGGGGTGAGTCTCACCCTTGGGGTCACCCGGGGGGTGGGACAGGGGGACACGTGCTGTGCACCCTGCTGTCACGACCTGCTGGTCACCCTGCTGTACCTGCTGCGCGCGTTTCCAGAGCCTTCCCGCGCTGCTGCAGCTCATTCCGTGTGCTCAGGGGGATGGCCTAGACACTGTCCCTGTCCCCTGTCCCCTGCCCTTGATCTTCGTCTCCAGACAGCCCTGCTCGGAAGCAGCCCCTTTGGTGGCCACCGGCTTCCCTGGTCGGGTTTTGATCCCCAGAAGAAGCCAGCTACCTGACCGCTGTGCTATTGAGGCTCACCTCGTGTCATCGGTCGCCTGGGGACCATCCCCGGCTCTGTCCGACGCTCGCGGGTTCAAATCTTTAGCGAACCAGAAAAAAACTAAAATTTTCTCTCACAACCACAAAATCTACGCAGGTGTCGAGCTGTGGGTGCAGAGTCGAGTGGGATCGGTTTGTAGGCACGGCTGTGGGGTGGGTCTGTGGGTTTGTGGGTGTGGGGGTTTGTCCCGGTCGGTGCCACCAGCGGGGCGGGCTGGCCCTGGGTCGCTTCCGGCCGGGGCGCGGCCCATGCATCACCTCGGCGGCCTCCCATTTGGTTGCGGCGATGACGCCAATCCCCGCCCAATCGCCATTCCGGCGGGATACGCGGCGTTGCCATGGGAAACTGGGATGCGCGGGAGCGTGGGATCGGCGCATCTCGCTCCCAGAGCGCAGGCCGGAGATCCTCCGGATCAATTACCGGTCCGAGTTTTATCCGATTGACTTCGGAATTTACTCCTCTGGAACTCTCCCACCTGGGCGCCCTCCGCTGCTCGGCGGGGCCATTCAAAATCGCGTTACCTCTTGGGAAGTCAAACGCGCCGCGTTCCTTTTCACCCAGCCAAAATAATCCTTCTTAAGGGCCCGGCCGCTGCTTCGCGGAAGGACAAAGCGCAAAAAAAGAAACTTTCAAACGTTAAAAGACGTTTTAGCCTAGGAAGGCGCAGTTTTCAAAGGGTGAGCGCGTGGAAATGTCAGGGGGGAGTTGAATAAGCAGCAGTTAGGTTCTGGGCAGCGGGAGCTGCGGCTCTGCCTCCTCCAACCACACGGCCCGGGCGGAAAGGCCAGCACTGACCGCTGGTCTACACGCGATTCCCAAGGACAAAACAAAGCCCTTATACGCCCAGGCTTCAACTCTGACTTGCAGTGGCAGGTATTAAATCTCCGGGAGATGGACAACCGCGCGTGGCAGAAGAGTTAATTCGCCCTCTTCCCTCGCTCCTCCCTCTCCCTCTGTTTTTTTTGCTCCTTTTCTTTCCAATGGCCTGGTTTGCTGCGGAGAATTGGGAAAACAAACAGCCAATGGAGTGAGGCTGGGGGGTGCTGGAGGGGGCCTGGAGGGCTGCAGCCCTGGGCAGGAGGCACAGCCGGGGTTTTATCGTGTCCCTCCCACGTTCGGGGCTCCACACGTGGGTGTTGGGGTGCGTTCCCTGTTTTTGGGGCAGGACAGGGTGCGGAGGCACCATTAAGCTCTCATTTTCTCAGGAGGGAGGTTTTTCTGCTCTAACTCTTCTGTTTTCCCTATTAAAATCTTATCATGTTTTTTATTCAAACTCTGGCTTAGAAAAGTTTGGGTGAAAGCTGAGTTTTGCATAAATTAGGTTTGCTTTGTCATTTTTTTTTTTAAATGAAAAAACACCCACACTCCAAATTCCAACTGCTCTAAAGGTAACTTTGTAACATCCGCTGGTCCTTTCTGGAACTTCGCTCGGCTTCCTTGCTGATTTCCCTGGAGCGAGATCGAGCCGTGGGAATAGCGATAAAATGCAAATTTCCTGGTGAGCTTAGAGCTCCGCTCTGGGGTGCAGCAGAACCTGGAGGGAAAAGAACCCGGGGAGGGGGAGATGCGATCAGGGGATGCTCTGACATCTCAGCCCCTGCTGGCTGTGGGGGGAGGCCAAAAGTAACAATATGAGAAATTTACGGAGCTTTGGGAGGCTGAAATAAGGAGAGAGCCGCTGATCTCCTCAATCTCCATCCGTGCCACTGCCAGCGGATAAATAGGAGTGAAAATGTTTTTTTGTGACCCTGGAGCTCAGCTTGCTCCCCCCCAAGCTCCTGGCTGCTGGCAGTGCCCTCTGTGCCGCTCGGGCATTGGCATTTCTCATCGATTATATAATGGCTGAGTGTGACCGGCAGAGCCAGCCAGGAGCTGGAACAAACCCGCCCCAAAAGGCTCCCCCGAGCTTTCTGAGGCAGAACTGAACCTCTTTGCCAAGGAGGGGGCTCCGGGAGGGTGGGGTCCGGGTGCCCGGGGTGGTGTTTGCGGGGCTGGGGCACCGGGAGCAGATTTGGGACCTCCAGGAGCAGCCCCGGAGCCGCTCAGACGCGGGGGATGCTCTGAAGTCGGGGCCAGCTGGACCCTGGCGCCAGCTCCCCTTGTATCAGTGGGATCGGGGCTGTGCCAGCCCGGCACTGAAAGGCTCCTGACCCGTTTCAGGCGCTCTCAGCAGGGTTGTTTGCTCCTCACGGGTTGCCAGGAGCCGGCGTTTGGCCTCTCCTCGTGGGCACTGCTGGGAGCCCATGGCCTGGAGGGGACTCAGCTGCGATCCCAAGGGCATCTCCGTGTCCTCCCGAGCTCCCGGAGCTGCTGGGGCCGTGCTGGGGTTCCTGAGGCACAGGGGAGGTGATTCTCTGGCTGTTTGTAGCAGAGTTGTGGGTGCAGCACCCTCGGTGACCCTCACCTCGCTTGGGATGCACCTGAAGTGCCTCAGGGACCCGGGACAGCTCCAGCGTTCCCACCTCGTGCTCACCCTCACCGCCTGCAGCGTGGGGGATGTGGGAGGAGGAGCAGCTCCGTGGGGATGGGAAGGGTTTTGTTCCTGGCTGGCACGGCGGTGGGAGCGGGCGTGGAGGGGCTGAGATGGTGCAAAGAGCTCCCGGGACTCGCAGAGCCCTGGAAATGCGGGCGGGGATGAGGGAATCGGTGCAGGAATCGCTCTGCAGCTAAGCAGGATGAGGAAATCCAGGCAGGGATGAGGGAATCCGTGCAGAGCCCCGGAAATGCGGGGCGGGTATGAGGGATCAGGTGCAGGGATGAGGGAATCAATGCAGGAATCACTCTGCAGCTAAGCAGGATGAGGAAATCCAGGCAGGGGTGAGGGAATCAGTGCAGAGCCCTAGACAATCTGTGCAGGGATGAGGAATCAGTGCAGGGATGAGGGAATCAGTGCAGGGATGGGGACAAGTCAGTGAAGGGGATGAGGGAATCCATGCAGGGATGAGGGTATCGGCTGCGGAATGGGGAATCGTGCAGGGATGGGGGGATCCGGGCAGGGATGAGGGAATCAGTGCAGGGAGGGGGATCGGCTGAGGGATGAGGGAATCAGTGCAGGGATGAGGGATCAGTGCAGGGATGGGGGAATCCGGGCAGGGATGGGGGAATCGGTGCAGGGATGAGGGAATCAGTGCAGGGTGAGGGAATCAGTGCAGGGATGGGGGAATCCGGGCAGGGATGGGGGAATCGGTGCAGGGATGAGGGAATCACGTGCAAGGGATGAGGGAATCAGTGCGGGATGGGGGAATCCGGGCAGGGATGGGGGAATCCGGGCAGGCACCGCTCTGCCAGCCGGACAGGGAGGCAGCACCGGGAGAAGGCTGCTCCAGCCCGGGGTGAGGGGGAGCAGATCCTCGTGCTTTTACGGGAGGTGGAAATCCCCGTGTTGGGCATTCAGCATCAGGAACTGTTCGGAGCATCCCCCAAGGGCGAGGGGAGATGGGCAGAGCTGGCTGCAGGGCAGGGCTGGGAGAGAGAACCTTCCCATAAACCCAAATTATCGGGAGCCAAACTTGTCTCCAGCTCGGAGCGAGCGGCAACGAATCAGCTCTGCCTGCCCTGAGAGCCCAACTCCTTTTGATCCTCCGCAAAGCAAGCAAAGCAAAGCAAGCAAGCAAAGCAAAGCAAAGCAAAGCCAAGCAAAGCAGGAAGCAAGCAAAGCAAAGCAAGCAAAGCAAAGCAAAGCAAAGCAACCTAACCTAACCTAACCTAAACTAACCTAACCTAACCAAACCAACCAAACCCACCACCCAACAAATCACAACCCAACCAAACCAAACCTAACAATAACCTAACCACACCTAACCAACCAACCAAACCAAACCAACCAACCAACCTAACCAACTAACCTAACCTAACCTAACCTACCTAACCACCTAACCTAACCTAACCTAAGCAAACCAAAGCAAACCAAACTAACCTAACCAAAAAACAAACCAACCCAACCCCAACCAACCAACCAAACCAACCACCAACCTAACCTAAACTAACCTAACCAGACCAAACCAAACCCAACCCTGTGCCATCCTCTGCAGCTCGGGAGGGGCACGGGGCAGGGGAGCACAACCTCCCGGCTGGCAGCCTGGCATCGCCAAGCCAACCACGGCCTGAATTCACAGCCCAACGGAGAGAACTTTGTTTACCAGGAAGAAAACCCTTGACAAGGGGAATCTTTGGCGGAAGCATGACGGGATTAACGCCGGGGTTTCTTTAGGCGCTGCTGTTGTTTTGCAGGGCCTGACCTCAGTGCTCCGGTTCGCTTTTGCCAAGCCACTCTTTCCCTGCCTTATTTAGAGCAGGGCTTTGTGCTGGGCCGGGAAGGGGGAGGCGGCAGGGCCAGGTTTGGCAGCGCGGCGGGAGCCTGGGATGATCTGCTTTGGAGCGGAGGAGTCGGTCATTAGATGCTGTGCTGCCGCAAATCCCGCTGTAATTAATTTTCTCCTGAATTAATTAGAGGAATTGTGAAGGCAGGCTGGGCCGGGAAGGTGCGGAGGAAGTTTTCCAGAGTGATCCACGGGCTGTTTGCAGAACAGGAATTAAATCTCCTTCCCCTGCCTTTGCAGGCTGAGTGCTGGAGCTGCTCTCAGCCAGGCTGGGGTGGGCAGGGGCCAAAGCCCTGGGAACAGCGTGTCCCTGGGGGAATTGTCACCCATCAATGGCTGTCCAGGATTTTCACTGTTTTTGGAGTTTTTTTTTTGGGTTTTTTTTGATGTGTGTGCTTCTGGCATTGAAGCAGAGCAGGTGGGACACAGCTCTGAGGCTGAGCAGTGCTGGGCTCTGTCACCTCCAGAGCTCCTCATCGTGCAGGGGGGGAAACCCAGCCTCAATTCCAGGCTCCGGAGGAGAAAGGATTTCGGGAATGTTGGTTTGTTCTTGTCCTTTACCCCGCTGGCATCTCCGTGAGCTGCCGGCAGTGGGATGGAACATTCCCGGGAAGGATGAGGATAATTCTGCTGCCTTTGGGGTGGTCCACGCTGGTTTCTGGCTGTGCAGCCTCCCCTGGAGTTCACCTGAGCCGGGCCGAGGGCTCTGCCCACCCCTGGCCCGGCTCCTGCTCCTTCCTCCCGCTCCGGGCGGTGCAGGGGAGGCCGGGCTGACAGCATGGGAATGTGGAGGCTTTTCAGCCGTAATTTCGGCCTCAATGCCGAGCGGGAGGCGGGGGGGAGCCGGGGGGAAAACCCACGGGAAAGCAGATTCCTCCTCCTCCTCCTCCCTCGCAGGAAAGGGAGCGGGCTGGGGGCGAGGCGGGGATGGAGGGGATGGCATTTCCCGGGGAATTCTCATTCCTGTGCTGGGGATGGAGGGGATGCGGTGTTTGCCGGCTGATCCCCAGCGATGAGCTGGGTCTCCATCTGGCTCCTGCCCCGCTGCTTCGATGCGCTATTGCACCTGCTTAATTAACCAATTAGCCCCGGGGATGGTGTTTCGGGGGGCACGGGTGGGGGGAGATGGGGTGGTGGCACCAGGAGCCCCTCCAGGCCACTGCGGTGACACAAATCCGTGGGTTTGGCACATCCAAACCCCCCCACAGCTCGAACTGGGGTTGGGCGTCGTGTTTGTCACCCTTGTCAGCTGTGCACAGACACCAGGGGAGTTGGGACACAGGAATTCGAGGAAATCAGCCTGGGATCTGCAGATCCTTTGATCCATTTGGGATCTGGAGAGCGTTTGTGGTGCTGGAAATGGGGATCCCGCTGCTGTTTGCCCCAGGTTCTGTTTTTTGTCACCTGCTGCTTCTTCAGCCCGGTCTCACCTTCCCCCAACCACTATCAAAGTCTGTTGCCCGTAAATTTCATCAGAACTTTCATTATCAGGGATTTGTACATCCTTCTGCCAGATTCCCGGGCTGGGACGCTTCCAGCTCTAATCCCACCTCGGACAAGCTATGGCCAATCCTTTGGCTCTGCCTTCATCCTTCTCACACCCAAACTGTGGGATCAAGCTGCCTCCTCCAGCAGCTCTGTGTGCACTCAGGGGTCCTCATTCCCTCATTTTTGCCCCCAAATCCGGCAGATTTTTAAGGTTGTGTCGCACCGGGGGCTCAGGTTGCACTGCAGGGGTCGGGCTGCGGGGGGATCCTGAGTTTTCCAGCATTCCTGGAAAAGCATTCCAGAGCTTTCTGCGCTGTCCTGCTGCAGGTGCAGGAGCTGCTCCTGTCCCTGCCGGAGCCTTTGGGGCTGCGGAGCTGAGGGAAATCAAAGCCCCGAGGTCCCTGTGCCCCTCTGAATGGGAGCTTTGTCTCGGCAGAAAAGGCCTGAAAGCGATCTGGGGGAAGGCGATTGTTATCTGCAGGCTCCTGACTGTTTGGATTCTGACTTTGTCAGAGATTTGGTAATTTAAACTTCAACCTGCTTTTAGAAATTTGAGGAATAGTTTAATAATAAAAGCAGGGTTTTTTTTTTTTTCCCCTTTGTTCCTGTGCTCCTCTTTCTCTGGGCTGCCGGGGATATTTAATCGTCCCATACCCCCCCAGACTCCACCTCCCTCTTGGCTTTTCGTTTTTTTTTTTTTTTTTTTTTTTTTTAAGAGAATGGGATAAAATGGCAGAGGTTTCTTTTTGAGGGCTGCCAAGCAGGGCTGTCCCTGTGGTCCCTGCGCTTTTGGGAACGGGCAGAGCTGAAAGGAGCCGGAGGGAATGTCAGCTTCCCACTTGTCCTTGTGCTAATGAGGCCTGGACCCATCCGGTGCAGGGTCCCCTCCCGGCTGGGGCTTGTTGGAATGACACAAAGTTTAATTTTTTTTTTTGTTGTTGTTTTTTTTCCTCCTACAAAAGCTTTATTCAGTTATACAGAAAACCGAGCTCGGCTACTGCAGATCCTGTCCGTGGTCTGACTGCTGCTCCTCTTCTTCCTGCCCTTCGTGTTTTCCCAATTTTGCCACGAGCTCTTTTGGGGATTGAAGATGGGTGATTTGCAGGCTGATGGGGGCGGTGAGGGGATGGATTTTCGCCTCTGTGATGGAGATGGGCAGTGCAGGGGGAAAAGGGAGATGATCCCATGGCAGGGACAGGGAAAAGGGAGCTGATCCTATGGATGGACAGGGCAGGGAAGGAGAACTGATCTAAATGGCAGGAAGGGAAGGGAAAGGAAAGGGAAAGGGAAAGGGAAGGGAAAGGGAAGGAAGGGAAAGGGAAAGGGAAAGGGGAAAGGGAAGGGAAGGTGACTCCAGGATGGAGGGAAAAGGGAGCTGATCTGGACAGGAAAGGGGACAGGACTAAGGGATCAGCAATGGAATGGACAGGAAAGGGGAGCTGTCCCATGGAATGGACAGGGAAAGGGAGCTGATCCATGGAATGGACAGGGAAAAGGGGAGCTGATCCCATGGAATATGACAGGGAAAAGGGGAGCTGGTCCCATGGAATGGACAGGGAAAGGGGAGCTGATCCCATGGAATGGACAGGGAAAAGGGGAGCTGATCCCATGGAATGGACAGGGAAAAGGGAGCTGATCCCATGGAATGGACAGGGAAAAGGAGCTGATCCCATGGAATGGACAGGGAAAAGGGGAGCTTGATCCCTGGAATGGACAGGAAAAGGGGAGCTGATTCCCATGAATGGACAGGGAAAGGGGCTGATCCCATGGAATGACAGGAAAAGGGAGCTGATCCCATGGAATGGACAGGAAAAGGGGAGCTGATCCCATGGAATGGACAGGGAAAAGGAGCTGATCCCATGGAATGGACAGGGAAAAGGGGAGCTGATCCCATGGATGACAGGGAAAAGGGGAGCTGATCCCATGGAATGGACAGGGAAAGGGAGCTGAGCTCCCATGGATGGACAGCTCTGGGGTGAGGGGAGCTGATCCATGGCAGGAACGTGAAGGGAAAGGGAGCTGATTCATGCTTCGGACACCCCAGAGGGAAGGGGGAGCTGATCCCACGGCAGGGACACTCCCCAGAGGGAACGGGAGCTCGGTTCCCCGCACTTGTGGAGCTCCGAGCGGTTTCCTGCGGGCTGGGCTGTGCTGGCTCGCTTTGGCTCCTTTGCTCTGGATGCCACTCCCATGACATCACTGGCGTGGCAGGAGTGGAGGAGGGTGAGACACTTGTAGTGAGCGATTTATTCGTGCAAATAGCCCTGGGTAAACAGGCTCGGGGCGCTGTTGACACTGAGAGGCTGTTCTCTTCTCCGTCGAATTTCCTGCTGGTGCGGGGACCTTGCCAAGTAGCCAAAAATGGGGTGAAGACGGGGCAAAACCCAAACTCCTCACCCAAAACTTCAAATTTCAAGTCAGGCATGGAGCTGCTGTCATCACGGCGATTGAATTTGCAGTTCCTGGCGGAATTTCCAAGTGGAGCTCGGCTGAGGCGTTAATTTTGGTATTTGTCGACTGAGATCTTCTCCTGGATATGCTCTGAGCTTCTGCTGAACGGGGGCCCTGCTGGATGGAGTGACCGGAGATCAATCATCGGAGAAACATCAAATCATGCCTGTCGCGTGTGTATGCGGTGTGCTGGGCTGCTTGCCGAATCTGTCCGGCCTGGGAGAGTTGCTCGCGGCGAGGGATGGGTCCATGACCTCGCCCCGAAGATGTCCCTGTCCCCCGAGGATTGTTGCCCCGCTCCCGAGGATGTCCTGTTCCGTGGAGTCCCTCCCCGAGGATGTCCCTAAGCTCCCCGAGGATTTCCCTGTCCCCGAGGATGTCCTTGCTCCCGGACCTGTCGGGAGTCTTGTCCAGTGTTGTCCCGAGATGTCTCTCCCCTGGAGGATGGTCCTGATCACCCCGAAGGATGTCCCCCTAAGCTCCCGAGGATGTCCCTGTCCCCGAGGATGTCCCTGTCCCCGGGATGTCTCTGCTCCGAGGATTTCCCTGTCCCCCGAGGATGCTCCCCGTTCCCGAGGATGTCTCTGCTCCCCGAGGATTTCCCTGTCCCCCGAGGATGTCCCCGAACGTCCCCCGAGGATGCTGTCCCTGTCCCCCGAGGATGTCCCTGTCCCCGCTCCCCGAGGATGTCCCCCTGTCCCCCGAGGATGTCTCCCTGCTCCCCGAGGACTCTTCCCTGTCCCCCGAGGATGTCCCTGTCCCCCGAGGATGGCCTCTCCCGAGCTGTGGGAAGCAGAACCTTTCCCCCGGGAGCTCCCCGTGTGCCCTGGCAGTGCCAGCAGCAGCGGCTGTGCCCTGGCAGCCCCACGCATCAGGAGCTGTGGCCACATCCCAGGGGCAGCAGATCCTCCGGGCTGGCAAACTTTAACCACCAGAGCCCGTTTTTTATTAACCTGAATTTCCTCCCGCTTCCCCCATTACCTCTGCAGAAAAGAATCTGACCCCGAGCTCTCAGCATCACTCCACGCTGGGGTTTTTTGGGGTTTTTAAATATTTTTTCCCCCCCCTGCTGTTTTTTCGCGGTTTGGGTGAAACCCCCCGAGCCCTCGCTTTGCCGGCCGAGTGTCCCCGCTCCCTCCCTCCCTCCCGGGAGCGCTTTGGGGCTGGCACAGCGGCGGCCCTAAGCCCGTCAGGGGAGCCTCTTAATTAAATTTGAAAAGTGCAGCGCTTAGAGGGATTGCCGAGGCGGTCAGGTGCTGGGCCATGGGCCCGAACGCCTGCCACAGGCTTGCACTACCACCCACAGCCTGATCCCGGGACATGTGCGCGGCTTAGGGAGAAATCCCCCGGCACCGGCGGGGTTAACCCCTTCCAGCCCGCGGGTCCTGCCCCAGGCCGGTCTGGGGGATGCTCTGGGGTATGCTCTGTGCTCCAGGGACAGCTCCCCCAGGAGAGGGGGATTCAGGGAAAATCAGCTCCATTGCCTCCCCACAAGGAATGGAGGGAGAAGATTTCCCAGGCAGTTCGCACCTCTGGAGTTTTGGGAAAGGGCTGAGGGAGCTGTCTGTTCTGGATCCTTGAATTCCATCTTTTTTTGGATCCACCCTGCTGATCCTAACCCCTATCCCAGCTCCTCTTTTATTCCAGCCCCGGTGATTTTGGGTTCCAAGGAGAACGGGGAGCTCTCCTGGCTCCCTGATCCCCGCTGGCACTGCCCGGGATGTGCCAGCCCGGGCAGAGGGAGATGTTTGGCATCTCTGCACGGCTGGAATTCCCAGTTTCCCGTGCTCCAGGGGATCCCGGGCTGCAGGAGCTCCTCCCCAGATGCAGGAGGGAGGAAGGATGTGTTTGATCAGAGTGAGTCCCTGCTGTTTGAGTTCCTGCTTGGGAGCTTGATACCATCTCAAAACCAACACGGGAGGCAAACAGTGCCCCTGCTCCGCTTCCAGCCCTTTCTCCTTCTCCTGTTTTTTTTTGATTTCCAGAGGCTCCAGCTGCAGCCAGGACTCCCAGCAGATGGAAGGATGTGCTCGGGGCAGGCTCTGCTGCCGGGCCCTTCCTGGAATCCTGCAGCAGCCCCAAAGAGCAGGAAATCTTTTTTTTTTTTTTTTGCAAGGAGCCCGAAACGAGTTCCTTCGATCATAACGCGAGGTGTGAAAAACCCCTGTGGTATTTCAGAGCAGATGTGATTCAGGGCTCACACCGACCTGAGGAGCTGTCGGGAGGTCATGGGGATCAGTGAATCATCTGCCAGGCACGGGGGATTCATCCAGCTGAGCTCATTGCTGGGGTTTTATGGTGGTGGCTGCTGCCAGCGGGGCTTGGGGACACTGAAGGAGCCCAAAGTGTCCCCAGGAGGAACAGGGACCCGCCTGCCGTGGAGGGACTTCACCGGGAGGGAAACCTGAGCTGGCAGGAGCCAGGGCTGCAGCTCCGAGGAGGAAATTGGTGTTTCTGTCGAGCCGTGCAGAGAAAACAAATCTCACCCCCAGGAGCCGCCTTCAAAGGGAGAAACTTCCTGCCCTGGGAGCTGCCAAGGGCTGGGCAGTTCACGTGGCACCCACGGGGCTGGGGAGGGCCCGCAGGGAATCGGGGAATGCTTTGGGTGGGAAGGGAGCTTAAAGTTCCTCCAGTTCCACCTCCCACCATCCCAGAGTGCTCCAAACCCCGTCCAAACCCGGCCTTGGGCACTGCCAGGGATCCAGGGGCTGCTCTGGGCACCTGTGCCAGGGCCTTTCACCCTTCCAGGGCAGAATTCCTTCCCAAAATCCCATCCAAATCCAGCTCCTTAGCCTGCATCACCAGAGAGCCCCTGAGATGATGCTCCCCGGAATTTCCTCATTTTGAAAATTTGCTTTTCCCAAATCCTTCCCTGCTGCTCGTCCTCCTTTCCATGGTTTTCCTCCTCTGTTTTCTCTTTCCTCTCCCACTCTCCCCTGCTTGAAATTCAGAGAAAAAAAAATGTTCAGCATCCCCAAGAGAACATCTTGGCAGAGTCGTAACTTGTTAAGCGCCGTAATTAAAATATTTCTCTCATTAACTTGGAAATGATGTTTCTTCCTGAGTTATACTGGATTTTTTTTTCCACCCTCACTAATTAAATTGCCAGTTTCAACAAAACTGCTTCAGGTCCACGGGATCCCGGGCTGATGGAGAACCAGCAGAGCAGGAAATCCTTCTCCAAAGGGATCAGGAATCTTCCCTGCCACGTGGAGCATCCTCCCCTTGACTCCCCTAAAGTTGTGACCCCAAATGTTCACAGCTCCTGGGAATGTTAGGAAAATCAGGAATATTTCCCCGTGGTTTTGATGATTTCCTGGCTGTTTAGTGATTCCCTGCAGGGTCCTGAGAGGGAGCTGGGTCCTGGAAGCGCAGTTTCCTTCCAGGGAGGAACTGAGGAGTTTTTGGCAGCAGGAACGGTGCAGGTCGGTTCTGTCCAGGTGCTTTTCCCAGTTTTTTTGCTGTGGATTTGCCCTTGCTCAGTGCTGGTGCAGTCTCAGAGGACTCAGCTGGGTTTTTGCTGCTAAAACTGGGGTAGACCCTCAGGATTCCTGGGAATATTGTCCCAAACTCATCCCATCAGATCTGGGGGGGCTCTGACAACGTCTCCCCCTCTTGTCACCCCCAGGGACCCCTCCCCACTCTCCGAATTCCTCGCTGGATGTTGTCCCTCACCTCTTATGAGAAACGCCACCACAAGGTGCAAGGGTCCCTCCCGCAGGGGTCCTTTGGAAATGACACAAAGGTAATCGTGTTGTTGATGTGTTGTTTCTTCCTCCTACAAAATGCTTATTCAAAGTAAATTCCAGAAAACCCGTAGGCTCAGCGCCGACTGCCAAACCGTCCTGTGGTCCTCTACGGCGCTCCCTTCTCCTGCCCTTCAGTGTTTCCCCAATTTGGCAGCGACTCTTTAGTGGATACAGAAGAGTGATCTGCAGCAAACGGGGCGTGAGCCAATCGATTGCCCCTCTGAAGGAGACAAAGGGTGCACAGGGAAAAAGAGATGATCCAAATCCCATATGCATGAACCAGGAAAAGCCGAACCTGAATCCTAGGAATGGACAGGGCAAGGAAAGAAACTGATCTAACAAATGGCAAAGAAAGGGAAACGGAAAGGGAAAGGAAGAGAAAAAAGAAAGGTTGAAATAGAAGAGGAAAGGACACAATAGGGAAAGGAAGGAGTAAATTAGAGTGAAAGGGAACCACGGGTAGTGACACCAATTGGGAAACGGACACCGTGAAAAAGGCGATCCCAGAATGGACATCGGGAAAAGCAACTAGTCCCATAGGAAATGCAGACAGGATAAATAGGACTCCATCTAAATGGAGGAGCACAGGAAAATGGGCAGCTGACCCGCGATAGAGACCAATGAACAGGGAAAAGAGGCACTGACTCCAGGAATGGATCAGGGCGGCGAAAGGGCGACCCGATTTCCAGGAATGGACACTGTGCTTGGGAAATTAACGACGCAAGCTGAATCCCAGGAGAAGACACAGAAAGAAGAAGGCGTTTGATTCCCATTATTGAAAATAGACTCACGGTTATTCCTCGAAGGAATCTGACCCATGGAAGAACAGGAAAAGGGAGCTGGCATCCCATGGAATGGACCAGGGAAAGGGAGGCTGATCATGGAATGGACAGTGGAAAAGGGGAGTGATCTCAATGGAGATCGGACCAGG
The DNA here is from genome assembly GCA_009741485.1 of Malurus cyaneus samueli. NCBI lineage: Eukaryota > Metazoa > Chordata > Aves > Passeriformes > Maluridae > Malurus > Malurus cyaneus. The sequence goes on from VKON01000152.1 coordinate 450,136, forward strand.
TGGAAACAGGGACTGTTCCCTTATCCAGGATCAGAGAAAAGAGACAGTCCATGATGACAAAGGGAGCTTGATCCCATGGAAGAAAGGGAGCTATTCCTACATCAAGGGAAACAGGCGGCTGATCCCTATTGGAACTGACACAGAGAAAAAAAGGGAGCTGCCATGGAATGGGACAGGAAAAAGGGCAGCTGATCCCATGGAATGTGAAGGAAAGGCACCATGTAAGGACTAGGAAAAGGGCGATCTCCATGGACTAAGGACAGGGAACAAGGGAGCTGATCCCATTGGAATCGGACAGGAAAGGAAGACTAGATCCCCATGGTGGAAGCTCCGGGTGAGGGTGAGGCATGATCCCATGAGCAGAAGGAAGGGAAAGGGGAGCTGATCCCATGCTATGGACACCCCCAGAGGGAAAGAGGAGCTGATCCCACTGCAGGGACACCCCCAGAGGGAACGGGGAGCTCGGTTCCCCGCACTTGTGGAAGCTCCCGAGTGGTTTCCTGCCGGGCCTGGGCTGTGCTGGCTCGCTTTGGCTCCTGCTCTGGATGCCACTCCCATGACATCACTTGGCCGTGGCAGAGTGGAGGAGGTGAGACACTTGTGAGCGATTATCTCGTGCAAATAGCCCTGGGTAAACAGGCTCGGGGCGCTGTTGACACTGAGACTGTTTCTCTTCCGAATTTCCTGCTGGGGGGACCTTGCCAAGTAGCCAAAAATGGGGCTGAAGGGGGGGCAAACCCAAACTCCTCAACCCAAAACTTCAAATTTCAAGTCAGGGCATGGAGCTGCTGTCATCCAGGCGATTGAATTTGCAGTTCCTGGCGAATTCCAAGTGGCTCGGCTGAGTCGGTGTATTTTGGGTATTCTGTCGGACTGAAGATCTCATTCCATATGAACCATCTGACCCCTTGCATAAACTAGGGGCCCTCCTCGGATTGATGCTGATTTTCCCCGGATAAGTACACACACATCGCCGGAAAACATCAAAATCAATGCCCGCTGATAAAGTGCCATGGAAAGCCGCGCTTGCTCGCCTAATTACACCCGAAAACCCATGACTCACACCATGGCCAAGGCGCAGGAAGCCAAGAAGAGATGAGCTCCAGCCTGTTAACGGGGGAACCACAATAAAAACCATCTGCAGCTTCCTTCGAGTCTCCTCACTGCCCACAAGGATGGGTCTCTGTTCACAGATCTGGCCAAGATTCCCTCACCCCAAGCCATACCTGCCCCTGTAATGCACACCCAGATCGTCCTGTCCCCCGAGGAGTTCCTCGTCCCCCAGGATCCTAAAAGCCTCCCGAATTCCCTATACTCCCAGGACTGCCCCCCCCGAGGAATCAACACACCTCATACGCCTAAGAAGCACTAGCTCTCTAGCTCGTGCGCACCTGCCATAACTGCCTGCCACATGAGCCGAAACACTATGGGCGGAAGCTTGGTCAATGCAGACTCGAAGATCCCATCAGAGAGAGCTTCGTCGACATACGCCAGGTCGCACCCTGTATAGACACCCAGCCTTGCCGAACCATGCGATGTACCGGGCGGGGTCCACGCCAGGATCACCGCTGTCCTCCGTGTGACTTTATCCGATCGGGCATGTCGCCCCACCGGGAGCAAGCCGGGGCTCCGAGGATTCCCTGCCCGATCCGGCCCGAGGTCCCTCCCCCGACAGATGTCCCTGCCCCCGGGGGAGATCCCGCATAGCCCCAATGGCTGTCCCCGAAAGGAGTCCACTGTCCGCCCGAGATTCCCTGTCCCCCGGATGGCCTCCCCCGACGTGGGCGAAGCAGAAACTATGTCGCCCCCGAGCTGACCTCCCCGATAGCGGCGCCCCGGCAGTGCCTAAGCTAGTCACGGCTAGGGTCCCAGCACTCCCACGCAATCAAGACGTGCCGACATACACGAGGGCCATCAAGATCCCCGGCTGGCAAACTGTAAAAACCAACCAGAGCCCGTTATAAAAGCAATTATCGCCCCACTTCCGCTCATAGTCTCATCCACAGGCAGAAAAGAAACTCACCCCAACTCCAGCATCAACTCCCTGGGGTTTTTGGGGTTTAAAATTATCTTTCCCGCCTACACCTGCAATTATCCATTTCGCAGCGCGGTTGGAGTACGAACACAACTCTCCTTCAGCCAGATACCGCGCAGCTTTGACCGGCGAGCGAGAGGCACCCGCTGCCCGGGCCTCGCTCCATGACGCCGCTCTCGACCGAACAGCAAAGGCATGGAGGAAACCTGCAACCAGATCCTGGCCCCGAGTACCTGAAGATCAGAAGATGCTGGAGCCTGACTTTGAATAGAGACATTGTGAAAGATAAGATCATGTCGCTAGACAGTCTCACCACCGAGCGCCGGTCACCAAGTGGATGCAGAATAGCTAGCATTGCAGGCACCGCACTGATGCCTCCATAGCTCACACTCGGAAGACTTCCATGACTCATACGCCACGCCAGGAAAGTCTGGCAGAAAGGTTTGTAAATGAGCACATCCTTACCTGCTCGGCTCCGTCGCTGCTTTCACACTATATCTCCCATACCATTGGAGCTGCCGGGTTATCCTCCGCCTTCACGTCGGGCTGGACCACAGAGTCGTGCTCGAGGCACCACTGGAGACCGGCAGCGTCACGTAGATGCCCTGCTCTCGCGAGATCTCTACCTCTCCAGCCCACAGCAAGTTAGGCAAGATGATATCATCTAAGCTCGCAATTCCCCACAAGGAATGGAGGAGAAGATTCGCCAGGCAGTTCGCACCTCTGGTAGTTTTGGAAGGGCTGAGTGGAGCTGCTGTTCTCGGACCTCTGAATTCCAATCTTTTTTTGGATCCACCCTAGCTGTACCTAACCCCTACCCAGTTCTCTTTTATTCCACCCCGGATTTGGGTTCCCAAGAAGAACGGGAGCTCTCCCGGCTCCCTGATCACCCCTGCGCATGCCCGAGATGTGCCAGCCCGCAGAGAGGAGATTTGGCACTCTCTTGCCGGCTGGAATTCCCCATTCTCCCGATGCTCCAGGGGAGACCCGCGGCTGCCAGGAACTCACTCCCCAGATGCAGGAGGAGGAAGATGTTTGATCAGAAGTGAGCTCCCTGCTGTTTGATTCCCGCTTGGACTTGATACCATCTCAAAACCCAACACCGGAGGCAAAAAAATTGCCCCTAGCTCACCGCTTCCACCCATTTCTCCTTCTCCTGTTTTTTTTTGATTTCCAGAGCTCCGCTGCAGCCAGACTCCAGCAGATGGAAGGATTGCTCCGGGGCAGGGCGCAAGGGCCCTTCTCTGGAACCTGCAGCAGCCCCAAAGAGCAGGAAATCTTTTTTTTTTTTTTCAAAGGGAGTCCCAAATCGACCCTTCTGTCATATAAGCGCGCACTGGTGTGAAAAACCCCTGTGTATTAACAGAATGTGATAAGCTCACCACCGACCTGAGAGCTAGTCGATCAGGGATCAGGAATCATCTGCCAGGCACGGGGGACATCCAGCTGAGCTCATTGCTGGGGTTTTATGGTGGTGGCTGCTGCCAGCG
>VKON01000152.1:453685-468483 GCA_009741485.1 Malurus cyaneus samueli
CCCGCGCCAGGGCTTGGGGACACTGAAGGAGCCCAAAGTGTCCCCAGGAGGAACAGGGACCCGCCTGCCGTGGAGGGACTTCACCGGGAGGGAAACCTGAGCTGGCAGGAGCCAGGGCTGCAGCTCCGAGGAGGAAATTGGTGTTTCTGTCGAGCCGTGCAGAGAAAACAAATCTCACCCCAGGAGCCGCCTTCAAAGGAGAGAACTTCCTGCCCTGAGCTGCAAGGGCTGGCAGTTCACGTGGCACCCACGGGGCTGGGAGGGCCCGCAGGGAATCGGGGAATGCTTTGGGTTGGGAGCTTAAAGTTCCTCCGTTCACCTCCCACATCCCAGGTGCTCCAAACCCCGTCAAACCCGGCCTTGGGCACTGCCGAGATCCAGGGCTGCTCTGGGCACCTGTGCCAGGGCTTCACCCTTCCAGGGCAGAATTCCTTCCCAAAAATCCCATCCAATCCAGCTCTTAGCCTGCATCACCAGAGAGCCCCTGAGAGATGCTCCCCGGAATTCTCATTTTGAAATTTGCTTTTCCCAAATCCTTCCCTGCTGCTCGTCCTCCTTTCCTGGTTTTCCTCCTCTGTTTTCTCTTTCCTCTCCCACTCTCCCCTGCTTGAAATTCAGAGAAAAAAAATGTTCAGCATCCCAAGAGAACATCTTGGCAGAGTCGTAACTTGTTAAGCGCCTAATAAATATTTCTCTCATTAACTTGGAAATATGTTTCTTCCTGAGTTATACTGGATTTTTTTTTCCACCCTCACTAATTAAATTGCCAGTTTCAACAAAACTGCTTCAGGTCCACGGGATCCCGGCTGAGGAGAACCAGCAGAGCAGGAAATCCTTCTCCAAAGGGATCAGGAATCTTCCCTGCCACGTGGAGCATCCTCCCCTTGACTCCCCTAAAGTTGTGACCCCAAATGTTCACAGCTCCTGGGAATGTTAGGAAAATCGGAATATTTCCCCGTGTTTTGATGATTTCCTGGCTGTTTAGTGATTCCCTGCAGGGTCCTGAGAGGGAGCTGGGTCCTGGAACGCAGTTTCCTTCCAGGGAGGAACTGAGAGTTTTTGCAGCAGGAACGGTGCAGGTCGGTTCTGTCCAGGTGACTTTCCCAGTTTTTTTCTTTGTGATGCCTTCCTCAGTGCTGGTCAGTCTCAGAGACTCAGCTGGGTTTTTGCTGCTAAAACTTGGGAGACCCTCAGGATTCCTGGGAATATTGTCCCAACTATCCCATCAGATCTGGGGGCTCTGACAACCTCTCCCTCTGTCACCCCCAGGGACCCCTCCCCACTCTCCGAATCCTCGCTGGATGTTGTCCCTCACCTTTTAGGCAGATCTTTAACCCTCCCCCGAGATTCCCTTCCTCTCCCAGAGCCTGGTGGGTTTGTGCTCTGTAGGTCTGGCTGTCCCAGAGCTCGTTTTTTCCCATTTTTTCCAGCGTTCCCGGTGGGATGAGGAGCAGCAGGGACCGGGGGGTCTCTCGGGTTGAACCCCCTGACCCGACCCTCGCTGCGCTCCCCGACAATTCCAACTCCCGGGATCCCGGCCGGGCGCTGCCGGGGCGCGGCTCAGAGCCCGGCCAGCCCTGTGTACACATCGCCCTGGCAACATTTACCTAAAAAACCCTTTGAGGAGCACCGGCTGCCTGTTATGGGCTGTTCCCTTTCCTCCTCGCGTTCGCCGCATGAGCCCGAGGTGCGGGCCCGCCTGAATCACCTCCCCTCCCTCAAAACCTCCACCTCGCGCCGGTTTCTTTGGAAATTATTTCATTTTTTTTTAAATTTCCCACCCCAGCAGAGGATGTCCCAGGTCTGGCTGGGCTGTGAGCAGGGTGGACCCGGCTTGGGCTGGCTCCAAGCGGCCCGGGGCGGTGGCACCGGGATGGGTGGCCCCGGGATTTGGGGAGTGCAGCAGCGGGGTTAATCCGGCGGCAGCGCTGGAGGCGGCCTCGATGGGGCTGGGGCCAAAACTGTCACAACTGATCGAGCCGGGGACGGCTGAGGGAGCTGAGCTGAGTGGATAAGTCAAACCACCAGGCTCGGACCTTTCTTTTCGGGTGGATGAAGGCTGCCAGCGCTCTCCTCGGACTCCCACTCCCTCCCCTGCCTTGGGGACATTTTCCTCCCCGAGCAGCTGTGACAATCCTTGGCACGCTGGAAGGAAGGGGTGGTGTTTATTCCTCTGCTCATATCCCCGTTTTTGATGAGGATTTCTGGATATTCGGGAGGCTTTTCAAGAGCAAAGCCCCATTAAGAATTGGCTTTAAAAGCCCCTTTTAAAAGATTCTTTTTAAAGGGGGTTTTCAAGCCCAGGTTGGAGAGGGTTGGAGCAGCCTGGGACTGGAAGGAGACTCTGCTCAGGGCAGGGGGGAACAGGATGGGCTTTAAAATCCTTCCAAACCCAACCCAGTCTGGGATTCTGTGATCTCAGACCTAGCAGGGGGCGGGTGTAGCAAGGCTGAGCTTTGGGTCACTCAGGAGGGCTGAAAAAGGCGTTTCACTGATCTCCTCTTACCTGGAAACTCTCAAATAATTTCCTTCAATTTATCAAAGTGTGATGAGGGAATGATGAACTCCCAGAATGTCGTTGTGTGCTGATTTCTGAGGAGGATTTCAGTTTTGAAACATTTTGGGGTTTCTCTCTTTAAAAATACAATGCTTTCCTGGAATGTGGAGACTCCTGAGTTTTCTTTGATATTGGCAGTGTCCAGAACCCCTGGGCTCATCCCTTCACCTCCCTGCATCCCTGTTTGCCTCGGGCACATCTGGAATTTTGCCTCCCTCCTTGCCAGAAAAGTGTGTTGTAAAGTGTGTCTGCTGTCACTGCTCGCCTTGGGAAAGGATGGAAACTGGGAAAGGAGGGAATCCAGAATCTGGGAAATTAGTGAATCTGGGAAAGGAGGGAATCTGGAAAAACGAGGGAATCCGGAATCCTGGAAAGAATCTGGGAAATGAGAGAATCTGGGAAAGGAGGGAATCCAGAATCTGAGAAAAGAGTGACTTTAGGAAATGAATGAATCTGGGAAAGGAGTGAATCTGGGAAAGGAGGGAATCCAGAATCTGACAGAACTGAACCCCCCGTGCCTTTGCAGCGCCGTTGTCCGGGGCACTTGGAACGCAGAGATTTTCCCAAGGAACTGCTTGGCGGCCGCCGGAGCCGTCACAAAGAGGGAACAGCGTGTCCAGTCTTGTCCCTGCACGGTGTTCGCTCCCTGCTGCAGCTCCTGGCAGGAGCAGCGTGCCCAGGGCCAGCGGGCACGCAGGGATGGACCGGCATTTGCCATTCCTGGCCGCGTTCCCGCCTCTCCAGGGACAGCTCGTGCTAAAATCACCTTTTCCTCCTGGCAGGATTTTGGAGAACCTCCCCCAAAATCAGCTCCACACCGCGGGTTTGTCCCGCTGCACCCGTGAGCGATGGGCTGGTGCGGCAGTGCCAGCTCAGCTGGTGGAATTTCTTGGCTCTGCTGGACAACTCTGAGATGTTTTTGCCCGCAGGATTTCATCACAAACCCCGCTGTCAGTCACCTGTGGGCGAATGACTCTCCAAAACCCAGCCCTAGATTGGAGGAGGCGATAAGCAGCTCTGCTTATCCTAAAACCCGGCTCTTTTTTTTTTTTTTTTTTTTGGTCTTTTCATTTAATAGAACACCGGGTAAATAATTATCGGCCTCCCGTGGCGCGGAGTGGGCGGGGAGGGGCAGAAAGTGGCCGGGGAATGGTTTAAATTCTGCTTTTGGTGCCAAGCCAGGACTGCCCCTGGCACATTCCTCCAGCTGGGGGGTGCCAGGGGGGTTCCCAAAGGTGAAAATGTCTCTGAGATGCTCCGGGAGCTCTGCCCTGCTTGGATAAGGGGTGGGATGGGAATTCCTGTCCCCTCCAGCTGGTGATGGACAGACCCCGCGAAAACTCCCATCCTTCATTTGGAAACACTGCCGGGCTTTACCTCGGGCTTCACACAGGGAATGGCTCTGATTTCCCGCAGGAATTACGGAAAAAGGGTGAATTTTCCTCAGCAGGAATTGTGGAAAAAAGGTGAATTTCGCTGCAGCAGGAGTTGTGGAAAAAGGGTGAATTTGCCTGCAGTGGCTCCTCCCGGGCAGCGATGCCCTGGCTGAAGATCGAGGCTTTAACTGGAGGAATCGGGGTTTAACCCCAATTTCCAGCCCTGCCGCGGGACTGGCGGATATTTCAGGGCTGACTCAGTCCCCGGGCAGCAGCTGAGCGGGGTGAGGCGATGCCCCTTCCTAAGGAGCTGTGGGATACACGAACACTCAGCCAGGGCTGGCAGCGGCCAAATTCCCGCTGGGAAGCAAAGCGTGGGGGTTGATTTGGATTTTAAATGCTGGGCAGAGTGGGAGAGTGAATTGTCCATTAACGGGAGCTGCAGATTCCTGAAATCCCCGCTGACCCCACCGAGCCCAGCGCTCCCGATCACGGTGATTCCTGGAAAAGCAGCTCCCGGAGGGTTTGGGGTCCATCCTGGGGACAAATCCCCGCGGGTTGGGCTCTCCAGGAACAGCCGAGCCCAGCACGGAGCTCCTTTCCCCACCCCCGCTGTCACTTTTCTCCCCCGCTCCTTTCCAAGTGTTTTCTCCGACAGTTGCTTTTTATATTGGGATTTTTTTTTTTTTTTTTTTCGCTTCCCTCCCTGGCTGTTTTACCTGTTCCAGCCCTCAGGCACCGAGCTCGGAAATGCATTCGCTGGGGTTTGCCCCGGCCTGTCCCGCACATCAGCCAGAGGACGGTGTGTGCATCTGTTTGGCATTCAGGAATCGTTGCAGCTTGACAGAGCTTCCTCCTGCCTCCCGTGTTTTCTTTTCCAAAATTATCTGCTTCAAATAACAGAGAAATGAGTGGGGGGATGATGATCTTCGTGTCCTCCTAAACGCTTTTTTTTTTGGGGATCTCTGGGTTGCAGGCTGCGGGTGGATTTGTGTGAGGATGGATTTTTTTTTGATTTATCACTGAAAATGAGCCTCAGGCTGCCCCAGCGCGGGGTCAGGTTGGGCATCAGGAGGAATTTCTCCATGGAAAGGATTTTCAAGCATTGGAAGGGAGGTTTGGAGTCGCCATCCCAAGGAATGACTGGATTTGTCACCTGGCTCTGGGCTGGGGTCAAGGTGGGAATGGCCCAAAGGTTGGAATGGAAGATCTTGGAAACCTCCCACAGCCCATTAAACAGAGAATTATCCTGATTAATCCCTGATTAAGCATAGAAATCCCACCTTTTTCCTGGGAATGTTTAGCTCTCAGGCAGCTAAGGACAGACAGATTTATTCCCGCTGCTGCCACGGATTTTTCCATCTACACCTAATAACATCTCTGACTGTGTGTAATTAACTGGGGAGTGATAGGCTCCTAATTACCCCGGGAGAAGGAGTGTGCTTATCTCTATCTCGGGAATTTCATTAAGCCACAGGTTCGGGACCGTTTGGGGATGTGTTGAAATGTCTGCAGTGGTTCTGGATCCTGCTGAGTGCAGGAGGGAGCTCTGGATCACACCCAGGGTTGATTTGGGACGTTCAGCAGCAATGACAAACCCGCCCTCGTGGTTCTTCCTCAAAACTCGCGGATTCTCCTGGTTCTTGTGCTTTTAGGTGGAATTGGAAGGGAGAAATCTGTGCTTGACTTCTGGCGGCTGTGCCATGTTAGAAAGACAACCCTAAAATAACTGGAAAACGGCTGTTCAGCTCCAAAAATTGACAATTTTGGCTTCTCCTGTTTGGGTGTGATGAAACCATCCCAAAATTGGGGTGGGTGTTGTGCATTCTGTCGGAATATTAAAGAATATTAAAGGAATATCAAGGAATATTAAGGAACGTTAAAGGAATATTAAGAAATATTAAAGAGAGCTTTGGCTTATGGGAGAATAAAATTGAGAATTCTGGGTTTTTGGTGTCCAACTCAAACCAGTTTGTTTTTATTATTCTCTGACTGGGAAACACGAATTGGTCAAAGGGAGGTGACTCAGAGCCTTTTTCAGAGGTTTTGAGACAAATAAAACCCTACAATGCACGCCAGGGGGGATTAGACCCTCCATTTGTTGGGTGTTGATGTTATTTTGAGGGATTCCTGCCCTAATTTCGCTCTCTGCATCCCCGGAGCAGCATTTCCACTTGGATTTGTAGCTCCTGCCAGAGGGACATGAATCTGGGAGATGCAGCACATCCTGGATGGAAAACGAGATTATTTCATTTTCCTCTTGGGGATTTCCTTGAGGTGGATCTTGGAGATTATTTAGAATTGCCCTGGTGGTTTGAACTTTGAAATCTTGAACTCTGGGATGTTGTGGTTTTGCGAATTGTTGGATTTGGGAATTCCTGCCTTGGAATCCAGGATTTTTTTGGGGATTTGTGCTGCACCTGCAGCTGCTCTTTGGGGCTTCTGGGCAGGTTGGGCGCAGGATTCAGGTGCAGGATGAGGCGAGGATTCCGTTTGGGTGCAGGTTTCAGGTGAAAATTCAGTTTGGGTGCAGGTTTCAGGTGGAAATTTAGGTTTTATGCGCGATTTAGGTGAGAATTCAGGTTGGATTCAGCTCTAAATGAGGTGAGAATTTCCCTCGAGGTCCAACTGATGTCCCACATGTCACCCATGGGTGACTTCGGGTAGGGCAAGGCGAAAGGATATCCACGGGGTTAGTAGTCTCGATAGGAGGAAGGATTCCGGAAAACTGGGTAGATAAAACTAGAGCGGGAAGTTAAGCTCGGTTGGTTTGTCGGTGTCTTAGCAGACGCCTCCACAGAGGAAGATCCCGCCTGCGGAACTCAACTCAGGAACCACCCCGGCTGCTCCGGGCTCGGCCGGGACGGACACACACGGCTCGGAAAAGGAATCAATTCTAATTCTCTTTTATTTTTAATCACTGCTCGTCCTTTCAGAGGGTCTCACAGGCCGCAGGGTGACCCGTTCCCAAAATTCTCGTGGTGGAGGGTCACTAAAGCACTGCCCAGGCTTTGGGGTGACAGAACGGGATGGCGCTCACCCGGCACTCCCTGGAGGAAATTTCCCATGAGGCTGGACTGAAAAGAGCAGAACGAGGAGGAGGTGACAGCACCAGAAGCTGGTGAAACAGCTGTGTACGCCCCATAAAACCCAACAGGGCGAGAGTTCCGTTGAAATCTCTATGCCCGCAAATCTGCAGCATAGGAGAACATCATGATATTCAAGAGCCGTGTAGGGTCCTGAGCAGCGTAACCAACTAAAAGTCACCAACCACACACAAAGCAGAAAACAAATCACAAATACCAAACCAAACAGACCAACAAAAGCCGAAAAAAAAAACAAGCTTGAACCCTCACATCCTGACCGCAAAACACCCACAGAGGTCGTATCAACATCGAACCATCTCACGGGACAAAAGGCAAAACAAAACCCTTTCCAGCCTTAGGTGACTTCTGCATTAATAACATACCGTGATTAATTAGTAAGCTATATAAATCCCTGACTCTGTTTCAGAACATTCGCAAATACAAGCTTTAATCACAAGGGAGTGCGTGGAATAGAACAAGTCGGATGAGCCATGGTGCTACTTATTTAGTATCCAAAATTACTTATGATCAATCTTAATTCTTTCATCTCTTAAATCTCATAAGGGTGTGCCAGACGCTCAAGTAAGAGAAAATTCTCTAGTATTTTTGGGGATATATACACGAAATGAGTCGAGGCAAAGTGGGGTAGAAGCAGCTAGTGCCATGCAGCGACGCATAACTCTCGAAAACTACAATCGCGGCAGAATAGAGAGGCGGAGTATAGAGGGGCACACGAACACTCAGAAAATAAGCGCCTACAAGAGAGCTCGAATGGAACACACAAATCGAAAATGCTTCAATCTCTCATGTGTCTCAGGATAGTATAAATCCCACTGTTCTCCTGGGGCACGATACTGAAGAATACCCAAACACAGGTGCCGTGAATTCCCTTTTTGGGCAGCTAGTCACGAGACCCCAGCGATGTGTCCCCCTGCACTGGCTTTCCTCAGCAGCAGTACGACGGACGAGCGAAAGATTTCACCGGATAGACCCGGCATAGCCGAGCATCGTCTCCGCCCACCCACGCTCTTTGGTCCTGGACAACGGCTGAGCTATAGCGCTGAGAGGAACTGTCTCTCTCCTAGTGGCAGAACCACATCCCGGGGACAGAGGTATCACTGCAACAAGGCACACACATTGGCTCTATGGAACCAACCAGGCCCGGAGATCCATTGTCTGGTCTCTAACCTGAAATGGCAAATGGACTCACCTTTCCTTCACGACGGTACAGGGCTTTCCTGACCTCTGCGTGCAAACTATGGCAGGCCTAATTTGTCTTGTACCCAAGGGTGGGCCATACCCACTTCATCCAGCAAGCCACGCATGCAGCTGAAAGACTAGGGGCAACATATATCCGTGTTTTTGAATGAGGTGGGTCAGACAACAGTGAGCACCATAGAGACAAGCACTCCCATAGTGGAGGGTGGGAGAAGGCAGGTGAAATCTCTTAGTCTCGCGTCCACTGGGGACACCCGGAGTCGCATCCGCAAACTTCCCCCCTACATCGACCCATCACTCATTTCAGATTATTTGCCGAGTTGCTTGGCGTTGGATATAGAATGATCCAGTGTAGGGTCAATAAGCCGGGCCCTCCTTAACGCTCCCTCAACAAACACTCAGCGGATATCAACAATCAGAAGGCAGCCAGCCGTCGAAGTACTCCCAAGATTGCTCGTTGGAAAGCTAAAGCAAACAAATTACCCATCCCTGACCGCCTTCCCTGGAATGAGTTGCGTGCGTATTCGTTTTCTCACAATTTAATGCCAGACATTCTCAGAACGAGCCGCGGGTAGACCGAGGGCTAGAACTCCGGGTGTGAGAAAGGGTTTATGCTGACATGAAGAAATTCCTGCAGGAATCTGTGAAGAAGTTTCCAGGTATGCTGTCATGAAAGGAGTAATAGAGATCCTTGCTCGCACCGCGAATTCCCAACTAACGAAGTAATGCGCAGAAGAATGTGTGAGCATGCAGAGATATGCCGCAATGGGAAATGGTCCGGTTTTTTTTTCTGCCATAGGTAATTTTGTCCCTATATACAGACACTGTGTTTGGTTCGTGCGAAGAGGAACATCCTAACCGAATAGCGTGTTTAGCTGTGGTCTGAGCCAGCAGATGTAATTTCACGCGTGCAAAAGCGTAAGATTTAAAGGGAGAGGACACAGTCAAGTAGCACAGAAAACCGCCAAAACTCAGAGGCTTACTCCCTAGAACTACTCCAAACTAGCAAGCTTGTCTCCTAAGGCCTCCTCACCTAAGGAAATAAAAAACAGCTCACCCGCCAAAGATCAAAGCACGACTGACCCTCCTACGCAAACACGTGCTTGCTCTCACCCATCCCCTAGAGGGACCACCCACCGTAATCCATAATCCACTCAGGACCTGTATATCCCGCGAATATACTCACCAAAACTTAGTAAATTGGACCTTGTCATCGAGAAAGTAAACTGTTTTCTTGTGCCCCCAGAGTCCCTTGGTTTGATTCTTATCCTCCCCAAAAAAGCTGATGCCCCGACATCTCATCCAATGCTGCTCCCTCCGTGCCCACCAGGAGCCTTCTTTGATTTCAACAAAGCTCATTGAAGGACACAAACTGAACTTCGAGTAGGGTGGTGGATTGCCCATCAACATAAAGAAGAAGACACTTATAGGCGTAGCCGAGAAAAATTTCCAGGTGATTCTCCAAGCACCACAATCGAAGTGCGTTAGCGAAAAAGACTCCGGGACCTCACAACGTGTCAGAGATGGTTGAAGGGAGGTGGCACTGAGGAAAGTAGCACGCTTCTCTGCGAAGAAATTTGGGCCCTCTATTCCAAGTGGAGCTAAATAACAGCAAAACAGAAATTTGAGAATAAGACATATCTGTGACCCACCTCTCCTTCCACCCAACGGAAGAAAAGGGAAAGAGGGTCTGCGAGGAATGAGCACGAACAGACAACGATTGTGGGACAGCATGCCTCTTCCTCTCCCTCCTAGAAATTCTTTCTTTACCTCCCAACCACTAGTTGGCATTCCAACCAGACTCAGAGCTGCTATCCCCCATTGGCTAGAGGCATGCTTTTCCACAATATTTACCTTTTCTTTTCCCAAATTATCGCCCTTGCCTACTAGTTCCCCAACATCCCTGAGCACCAATGTCACCTTCGGCATTACCTGATCGTGGCCAAATAAGACAGCGTGAAACTTTACCTTTAAGAAGATGTTGGCGAGGAAGGTATCTAGGGGTTGAAACCCACACTGCAAGGCGAGGCAACAGCAGGATTAAAGGAGTAAATAGACTAATAGTATATCTCTTGACCACCCAACAACCGTGAAAATCGAGGAGAATCGACATGTCATACACACACACCCCACGCTTTGACACATCCCTCAAAACAGCATTATAACACTTCATGATTGGGTCACCACACCCTCTTGTGGAGACTTTCGTTCCCAAGCATAGGACGCAAAGAGAGTTTCAGCACCCTGGAGCTCGGACACCAAAGGTGCCCGGGTGACATGGCAGCTAAAACCGAGAGGCACAGGCCTGAGGTGGACGAAGTACTGTTCTGGGTCCCCCTCTGGGGAGCCTGGCAGGTAAGCCTCGCCAAATGTGGCCTCGCCCCGAGAGAGACATCGATACCAAACCCATTCCCCAGCCCCAACGGAATATTGAGCCGCTCCCCGAAGTAGGAGGGTGAAGCGCGGCGCTGCCCCATCCCGCGTGATGGCGGTCAGACGATTTTTTGGCGGGAGGTAAGGGCCTTTCACTCCCTCAAGGGCCGCAGCTGGCACAGCGCAGAAAACGCGTGGAAGTAAAGTACTCCGCCTTTTAACCACACCTCCAGGGTCAGGCCAAGAATATCTTCCGAGGGGCCTGGAAGCAAGGCCCTACAAGCTGGAGTTCTCAGCGTTCCAAAACTCTCACGTCTCACCTGGCAAGGGATAGGGGGATTCGTCTAACCCAAAGCGTCTCTCCCCCACAAGGCCACTCTTCTCGCCCTCTGCCTCCAGCAGGGGGTCCACTGTTGGACGCGAATCCTCCCGAAACCATCAGAACAGGATTAAAAGCTGCGGCAAGCAGGCCAAGACAAAAAGGATAAAACCATGAAAATCAAATTCGCGTTAGCAAAGTCTGTCTTCAAGCTTCTCCCCTTGGGCACCTGTCCGTCTCCTCGAGTCAAAATTGTTGGCAAGGACAAGCAATTCTCAGCTTCACTGGCTGTGTCCCGCGCGAGTAGGACACAAGAGAACACCACGAGCGTCAACCCGTTTGTCCCACTGTTGCGCTCGGCACAGGATCTTTCCACACCTTTACCACTTCTCGCGACGATGCCCGCTGCATTCTCAAAATTCATCAAGTTACCAGCGCTGGGCAGACTGTAGCGCAAGCAAAGGGAAGGGACAAAGTGGAATGAAAGGAGACATGACCGAGAAGGGAATGATACTAGGGGAGAACAATGGGCACAGAGTATGGACATGGGGAATAGGAAAGAGAGGGGACAATGAAGAGAGGGAACGGGAACAAGGGGAATGCAGGAAAACAGTCCGGGGTGTCACAGGGAGGGGACAAGGAGGGAGCGGAAGACCGGGCAGGACAGGGGATGGGGATCGGGTAAACCGAGAGGGGATCTAAGGACAAGCGACATCACCATCAGGCGATCAAGAACCAGGGACCAGGCGACGAACTGGGAACATGGTAGTCCAACAGTCACACACCCTGGGAGGACATGAGAGAACAAGGAATGGAACTACGGCAAAGAGAAGGGACACGCAAGCATGGATATCAATGATGGAAGGCCATCCAGCAGACCGCGAACAACTAGTAAAGATCTGGCCTTTGTGTAGGAAATGCATTGGGCCTCAGGAAGGTAACATTGGAGAGATGTGAGGAAGGGGTGCGCGAATCCGAACAGGGGATGACGGCAGGTGACAACAATAGGGATGGACAGGAGACAGGAGTTCGGCAGGGTGTGAATCCGGCACAGCCAGGGACCAAGCGAGTAGAGGGCCACATGGACACCGCGGGACAGGGGAAAAGGACGGACCAGGGACAGTACATTGCTGTATTCCGAGCTAGGGGGACACGACCAGGGGAACAGGCGGAGAAGGGACAGGCCAAGTTGGGCACTCACTTGCGGCTAGCCGGGACAGGTTGCGCACAGTGCAAGGCGCGGCACCCAGACAGAGGGCATCAGGGTGTGCACCGTTTAGCCGCTGTGCGATACCTGCCCACACTGCGGACACACCACCATGGGTGCAGGGGGTAGCAAAGCGCAAAATGGGTCTCTCTGGAAGCCCGCGACTTCCGGGGGGCTGTGTGACATGGGGAGAGGGGACCACGAAGAGCAGAGCACCAGGGGGCTTATAACTTCGAGGGCTATGTGGGGCTGGGCACATACGAAATGGCCGAGTGTTTCTTACCACCGGCCACCCGGAGGGAAATAATAACCAAACATAAGCCAGTCCTTCTGCTCTAGTCACCGGAATTTTTCCGACCCACAGCGTCGCTTCCTTTGCCACCGTGCGAAATTCGATGTTCAGCAGGAGCCAGAAACCACCGTGCGGACGATAGCAGGACATCCTGTGGGTGGAGAGTCTTCTGGTGGCGCATTTGTAGAAAAGGGCCTTCTGATCTTGTCCCAGGGCACTTTGTGTTGTTAGGCCGGAGCTCACCCTGCGTCAAGTCCACCTAGCCGATCAGATGTTCGAGTCGGGTGTTTGCAGCATGGTATCAACAATAATCCAAGGCTCTCATTTTCACGTGGGTTCTTCATCCCTCGCGCCTAGGGACAGGTGGAAAATTGTGTTGTGGGTTAGTCCTGTCCGGTGGCCATCTCTCGCGAATCTCCCCCAAAGGTCCAGGCGACTATCCCTCCGCAACATTTGAGCCAGAGACGAAACCTCAGGTCTGAACGCAAAAGTGGTCCCAGGCTGGGTGGGGAGAACATCAAAAAATGGAAAAGACAAAGATTGCACCTCTAGCTATCCTGTGCTTGAAGATATAAACATTTTCTTTGACTATAAAGTTATTGTGTTGGAACACGTGATCTTGTCGACATTGACAATTTCAGTGAGCTGTTTAGTGGCCTGCGATAGAGCCGTAAAGGAAACTCCCTGAGTTGTCTTCTGTAGTGACCCCGGGAAAATTGGGAATGACTCCTTGTTGCTGCCTGAAACCAGCGGCTGGAACCTCCTGAACCATCACCTAGTGACTATCACAGAAATCAACCAAAGTACATGCTAAGTCAGAGGAAAACACAACCTCTGGCCACTAAGGCAGCGAGATCTTAAACACTAACCAACATTTAAAACTGAATCTTGTGTTCGGTGTGACACCACATAACTTCCAGTGCAGTGGATAGCTCCTCTAAAATTCCCACCACTTTCTCCCACAGCCAGAAATAATCTCCCTCATACTTAGTCACTTCTAATGCCTGCCGTGGGCCCAAAATTTAAGTTGCTCCATTAACTCCCTAATTATGATCAATATTCTGCAGTGTTCGGGCATTAAACAAGGTATATCCTACTGTCCCCGCCATAAGAGCACTTAGACCTCCGTAGAGACCCCTTAATATTTAATCAATCATTATATCCGACTTAAGCATAACAAATTACTAATTCATCTCCTGCTGGAAGGACCCTTACCAAGGAGCATGCAAAAAGAGAAAGAAAACTATTGACCTTCCCAAGTTGCGAGTAGATGTCAGCCCGAATCACCCCAACGCTCCCCCTTTTCCTAAGGTCTATGCTGGCCTCCCACGTTGTGGTTCTGCGGCAGTCCCCAACTATCAATACCCATTGTTTTTCTCCTTTTAAAGACTCGGCCGCATTTGCGAGAGACAACAGGTAGCAGGCAAAACAAAATTAATTACCCAAAAAAACTTTTAGATTACACTTGAAGTCGAAAGCGCCTGGGAGCATATTTGGGTGTTTTTTTTTTTTGCTCACCTCCTCAAAATCCAAATTTACCGTTGCCCCATTTATTCTTATACCTGGTCTGATCGCGTTTCTACGGGCACCGTTCCGATCTTAAGTGTAAGTTCACAGGAATAATGTCTCTTAATAAACCAGCAAGATTGTGTCTCTTCAGTTCCTCCTGGGATAATCTGTGTCCAGCAGGAAAACTGCCTGAATTATGAACTCCTGGTTACCAACAAAATGAAATTTGTTTCACTGAAAAGGAATGAACTTTCACAGTTGGAATGAACTCTGAAACATGCATCATTTTGTTAGCTCAAGAACCAAACTTATGCATGGAAGAAAAGCTTTCTTTTCTTCCATAAGGAGAAATGTGTGAAATGGGCCACTTCAGTCCTAACCCTGGGAGTACAGGAATTTCAACACTTACCAGTCCCTCTCTTAGGATAGTTTATAAGAAGGCTCTAAAGCAGAACTGATTATTTTCAAACAGGAAAAACAACCCTCACCAAACACACAAATTCAGTTTCCCAGTAAACTATCAAGATAAAAGGACACAGCTTTTCCCTTTAAAATGCTTCTAAATCTCCTTTGCTCCCACTTGACAGTACACAGAGAGAACTGTTGCAGCAGGAAACTGAGAGAAGAGGGCTTAAAATGTCTGTCAGGATTAGACAGAAAGGGTTTTTAAAAAGCAACTAAAAGATTTTCCTCTGATTACTCATTTTAGTTCTTGTTATTCTTCATGATGCTAGTTTTCCCAGCACAGAACCCTCTCTGAACCTCCACCCACAAAACAATTTTAGTTTAAACATCCTGCCTTTTCCCTCTTTTATTTGGCTGGAACCTGAACTTTGATGACCAGAGTACCTATGAACCTCA
>VKON01000152.1:468508-511359 GCA_009741485.1 Malurus cyaneus samueli
CCCTGCCTTGGGCCAGTTCCCTTCCAGCCATTCCCCAGCCCCAGGTGACCACAGCTCCAGGTGACCACTGTCCCGATGACCACAGCCTCAGGACCAGAGACCCTCCAAGATGAGTGAATTCACACCTTTCCTCACAAAGAGCTCCTCACAGACAATCCCCACAGGGAGAATCCTTCATTTGGATCCCAACAACACCAGCCGGGCTGGAAATCTCCGAGGAGGTTCTGGAAAACGCTGCAGGGACTATCCTGCTCTGCTCCTGCTCCCTCAGGAAGCTCGGCAAAGCTCCTGCCCCAAACTCCGCGTGTTCCTCGCGTATTTTCCTGCTCCGGGTGCCGGGGCAGGGCAGAAAGCAGCCCAGGACAAGAGAGAACGACAATCCCTGCCCCCAGAGCGCTTCCAAGCGCAGGAGACAAGATGTAACATGAGGAGGAAACGGGCTGCGGGCCAGAGGGGATGCCATAAAAATGGGATGTTTTGGAACCTCTCTGCCGCAGGCATAAATCACCGCCCACCTCTGCACCGCGCCAGAACCAAAACCGCCCCCCCTCGGCCCCAGCCGCGGCCAAACGGGACCAAAAACGGGTCCGTGAGAGCTGCAGGAAAAGGGATTTGGCTGTGCCAGCCCAGAGGGATCCAGGAATGGGCTCCTGCTCTCCCAAAGCTCAAAAAAAAAAGACCTTTCCTCTCCTCTGCCCTCCTGCCAAGGACGGTCAAATCCTCGGGGTTTAAATAATCCCCACGACATTTTTGTCACCTCTCCTTCCTCCCTCTCCATCCCACCTTCCTCACTGCACTCACAAGCCTGTGATGACAAAGAATGGATTTTTTTTTTCTCCACTCAAACTGGGAATGGCAAAAAATGAATTTTTTTTTCTCCACTCACAAACCGGTGATGCCAAGAAGGGATTTTTTCTTTTTCTCCACTCAAACCGGTGATGGCAAAGACGGGATATTTTTTTCTCCTCAAGAAAGAGAAGGTTTTAGGGGGCAGGGGGAGCGGCATCTTATTTCAAATAAACAACCCCAATTTCCTGCCGGACACATCCCCAGAGCCTCACCGAACGCAGGGAGCGCATAAATAAATTTCGCAGGCGCAGCGGCTGACCCGGCAGTGCCCCGCGGGGCAGCAGCGCTATCTTGTCATTAGTATGCACAGCACATCCCCGCCGTGTCTGCGCGCTCGTTCCCAGCCCACTCGGCTCTATAAATCCACAAAAGGCCGGCCCGGGCCGGGGGGAGCGGGGCCAGGGGGATGGGAATGGGGGATCGGGGCGATGCGAGTGCCGGCCCGGCCAGCCCGAGCGCCGCGGGGATTTCTCCGCCCTGTCCTGGCACCGCAGCCCGGCCGAGGGCAGGGATGGACAGCGGGGAGTGCCCGAGGGAACGGGATGGGAGCGGGATAAAGCGGGGTTTGTGTGTCGGCACAGCCCCGGAGATCCCGGCGGGACTCAGGAACCACCCCGGCTGCTCCGGGCTCGGCCGGGACGGACACACACGGCTCGGAAAAGGAATCAATTCTAATTCTCTTTTATTTTTAATCACTGCTCGTCCTTTCAGAGGGTCTCACAGGCCGCAGGGTGACCCGTTCCCAAAATTCTCGTGGTGGAGGGTCACTAAAGCACTGCCCAGGCTTTGGGGTGACAGAACGGGGCACGGATTGGGGGAAATTCCTGCCTGGAAAGAGCATCGGGGTCAGCACCAACAGCTCCCCAAATCCCAGGGGAGATGTGATCCCTTCCCACGCCGCAGCAAGAGCATCAGGGTATCAGGAATGCTGTGGGATGGAGAGACCCTAAAGCCAATCCCATTCCCATTTCAACCCCGTCCCTGCCCAGCTGAACCCAGCCTGAGCAAACCCAGGGGGGTTATTGCAGGAAAAGGCAAAACCAAACCCTTCCCTGGGACTTTCCTGCATTAAATAAATCCCTATAAATCCCTGACCTTCCGAAATCACAGCTTTCATGGGATACATGGAGAAAGTCAGAGCCATGTGCTCTTTTAGGTTCCAAATACTTCAATTTTTCTTATTTCTGAAGTCATGGGGTTTGCAGATGCAACGGATTCCCGCATTTTGGAATTCTCTCGGCATTTGAGAGCTGTGGTGCCTCAGCAGCACCTCACCCTCCACAATCGGGCAGAAATTAAAAGAGGAGAGTTGAAGGCAGACACCAAACACCCAACTGAAGAACCAGATCCGAACCTCATCTCCAGGTGTCGTAACCCCGTTCCCTGGTGTGCCCACGGTGCCGTGAAATTCCCCTTTTTGGGCAGCTGAGTCAGCGAACCCCAGCGTTCCCAGAGCCTTCCCCGCAGGCGGGAGCGAGGATCCGGAACCCGGCAGCGCTCGGAGCTTTGGTCTGGGGCAGGGAGAAGCCTGGGAACGTCTCTGGTGGCAGCAGCAATCGGGAAGGTTCCACAGAGGCCAAAATGGTGATGAAACCGCCGAGATTTCACACCTCATCACCCTGCAGGGCTTCACTTGGTAACCTGGGAGCCCAGGGGTGCCAAAACCACTCCTGAACAGGGCAAAATTCTGTTTTAGAGTGGGTCAGACCCACGGAATCCCCCCCGGGTGGGAAGGCAGGTGAACTCTGTCCCCTCAGTGGGAACCCGGCGCATCCGGCCTCTGATGCATCCCTCAGATATTGCGGGTGCTGGGTGATAAGTGACAGGCAATAAAGCCGGGCTTTAACTCTCTTAATTACCGGGATTGCAGCCCGTGAGTAATCCCACAGCGTGGAAGGTGCGGCTCGTTTCCATTACAGAGCCCTGGCTGCGGGAATCCCGTGAGAAGGGTTTGCTGCAGGAAGGATTTTCTGCAGGAATTCCACGAGAAGGTTTTTCTGCAGGAATTCCACGGGAAGGGTTTGCTGTGGGATGCAGCTGGCATATGGACAGCCAGGCTCCAGACATAGCTTCCTGACCCCAAAACTCGCCCCAAACCCCAAAACAGCCTCCAACCTGCTGCTCCAGGGACACCCCAAATCACCTCCGCCAGCACCACGGAATTGACCTTGGATTAATCCCGTATTTTTCCAAGCCTTCCCCTCTCTCCAACCCTGTGCCACTCCACCAACAGAGCTGACAATCCCAGATGGATCGGAGGGGTGTGATGCCTAAAAGAATAATGGACGGAATTCCAAAAGGCTGTAGAAAGACTCGGCTCAAGGAATGGGGCTGGGAATCGCTTGGAATTTGCTCCAATTCCATGGAGCAGCAGCACAGAGATGGAGAAAGCTGGAGCCCCAAGAGAAGGAAAGGGTCCAGGAATGAGGACAAGACAAGTTTGTGGGAACAGCTCTCTCCCTCTAATCTCTTACTCAACCTGTTGCATTTACCAACAGACCAGAGCTGCTTCCCATTGTAGAGGCTGCTTTTCCAAATTACCCTTTTTCTTTTCCAAATTATCCCTCTGCTTGTCCATAATGTCCCTTTGCTTCTCCAAGTGATCCCTTTGCAGGTGGGTTTGGTGGAACCGGCATCAAGGATCAGTTTTTCCTCAACACCAAACTAGAGGAAAATGTCATAAAACACCCAAAATGTCCATGAAGGATTTTGCACAAGGGTGGACGAGCAGCAGCAGCCTGGAGCTGCAGGGGTGACCCAGGCAGGGTGGGAGCTGCTGTCCCAGAGGAGCCCGCAAAGCTCAGCCAATCCCAAAACACCAAAAACCCATTTCCAGCCCAACGTGGAAATATTTGGGAGCTCCTCAAGTAGAAACCCACCCTAACAGGCAGATTTTTGCGGAGGTGAAGCCTTTCACTCCTCAAGCAGAGCCCTTCACCTCCAGGGCAGCAAATTCAGGCTGCGCTGCCTAAAACTGTTCCCAAATCTCCCACCGAGAGGGATCTAACCCCAAACTCCTCCTGCCTCCCCTGCCTTCCAGCTGGCAGCGTTCCGTCCCGAAAGAGACAGGAGATGGAGCGGAAAAAAAATAAAAATAAATCCCTGCAGCTTCTCATCTTCCTCCTGTCGTCTCCTCGAGTCATTGTTTGGCAGGACAAGAATTTCAGCTCTGGCTGTGCCGGGAGCAGGATTAGACAGGTCACCGCGGGATCGGGTTTCACACTTTTACCTTTGTGACTCCCCTGCTCAGCACGTAGGCTGGGAGCTGAGGGCGGCAGGGAAGGGACAGGGAAAGGACAGAGAGGGACAGGAGGGATGGGCAGGGGACATGGGGGGACGGGAGGGGGACAAGGGGACAGGGAGGGGGGACAAGGAGGGGACACAAAGGGACAGGGGGGATGGGCAGGGGACAGGCAGGGGGAGGAGGGGAAAAGAGGGGGACAGGCAGGGACAGGGAGGGACAGGCAGGAGAAGGTGGGACAGAGAGGGCAAACAGGGACAGGAGGTGGACAGGGGACAGCAGGGGACAAGAGGGAGGGCAGGGGACAGAGTGGGGACAGGTGGGGACAGACAGAGGACAGCAGGGGACAGGACAGGGGACAGGCAGGGGACAGGGCAGGGGGACAGACAGGGGACAGGCAGGGGACAGGTGAGGGACAGGTGGGGACAGGCAGGGGACAGGGGGGACAGGGGGGACAGGTTGGGGACAGGCAGGGGACAGGAGGGGACAGGAGGGGACAGGAGGAGGGCAGGAGGGGACAGGCAGGGGACAGCGGGGACAAAGCAGGGGACAGACAGGGACAGACAGGGGACAGCAGGGGACAGGCAGGGGACAGGCTGGGGACAGGAGGGGCAGGCAGGGGACAGGTTGGGGACAGGCAGGGGCAGCAGGACAGGAGGGACGAGTGGGGACAGGCAGGGGACAGGCAGGGGCAGGAGGGGACAGTTGGGGACAGAAGGGCAGAGAGAGGACAGGCAGGGGACAGAGGGGACAGGCTGGGGACAGGCTGGGGACAGGAAGGGGACAGAGAGAGGACAGGCAGGGGACAGGCAGGGGACAGGCAGGGGACAGGCAGGGGGACAGGTGGGGACAGGAAGGGGGCAGGCAGGGGACAGGTTGGGGACAGGCAGGGGACAGGCAGGGGACAGGAGGGACAGGGGGGACAGGAAGGGACAGGCAGGTGACAGGGCAGGGGACAGGCAGGGACAGGAGGGACAGTTGGGACAGGCAGGGGACAGGCAGGGGGACAGGAGGGGACAGTTGGGGACAGGCAGGGGACAGGCAGGGGGCAGGCAGGGGACAGGCAGGGAACAGGAGGGGACAGGTTGGGGACAGGGCAGGGGGACAGGCAGGGGGGCAGGAAGGGACAGAGAGGAAGGCAGGGACGGCAGGCAGGGCAGGGTGGCACTGAGCCGCTGATTCATCCACGGCACGGAATTCTCACGGCTCCGGGGCTGTGAAGGAAGGACCAGACGATTCTAGATTTCCTCCGCATGTGACCTAAGAGAATTTCATTAGAAGCAGGAGGCTGATAGTTTATTTTGGTGTTGTCGGGTTTTTATCACCACGGTGACACGTTGATGAAGTGTGATTACAATACTTGTCAGACTCTCTCTTACCAGAAGACATGTTTCTTCTGCGCTAGAGAACAATATTCCTTTTTCCCTACATGATGTCTTTCTCTATTTCTCTTCCTAGTGCATAAATGTTCGCCAATTTTTGCAAGCAATGAGCCAGTGAAGCTGCTCGGAGCAGTATATTTAGGCTGTAGATATTTGTTATCGAGGTTTATGGAGAGTTAGATATCTGAGGAGCACTTTGGACAGCTCTGGATTACGCTTATTTTCCTACGGCGAGTAGAGTACTCTGCTTCCTTGTATCTGTAGGAGAGGCTGGCACAAAACCTTTCTAGTGCTGTCTTGACTTTAATTGCCAAAGAAAGCAATGTTCAATCGTAGAATATTAAAACACAAACAAGATAAACTTTCACTAAAATGTGTACTAATTTTATTACTGTGATATCAGCAGTAAAAAAAATCTCCATTTCACAGTTGGTTTTTCCTTCGAAGGCTATTGCAGAAATTTGCGACTTGTGAATATCGATGACCTGTGTCCTGTTGGCATTACATTCTCCAGGTATGCATTTTCTGCTCAGAAGAATGAGTACCAGATGCCATATTTGTCTACCTCAATGTCCGTAGATGCACAACAAACCAGGTCTATGATGGAGAGCATTGATTCTTGTAATTCAGATGAATCACAGAAGTATCACATTGTCTTTTATGTTAATTAAAAAAGGAAAAGAAAGGTGTTCGGTTTTGCAGCCATACCATCAGCTTGAATTCAGTAATTTCATTTAACGCTAAAAGTGTGGTTTCCTAGGATCTGTTCTTGCTGTTGAAATGTCGGCCGTACTAAGACATTTCACATAAAGACTATGTTGTACAAATGGTGTACTAAAGATCAGAGATTGCTATCTGTGTTTTACATATGAGGCTTTGCGGTCTCTACTTTTACCATAGACTACCCATAGTGCATTGAAAGAAGTTTGCTTAAACGTTAGAAGTGTGGCTTTGCAAGGAAATGACATATCTGGAGCTAGATTTAGTGATTTGCATCATTAGGGATTTTATTATTGATTTAGCCCAGTAGTAGTTTGTGCATCCCAGCCCTGGGCTACGTCATCGGACGCTTTACGAGGAAACTGTGCACAAATCTACCTAGTTTTCAAGAGTCTATTGGACATGGTAGCTATAATTACACCCATTATGAGCGTTGGTGTAGGAAAAATTTTTAGTCTGAATGTGCCCACTTCTCATAGCTAGAAGATACTTCTCTTTTATATTCTAATATCGATTTCCAGTAGCTATATTATTTCCTTATTAGATTATTCCAGAATTAATCTGCTCTTATCTTATAAATTCTCCCTAAAATTATGATCTTATCAGAATTAAGTTTCAGTCCTAGGATTATATCTGATGTTAATATAACAATTTGCCTGGTTGAAAGTAATTTACAACATTTGTCTCCTTTGGACTGATGCCTTTGAACTCCCAATACTCAGAAGTATTACCAGTCAAAGTTTTATCATGGTCAGATTTAATGTGTGATAAGTAATTTATTATATGATTGCGGACTGAGAAGAGACACCAGGTCTAGTCTCATAATAGAAATTCATCGGATCGACAGCACTCCTCCGACTTTCCCAGATGTCTCGGAAGTTCAAGTATGAGTAATTACCTCATAGCTCCTTATTTACCACGAGTCTTCTCTCACAAAAATACTTAGAATTTGCGCCCAGTAGATCCTCTCTAATTATTCGAAAACTGGAAGCTCATCCTCCTTCACTTACAACCTAATGACGCGGTCCCACAACTGCGACCCAGGTGATCGTGAGGTCAATGATCTATAGTGATCCTTTTACTATTGCATTACAGCTTAAGAGTTATTGGGCTTCATTTTACTTAGAGAGATCATTAATCACCAGGCCTCGGCTTTTTTATTATTTATAATTATCCTCTCTCATCAATTAACCTTTCCTAGTTCTCATTAACCTGATGTAGCCTGTAGTGTGATTTAGGTACAGTCTCCATTGCCTGTTTACAACTAGAGCCCACTAACCGTATAAGTTTACTCTATGACAGCAGTGAACAGTGGGTGATCATTCGTGGACATCGTAGATGTGACTTCGAGGAGTCTGAGATTGATCTAAGCCTCTTATCAGTTTTTATTTAGTGTGAGCTGTAATGACCTACATAATCCTTGTGAGATTCTCACCTAAATCCCGCATAAAACCTAAATTTCCACCTGAAACCTGCACCCAAACTGAATTTTCACCTGAAACCTGCACCCAAACGGAATCCTCGCCTCATCCTGCACCTGAATCCTGCGCCAACTGGCCCACCAAAGCATTGCAGGTAGCACAAAATCCCAACCAAACCAATACGCAGCAGGAATTCCTAGCATGCATGCATCTCTGCATCACACATCCTCATATAAATTTCTCGTGGGATCTTCACGGGTCTAGTGCTACAGTCTCCCAGCAACTCGTTTGACATGCAGGATTCAGCTCAACATACGCTGACTAATCACTCCTGAGATTACGAAGGAACCTTTGGTCTCGATAATGACCGACTTTCCATGTAGGACCCAGGGTGGCGGCAATGGTACGTCTAAAGTTTAATCTCCTGCCACGTTATTCCCTCCCACTCAGTCTGGTTTGACACAATCCAATCGCAAGAGGAAAATAGAATATCTTGATCTTTGCTCACCAGGAGACTGCGCAAATAAAAGCAAATTCTTGTCATCCCCTCTGTCTGCATTTTCTCAATGGTGCACCTTCTCATTGGTGCGCGAAGCGTGGAAGCTAACAATATTTACGGCAAGATGTGAATATGCATGTGGTCTCTACGAGAAGAAAAATACTAGAAACCAGGAAAGGTCACATAGTCCATTGAGGCTCATTTCATTCCAAATAGTACACGCCGTCTCCCGGTAGAGTATTCCATCCATTCAAATCTACGATTCACTATGCTAACAAAAGACCAAGTCAAGTAAGATGGTGTTATGTGCGCTCATTTTTTTTCCTCCCCATTTCCTAGCGTTGCGCTGTGGGCATATTATGGTAGTTAAAGGATGATCTTTCCTATATTGCTCCATGGAGAAACCATCTTTCTTTCAGAACAATAGGACTTCATGAAGAGAAATATCCTATTCAATCCCTGCAGTTGATATGGGACCATAATTCGTTGTTTCCTCGGCAGGTGCAGCAGAGAGAAATTAAAATATTTGAACAGAACACCACTGAAGTTGATATGAAATGATTGTGGATGGTAAGTCGCTCATATGAACCATATTGCAGAATTTACTCCAGATCATATTCGTTTCTACATCCGTATCTAAGCCCAGAGGACAAGCTGTCCATACTGTTTGAGATACATTTCATCTGATAGATAACCTTATCACATCTGTTTATTAATGTGTTTCCTTAGGACTAATGCTCATGAATGATCCCTTGATATTCCTTTTAATATTCTTTATATTCCGACAGAATATATTGACTTCTGGAGAATGGATATGCAAATGAAAACACAGCCAGCAATAACATGTTCACTAATCTCGTAGAAAGGGAAGGGTAGGTGATTTTTTTACTTTAAAAGATAGAAAGGATCCAAGGGTGTTTTTGTTGCCTTATCGAATTAATAAAGGACCGACAAGTTCCAATGTACATGTGACTACATCGAACACCCATCATACCCACACATTTTAGGATATGTTGGCTTCCTAGTGCTGAGAGGATTCATTGAGTCTAATTTTCATCATCACCCAAAACATGTTAAACTGATTTAGCTCCGAACTTGGCATATTTGTCGAATACTATTTGAGAGAGCACAATGAAAAAGTACTAGAACTGAATACAGAAAAGCTGCCTTCGTGTTTTTCCAGTTATTTATAGCAGGTCCCTAAAAGGAGCTGATGCTCATAACATATGAAGGTGACTAGGATGCCAATATTCGCGTCTCTTTTGAGCTACGCCAGCCAACTCGAAGCACAGATTTTCTCCCTTCCTCATTCAGATATTATGTTACACATTCTTCTTAAAGAAGCAACTCAAGAGACGACAGGTGTATTTGGCAGATCACGCAGTAGTGTGAACTGCTTCGTCTTTTTTTTTTTTTTCTTTCTTTTTAAGGGAGGCTAAGGGGTAGTTATTCTGAAACAGATGTCTGAAAAAATGGACTATGAAATTGCTTCTTGGTATATTTGTCTAAATTGATCTGGTTTGTTTGGGTTTTCCTTCCTGTGAGCATTCTGGACTAAAACAGAAAAATTACTTCAGTGTGTTTGTGCACTAGCTTTGTTGATCAGGAGGTTATGTTCAGGAGCTGGATAGTAAATGAAAGCTTGAGTTACCTGATTGATATTGTATACTTCTCTTTCTTTGCTTGATAACTTCAAAAGCAGGCCTCCTACTCTAGTCTTTATGGCTAATTTTGTTTCAATAAATATTGAATAGAACCTTTTTCTTTGTTTCTCACAACTGTCAATAACTGAGTCTTTTCATTTACTGCTTTGTCTGTGCACTGCTGTCTGAGTTCTCATCTGGGATGTTTTTTTCAAGAAAATTTGCTTGGGAATTTGGCATATAGCTTTCATTTGGTATGAAAGAAACCCCCACTGCTTTTATGGGAACTACTGCAATTATTGTAAATCGAAGCATTGAAATAAGAAGTCAAGTGCACACATCTCAGTCTGAGCCGCATGGTTTTAAGAGATGTTTTTAATTTCACACTGGTGGAGTGTCTGATACCCCCTCTGCCCTGTGGCATTTGCATTAGGAGAGAGAGCACTGTTTATGTGGTGGGAGTTAAAATCCTTTTTAACAAGTCCAGTTTTACAATCTCAGTTTATTCTTCCATATGTCCTTTGTGAACCGATAATATAAATCCTAACATTTAGATATCTGTGCTCAAGCCTGCTAACAGATCAGGTGCCAGTATTATTTTTAGATATAAAAAAGATGGGGATTGTGACTGCAATTAACACCTGCTGCAGGAACACATGTACAACTAATTGCAGAGACAAAGAGGGATCATGAGGCCGCTTTAAAAATTCAGTCCCTTGAGGGAGGAAGAAGGGAGAAATTGCTGGATGGTCACGTATCAATTCAAAACGGATGGATTTGTAAGAATAGGAAGCTCTCCAGCAAACCTCTTTGTTAAAGCTTTATACACATTCATAAATACCCAAGCGAACAACTTAAAAAGGGATGTTTTCAGGGTATGAATAAACAAGCCTGAGAGCAAAAACAGCATTCTGCATGAAACCACATACTGTTTTCCCAAAGTCAGTGTTTGGAAGTGCCAATTAGAGTGAACTGTCGGATGTCAGCAAGGGAGACAGCAGAGCTGGTGCGAGTGTTGGCAGCCACTGCTCCCAGCATTTAGGTGCACGGCACATTCCCACAGCAGCAAGAAATGGTTTGTGCCACCGTGGAGATTTCTTCAGGGTGCAAGAGTCCTGGTGGGATACGGATCTGCAGCTTTGTTGTTTCTGGCAGTGGTAGAAATGACTTTGTTCTCACTTTCTCTGGAGGCCAGCATAGGTGAGATCAGAGAGCAGAAATTGAAATGAGCTTTTAATGGAAATAAAATTGTATGAGCCACAGAACAATGCAGCCACTCCTCCAGTAGTGTTTTTGTGCCACTCTCAGAGCTGGAATTATCAGCAACAGGGAGGCAAATTACAAACACACCATCTGTCCTGCAACCCCTAACACAAGCTCAGTGCCACCTTGAGTGATAATGATTTTAATGGACCTTTTGGTAGCATTCCTGTAGGGCAAACTTTATAACCTTCCTAAACTTGAGGTTTTCTATTTCAATTGCTATCACTGGTATAAGATATATAGGGGTTTATTATTTTTTAACCCTGTTGACCCATTGTAAGCCAAGGAGGAAAATTCTTTTGTATATTCAGGGAAGAGGAATTTTCAAAACTTAACATTTTCCACACAATGTACGGCCTTCATGAATTAATCATTGAGGGGGCGTATGTGTATTTGTTTACCAGGACTGGCTGGATAGTCATTAAATCAGTGCTAGGAACTTGCTTCTTGCCCTGGAGCATTATGCATCAGGACTGTTTTAATTGCTGCTGGAGGAATCACCATGAGGCTGTCCCTAATGCAGGCACCTGCTGCAAATGACTCAGTCCCTGCATTACCCTCCAGCAGGGTCCGGGTACATCTGCCAATATCTGTCATTATCTGAGGCACACTTGTCAGAGCCACGCATCCCTTTAAGCTCTTGTGTGTTCCAGCAAGGGACCCTTGTCAGTGTTTCTGGCACCTGCAGACTGCCGTGCACCTGGTATTTAAATGGCACCGAAATGTGTTTTGATTGTTTTCTCTCTTTAATGAACCCACCTGAGGGACATTTAGCTCTTTATCTAGTAGCCTGTTACCCAGTCACTCACATTTCCACTGCTTGTGTGGAAATTCAGAACTAGCTTGTGCTATTACACTAATCCATCTGCCAGAAGTCTTATCACAAAATCTGCAGGGCTCCCTAAGGAGACTTTTGTACTGATAATTTAAGCTAATGATTTCTAAACATATTTAGTCAGTTTTATGAAGACCTCATTAGGATGTGACTGTTTATTAAAAATCTAAATGAGGTCTCACAGTCATTTAGAAAAAGCATTACTGAGTTGCATGAATAGTTCTTTGATAAAGCATGATGAAGTGGCACTTAGTTAAGATTGGCCTTAAGAACTTCTGCAAAAAGACCGTGACACAGATAGCAAGCTCTTTTGTGAGTAGCTTGTCTGAAGAAACTTGCTAACGTTGTTCTTCCTCAATGCATTGGGAACCATTCATAGAACTTTTGTTGCTACGTTCATCCAAGTTGGGAGCTTTTCACAACAACCTCGACTGCAACATTTGACAAAGCTAGGATCCGAATCTCAACGTCGGATTCATTGGTCTCACCACAAGTACACTCGCAATATTTCCAACTCACACACTAATGTGGACTCAGGAAAAAGCACTATGCTAGAGAATCACTTAAGAATCTCAGTATTAGATTATCCCATCGCGGATGATGACAGATCAAGCAAAACAATCTTTTCAACATTCTCCCGGAGTAACTTCTTTTTATTATATTATGGGTTATTTATATATGGAAGAGGCTCCATACGCCCATGTGAATGAGCAACTGAAGATGGTAGATGTAATTTGCAGGGAGCATCTTGCCTTGCAGATTGTAGCATAAATCTGTGAAGTTGCGGAAGGCTCTATCACTTCACCAGTTCTATATATGACACAAAGCACTTTTAATTTGTCAGATGTCACTACTAGTAATTAAGGGTGTGTATTTGATTCGTGAAAAATAGATCAATCTTGCTCCTGCAATGAGGACTGCTTCTGGAGGGCAACTCCGGAGCTCCCAAATATTTCCACGTTGGGCTGGAAATGGGTTTTTGGTGTTTTGGGATTGGCTGAGCTTTGCAGGCTCCCCAGGGACAGCATCTCCCACCCTGCCTGGGTCACCCCTGCAGCTCCAGGCTGCTGCTGCTCGTCCACCCTTGTGCAAAATCCTTCATGGACATTTTGGGTGTTTTATGACATTTTCCTCTAGTTTGGTGTTGAGGAAAAACTGATCCTTGATGCCGGTCCCACCAAACCCATCTGCAAAGGGATCACTTGGAGAAGCAAAGGGACATTTTGGACAAGCAGAGGGATAATTTGGAAAAGAAAAAGGGTAATTTGGAAAAGCAGCCTCTACAATGGGAAGCAGCTCTGGTCTGTTGGAAATGCAACAGGTTGAGTAAGAGATTAGAGGGAGAGAGCTCTTCCCACAAACTTGTCTTGTCCTCATTCCTGGACCCTTTCCTTCTCTTGGGGCTCCAGCTTTCTCCATCTCTGTGCTGCTGCTCCATGGAATTGGAGCAAATTCCAAGCGATTCCCAGCCCCATTCCTTGAGCCGAGTCTTTCTACAGCCTTTTGGCTGGATCCTGGAATTCCGTCCATTATTCTTTTAGGCATCACACCCCTCCGTTGGTGGAGTGGCACAGGGTTGGAGAGAGGGGAAGGCTTGGAAAAATACGGGATTAATCCAAGGTCAATTCCGTGGTGCTGGCGGAGGTGATTTGGGGTGTCCCTGGAGCAGCAGGTTGGAGGCTGTTTGGGGTTTGGGGCGGAGTTTTGGGGTCAGGAAGCTCTGTCTGGAGCCTGGCTGTCCATATGCCAGCTGCATCCCACAGCAAACCCTTCCCGTGGAATTCCTGCAGAAAAACCTTCTCGTGGAATTCCTGCAGAAAATCCTTCCTGCAGCAAACCCTTCTCACGGGATTCCCGCAGCCAGGGCTCTGTAATGGAAACGAGCCGCACCTTCCACGCTGTGGGATTACTCACGGGCTGCAATCCCGGTAATTAAGAGAGTTAAAGCCCGGCTTTATTGCCTGTCACTTATCACCCAGCACCCGCAATATCTGAGGGATGCATCAGAGGCCGGATGCGCCGGGTTCCCACCTGAGGGGACAGAGTTCACCTGCCTTCCCACCCTGGGGGGATTCCGTGGGTCTGACCCACTCTAAACAGAATTTTGCCCTGTTCAGGAGTGGTTTTGGCACCCCTGGGCTCCCAGGTTACCAAGTGAAGCCCTGCAGGGTGATGAGGTGTGAAATCTCGGCGGTTTCATCACCATTTTGGCCTCTGTGGAACCTTCCCGATTGCTGCTGCCACCAGAGACGTTCCCAGGCTTCTCCCTGCCCCAGACCAAAGCTCCGAGCGCTGCCGGGTTCCGGATCCTCGCTCCCGCCTGCGGGGAAGGCTCTGGGAACGCTGGGGTTCGCTGACTCAGCTGCCCAAAAAGGGGAATTTCACGGCACCGTGGGCACCCAGGGAACGGGGTTACGACACCTGGAGATGAGGTTCGGATCTGGTTCTTCAGTTGGGTGTTTGGTGTCTGCCTTCAACTCTCCTCTTTTATTTCTGCCCGATTGTGGAGGGTGAGGTGCTGCTGAGGCACCACAGCTCTCAAATGCCGAGAGAATTCCAAAATGCGGGAATCCGTTGCATCTGCAAACCCCATGACTTCAGAAATAAGAAAAATTGAAGTATTTGGAACCTAAAAGAGCACATGGCTCTGACTTTCTCCATGTATCCCATGAAAGCTGTGATTTCGGAAGGTCAGGGATTTATAGGGATTTATTTAATGCAGGAAAGTCCCAGGGAAGGGTTTGGTTTTGCCTTTTTCCTGCAATAACCCCCCTGGGTTTGCTCAGGCTGGGTTCAGCTGGGCAGGGACGGGGTTGGAATGGGATGGGGTTGGCTTTAGGGTCCTCTCCAACCCACAGCATTCCCTGATTCCCTGATGCTCTTGCTGCGGCGTGGGAAGGGATCACATCTCCCCTGGGATTATGGGGAGCTGTTGGTGCTGACCCCGATGCTCTTTCCAGACAGGAATTTCCCCCAATCCGTGCCCCGTTCTGTCACCCCAAAGCCTGGGCAGTGCTTTAGTGACCCTCCACCACGAGAATTTTGGGAACGGGTCACCCTGCGGCCTGTGAGACCCTCTGAAAGGACGAGCAGTGATTAAAAATAAAAGAGAATTAGAATTGATTCCTTTTCCGAGCCGTGTGTGTCCGTCCCGGCCGAGCCCGGAGCAGCCGGGGTGGTTCCTGAGTCCCGCCGGGATCTCCGGGGCTGTGCCGACACACAAACCCCGCTTTTATCCCGCTCCCATCCCGTTCCCTCGGGCACTCCCCGCTGTCCATCCCTGCCCTCGGCCGGGCTGCGGTGCCAGGACAGGGCGGAGAAATCCCCGCGGCGCTCGGGCTGGCCGGGCCGGCACTCCCATCCCCCTGGCCCCGCTCCCCCCGGCCCGGGCCGGCCTTTTGTGGATTTATAGAGCCGAGTGGGCTGGGAACGAGCGCGCAGACACGGCGGGGATGTGCTGTGCATACTAATGACAAGATAGCGCTGCTGCCCCGCGGGGCACTGCCGGGTCAGCCGCTGCGCCTGCGAAATTTATTTATGCGCTCCCTGCGTTCGGTGAGGCTCTGGGGATGTGTCCGGCAGGAAATTGGGGTTGTTTATTTGAAATAAGATGCCGCTCCCCCTGCCCCCTAAAACCTTCTNTTGGGGTTGTTTATTTGAAATAAGATGCCGCTCCCCCTGCCCCCTAAAACCTTCTTCTCTTTCTTGAGGAGAAAAAAAAATTCCCTTCTTTGCCATCACCGGTTTGAGTGGAGAAGAAAAATCTCTTCTTTGCCATTGCCAGTTTGAGTGGAGAAAAAAAAAATCCCTTCTTTGCCATCGCCGGTTTGTGAGTGGAGGAAAAAAAAATCCATTCTTTGCCATCACAGGCTTGTGAGTGCAGTGAGGAAGGTGGGATGGAGAGGGAGGAAGGAGAGGTGACAAAAATGTCGTGGGGATTATTTAAACCCCGAGGATTTGACCGTCCTTGGCAGGAGCGCGGTGCAGAGGTGGGCGGTGATTTATGCCTGCGGCAGAGAGGTTCCAAAACATCCCATTTTTATGGCATCCCCTCTGGCCCGCAGCCCGTTTCCTCCTCATGTTACATCTTGTCTCCTGCGCTTGGAAGCGCTCTGGGGGCAGGGATTGTCGTTCTCTCTTGTCCTGGGCTGCTTTCTGCCCTGCCCCGGCACCCGGAGCAGGAAAATACGCGAGGAACACGCGGAGTTTGGGGCAGGAGCTTTGCCAGCTCCTGGGGGAAGCAGGAGCAGAGCAGGATTAGTCCCTGCGCGTTTTCCAGAACCTCCTCGGAGATTTCCAGCCCGGCTGGTGTTGTTGGGATCCAAATGAAGGATTCTCCCTGTGGGGATTGTCTGTGAGGAGCTCTTTGTGAGGATAAGGTGTGAATTCACTCATCTGGAGGGTTCCTGAGGCTGTGGTCATCGGGACAGTGGTCACCTGGGGCTGTGGTCACCTGGGGCTGGGGAATGGCTGGAAGGGAACTGGCCCAAGGCAGGGTCATTTGGGGTGGGGGAGGTTTGTGACCCTCTCTGGTGACCCCATCTCCCACCCCTTCCATGGGTCCCCAGCTCTGGGATTGACTCTGAGGTGGGATCTGCTGCCAGATAAACCCGGCTGGGCCAAACCCGAGCCCAGCAGGCAGGGAAAGCTCTCTGGGCTGGCAGAAATCCCAATAACCCTGCTCAGCATCCAGCCCCGTTCCCTTCTCATCCATGAGAGAGTTCAGGTTGGGATGGGGCACCACCAGCTGCTGCCTGGGGAGGGAAAAAGGGAGAGAAATCAAACAGAAAACCCTCCAACAGCACAGAAGAGCCACCTAAACACCCCCCAGCCGTTCTCCTTTGTGTTCCCTGCACACAAACCCCATCCCAGCCCCGCTGTTTCCGTGCCGGGCGCTCTGAGCTCTAATTGGGGTGGCCTCGCTTTCCCAGGCCCTGTGGCTTGGCAGGGCTGCAGATGTCCCCGAGGTGCTGGAGCAGGGCTGGGCCGGGCCAGGCTGGGTGCAGGGGCCCTGGCAGGAGCGTTCCTGGCACCCAGCCCGCTCCCTGAGCCGGAGGGAACAGCCCGGGCAGCGGGGCTGAAGGGCAGCGCCACGGGGTGAGGGTAAAAAACCTCCACGGGAACACACCCTGCTCCTTTTGGGGTTTTGTGTCGAGGGGAAAGGTCCCGGGCTGCTGAGCGAGGATTCCTAATGAGCTCTGCTCTAGGAAATCCCTTCCCTGGTGCTGCAAGCAGAGCAGCCCTTGCTTCATAAAAATCTGTGTTTGTGTCACATTCTGCATCACCCCGGCGTTCCTGTCACTCCAGTGCAGGTTGGAGGGTGTTGTTGGAGGGGTGTTTTTGCTTTTCCAGCTCGATTTTTGAGGGCTGTGTCCCCTGTTCATTCCCAGCCTGCTCCTGCCCACCCCTCCTCCAACAGAAAATGATTTTCCAGCTGAAATCGTGGTTCTGAACTCAGAAATGAGAGGGAATCTCTGCGCTGAGAGGTTTCTGCAGGGGCTGTTTGAAGAGTTTCCCATTTTGGGGATGATTTGGGGCAGTGTGATCCCATTCCTGGGCCTGGGGAGGGTGTGGCAGTGTCCTGGAGGGAAGGCTGATGCCACCACTGGGGACTTCAAGGTGAATCCTGAGCATCTCGAGCTGTGAACGCTGAGTTTGGGTCCCTTTGGGAACGGAGCTGTCAGGGATCCCACACATTTCCCCTGCAGCACCCCAAAGCCAGGGCGGGGTGTCCAGGCTGTCCTGCCCCTGGTGCCCTTCTCCAGCACCAAGAGCTCCCTTTCTCCTCCTCCCTTTCCTGAGGACTTCCACAGAAATCGGGGAGGATTTCAGTGTAACCAGCCCTGGGTGTGCCCCTTATTTTTAAACCCCTATTTATTTTTAAACCCCTATTTATTTTTACCAACCCTTTATTTTTACCCCCCCTTATTTACACCCACTGTTATTTCACACCCCTATTTATTTTCACATCCCCATTTATTTTTACACCCCTCCTCTCAGGTGCTCCCCGAGCTCAGGGTGCTTTTGGAGGTCTCTGAGGGTCTCTTTTACCCCTTGAACTCCAATCCTGTGCTCCATCCTTTATCAGTGGGGTCCCTCATCCCTGCAGGGCTGCTGGGCCTGGGTGGTTTCCCCATAAAACCCGGGGGTGACCCCGCTTTTTGTGGGGAGAGGAGGAGCTCAGAGGCCCCAAGGAGAGCCCAACTCTGCCCCTGCTCTCTCTCCTGCTCTCTCCCTGCTTTTCCTGCTCTGTCCCTGCTCTCTCCCTGCTCTCTTCTTTCTCCTCCTGAGAGCTTTCCAGATCCCTTCCTGGGATTTTCAGTTTGCCTCTCCCAGGTTTTGGCTCGGAGCCTCTCGCAGCTCCTGTTTTTGAGCACAAAGCTGTGTTTGCAGGTGAAATCCAACCCCGGGAGCCTCCCCTGCTCTCCCTCCCCCTGGCCAGCCCAGGGCTGGCGCTTTGGGAGCGGATGTGGGAGTTTCCTCCTCTGGCTTCAGTAACTCACCACCTGCGGCCGGTTAAACCAAACCTGTTTTGCAGCAGAAAAAAAAAAAAAAAAAAAAAAAAATTGTTGCGGAACTGGGCTGGGTCAGGACACTTCAGAAAAATCCTTCTGAAACCTCCGGCCCCTCCCGCGAGCCTGGGGCTGTGTGGGATGGATGGTGAGCACGGTTTACCCTTCCAGCTTTGCCCAGCGCATTCAGGGATTCACCCCGAATGGATCCCGAATGGATCCCAAATCCACAGATTTGGGGTGCAGATCGCGCATGGGATGTGCCAGCAGGGTGAACACATTCTCGGAGAGGGAATTTCTGGGCTTTGTTGTCGGATTGAGCCTCCCGGCCCCACCGAAGGCAGCTTTTAGATGCAAATGCACTTTGCCTCCCGCTTTTTTAATGTTTTACTTCTCGTAATTGCCGAGACCGGTTGTAATTTTGGGACGTGGCTGGCTTGCCGAAAGCAGCTTCCCCTTGTGAGTGCTTCCCATGGCAGGGGAGATTTCTGATTTCTGCCCTCTCCCTGTATTTATGATTTTATTTTTTGGGGTTTTTTTTTGGTGTCTCAGGTTGAAGGAAGCAAAGGAGCCGCCCTGGCTCACGTTAGTGCCGGAAAGTCCTGAGGCGCGGGGGTGAAAAACGACACGTGTTAACCTTTGAGAGCTGGATTCGATTTTGTTGTGTTTTCAGTCCGACTTTGCTGGGAAACAATCACCATTTGGGGCCAGAGCTCCGCAGCAGTGGCTGCGTCAGCCCCTGGAGCGGCTCCAGCTTGCTCCTGCCCCTCCTGGGCGCCTGCCGCCGCCTCTCCACGGCTCCCCTCGCAGGGATGAGCTTTCCAAAACTCCGGCTCTTAACCCTGAGCCTGGATTGCGACACCGCAGCTCCCCTCAAAAGCAGGGCAGGCTCGGTGCGAGCGGTGAGATTTTATCGTGGCTGTTGCACAACGAGCTGGGACTGTCCCAGGGAGCGGTTTGGACGGGCGTGCATCCTCGTTCCATCCATCCTCCCTCCATTCCATCATCCATCCATCATCCCATCCATCATCCATCCATCCAACCATCCATCCATTCATCCATCCACCTCATCCATCCATCCCTGATCCATCCATCCATCCAATCCCTCGTCCATCCCATCATCTCCATCCATCTCACATCCTCATCATCCCTGTCCCATCCATCCATCCATCCTGATCCCCATCACCTCCATACATGAACCATCCAGACCCATTCCATCCGTCACGCATCTTTCATGCCATCCATTCCACCATGCCATCCTCCATCCCATCCATCACATCCACTCCTGTCCCTCATCATCCATCCATACCATCCATCATCTCCATCACATCAACCATCTCAATCATGCATTCACATCACGATCAACATCATACTCCATCACATCACTCATCATCATCCATCCATCCATTCCAATCCATCCATAGTCCATCATCCATCCCTCCATCCATCATCCATTCTCCTTCCTGTCCATCTCTTGACTCTCCAGTTTGGTCACCATCCGCCGAAATTCGCAAAGATTTTTTGAGCAGCATCAAGAAAATGTACCGGTGTGCTAGAGGTGTGAACCCCATCCAGTTTATAAAGCCGTTTCCAATTATGAACACTACCGATTAATAAGCCCATATCAATTTTGACCCTCATCCAATAATAACCGAGAATTATAAAGCCCTCAATTTTAAACCCCATCCAATTATGAACCCCATCCAATAATGAACCCCATCCAGTTTTAAACCCCATCCAGTTCCAGCCAGGTGTCTGTGAAGGGAGGATGAACAGGAGATGAGCAGCTCCCGAACGGTCGGCAACCAGGCAGCCACCATGCAGAAAGTCTGGCAAAGTGCACCGTTCAGATAGGCAATCCGGTGTTTCTCGGTCGCCCTTCGCCCCTAAGCCAGGCATCAGAGCACGGGTCATCTCGCTGTCAGTCCAAAGTCCCAGCGGCGGCCGGAGTTGCATAAGGGGCGGAAACGGCCGCTCTCGCACGGACTCGACGCCGCAAACGCAGCGCGGCTGCAGGAGGGGTGCTCAGAGCGTGCTGCAGTCGGCAGCGGTGCCTGACCTGGGTAGCCAGGAACGCACTGGGCTGAGCTCAGGGCAGTTGGG
The DNA here is from genome assembly GCA_009741485.1 of Malurus cyaneus samueli. Taxonomy (NCBI): domain Eukaryota; kingdom Metazoa; phylum Chordata; class Aves; order Passeriformes; family Maluridae; genus Malurus; species Malurus cyaneus. The sequence continues at coordinate 488,977 of VKON01000152.1, forward strand.
TGCCCGTCGGAGGCACGACAGGATGACCTGTGTGAATGGTGGCAACCGGCAGGGGTGCACGGGAGGGGAAAATTTGTCAAAATGTGCCCTTTAGGGTTTTGAGCTCCTGCCTCTGCAGCCCTTCCACGAACAAACCGAAATTGTGGGTGCCTGCCCAAAGCCCTGAGGGGACACACAGGGAAGGAGATTCCATCCACTACTGAGCGGCGGAAGGAATCGAGGTGGGGGAGTCGAGACTGCTGTGGCACCAATTTCCTCTTCTTGCAGTTATTGGCCGCTCCATCTGCGCCTGACCTTGCTCTTGTTTAACTTGGCTTGGGCCGGGGCTGCTGCCTGTTCCCAGGGATGGATTTTTTTACCTCCGTGCCAGTTGCTTTGGGGGAAAGGGCACAACTTCCCTGACTTGTTTGGGTTGTGGGTCTCCTAACACCCCGAGCAAAAACACCCCAGAGTGCTCTCACCTTATAAAACACACCCTGGCAGGGACTCTCTGTCTGCTCGTTCTTAACGGGAGCGTTCAGCCAAGGCACCCAGTGAGTGATTTTCCTTTTTGCTGGTGGCACCTCCAAGGCTTTGACATCCTGAGTGGTCTGGGATCCTTTTGGGGCTGCAGGTCCCTGAGGGATGATAATCCTTCAGCTGACACACCATGGTTAACCCCCTGAAGCTGTGAGGGATGGTTGGGGGTGGATTTCCAGTCAGCAGAAGGTTTGGAAGGCTGTGAGGATCCCCCAAAGGGATGGTGGCCGTGCTTTGCTGGGAACGCCGATGGCTTCGGACACATTCCAGCACACGAGATCGCCGGATCCGGCCTCCCCCAGCCCGGTCCTTGATGTAACCTGGGCTGGGAGTGAGGGGATGGAGGGAGAAAAACACCGGGATGTGCCGGGAGTGAAGGGATGGAGGGAGAACAGTGTCTGGATGTGCCGGGGTGCTGTGGATAGGACGGCAGGGCACAGCTGCCATCCCTGCGGACAGCAGGGTGACCCGGGCAGTGTCACCTCCCCGCAGGGCGCTGCTCCCTGCTCCGGCCCCGCAGGAACCTGCGGCTTCCAGCCCGCGGAGGTGGCGGCAGAGCGAAGCCCCGGCGAGGCTGAGATGGCTGCAAACCAGAGATAAAGGGTGAAAATGGCTTTTTGGCCTCTTGTCGCCTCGGCCAGACTCGCGGGGAGTGTGGCGGGTGGGTGTCCCCGGGGCAGGGACATCCCGGCTCCAAAATACAGAATATTCCTGGCATCCTCCCGGCCCCGGGGCAGGGGAGCTGTCCCGGCTGTGAGTGACCACCAGAACGGGCAGCTCCTCGCCCCGGCCATGGCTCCGAGTGTCCCTGCGTGTCCCCGCAGGGTCCCCGCCGAGCCCAGGTGCCTCCCCGCCACCTCCACCCCTCGGCGGGCGCTTTAACTTGTTTCCTCCGCCGCAAGGAAACATGACTTTTCCCATTGATGGAATTCAGCGGCGACAATGGCGAGTGACACAATTTCCCCCTCCGAGCATGCCATCGGCCCGCAGCCGGCCCGGGGAGCCCTTCGGGGACCATCTGCATGACAATGCGGCGGGCTGTGCTACCATTAGCTGCCCTTTTGCTATTAGTACCTAATGAAAATGTAACCATATTTAACCCCCCACAGTCCGAGATTAGCGAGAAAGGGGCCTAAGTGGATTTAATTCTTTTGTATGGTGAGCATCAAACTCTCCATTTTGATTGCCCTGTCCCCTCTTCCCCTCTCCAGCGGGAGAGGGAGGCAGGAAAGCTGGGGAAGGCTAACTCTATCCTCTCAGCTGTCCCCGGCACAATGGGCAAAGTATCTTTTGTGGCATTAACGGCTTTGGCTGGGGGCTGGGGGGAGCCGGGCAGGAGAACAATGTGTGAGAAGCTGAGCCTGTGGGTTTCCCACACGGCCCAATATGTGTCCCCACACCCCCCTCTGGGACAAGCAGACCTGCAGCAGCCCAGCCCACAGCTGATCCCGGCTTGATTGGCTTTTTTTTCTTTTTTTTTTTCTCTATTTTTTTTTTCTTTCCTCTCCTTCTTCCCCTCTTATTGTGCTCTTGAGAGATGAAAATCCTTTCCTGGCGTGAAAGGAGAGGCGTGCCTTAAATCCCCTCCCTCGGCCGGGCCGGGCATGTCATATGACGGCCAAATCCCCGGGATTAGTGCGTGTGTGTCTGCTGCGTGTCCCGCGGGGGCAGCGGGCGGGGGGATCCCGATATCTATATTCCTGCCCTTCCCCCGCTCTCCGGAGGGATTTCTCCCGGGATATTTATTCATTGCACCTGCTGGCTGCCGGCCTCCCGCTGCCGGACCGAAGATGCAACCCTGGGGCAGGGGGAGAGCAGTAAATTCCCGATTTTTTTCCCCGTCTAGCCGGTGTTTTCCCGAATTCGAAGCGGGGTGGGAAAAAGCCTTTTGGCTCTGGAGGGATTTTGGCGTGAGGAAGATGGGAGATTTCTGAGGAAGTTGTTGGCTGGAGTTTGGGATGATGGCACGGGATGGGTTTGGGATGATGGACAGCTGTGGGTTTGGGATGATGGCACAGGGATGGGTTTGGGGACAATGGCACAGGACTGGGTTTGGGATGATGGCACAGGGGTAGATTTTGGGATGACTGCACAAGGATGACTGCACTGTGTGTTTGGGATGCTTCACAGGCCCGGGATCAGATCCTGACCCCAGCCCAGCCTCAGTGGGGTCCCCCAGGTCCCCCAGTCGGTCGCAGCTCTGGAAGGACAGTCCCAGTCCCATCACATTTACCCTATTTGTGGCATCCCTGATGGTGAGGTCCTTTCCGCTTGGGAAGAACCGAGGATGAGAGCTCTTAATCGCCACAGCCCCTGTCAGGAGCAAAGTCCCGTTCGAATAGCAGCCATCACCACTTCATTCCCTCCCGTGGGGTTTTTAACATCCCAAACTCCTGATCTGTTCGGTTTCCCTGAAGGTTTTTCAGCTTATGCTCTGTTGTTTTGTGCTGGAATTGCTGGGTTTTTTTTTCCCAAAAAACCTATTTTTACAGATCCGGTAGCCAAACCAACATCTTTCTGCTCAGAGCCTGAGAACTCAGGGGTTCAGGGAGAGAACTGAGATGAGTTTAGCAGAGGCTCAGGAAACAGGCCAAAAACCTGCAGTGCCTGGCGTTGCCTCCTTCATCCCCAAAGTGGGCACCTGGAACAGGGCTGGGGCCTCCTGGGGCACGAAAGGTCCCCACTGAGGAATTGTCCCATTCTGGTGACTTAAAAATGCCCCAAATGAGGAGTGAGGGGCTGGGATGGGATGGGATCCATGGGATGGGATGGGATGGGATAGCTGGGCCTGGGAGGTCGCAGAGGGGAGCTGAAAGCGCCGCTCTCGCAGGACTCGACGCTTGCAAAACTCAGCGAGGCTTGCAGGAGGTTTGGCTCAGAGCTGGCTCTGGCACTCGGGCAGTGTGGCTCTGACCTGGAGCCTCAGGAAATCGGCACTGGGGCTGAGCTCAGGGACAGTTTGGGTGTCCTGCGTCTGGAGGGGCCACGGACAGGACGGGCTCTGTTGTGAATGGTGGAACCGGGCAGGGTGGCACAGCGAGGGAAATGGGTTCTGTGCATCGAAATGTGCTCTTCTTGAGGGGTTTTGGAGCTCCTGAGCCTCCTGCAGCCCCTTCCCCAGTGAACAAACCGAGAATTGTGGGTGCCTGCCCCAAGGAGCCCTGGGGAGGGGACACACAGAGGGGAAGGGATGCGTTTGCCATCCCACTACTGAGCGGGGGGAGGAGGATGCAGATCTCAGAGGGGTTGGGGCTGTAGGTGCCTGAACTTTGGCTGTGGCACCAATTTCCTCTTCTTGCAGTTATTGGCCGTCCATTCGCGCCTGAACTTGCTCTTGTTTAAACTTGCTTGGGCCGGGGCTGCTGCCTGTTCCCAGGGATGGATTTTTTTACCTCCGTGCCAGTTGCTGTTGGGGGGAAAGGGCACAACTTCCCTGACTTGTTTGGGTTGTGGGTCTCCTAACGCCCCGAGCAAAAACACCCAGAGTGCTCTCACCTTATAAAACACACCCTGCCTGCAGGGACTCTCTGTCTGCTCGTTCTTAACGGGAGCGTTCAGCCAAGGCACCAGTGAGTGATTTTCCTTTTGCTGGTGGCACCTCCAAGGCTTTGACATCCTGAGTGATCTGGATCCTTTTGGGGCTGCAGGTCCCTGAGGGATGATAATCCTTCAGCTGACACACCATGGTTAACCCCCTGAAGCTGTGAGGGGTGGTAGGGGCTGGTTTCCAGCCAGCAGAAGGTTTGGAAAGCTGTGAGGATCCCCCAAAGGGATGGTGGCTGTGCTTTGCTGGGAACGCCGATGGCTCCGGAGACATTCCAGCACATGATGATCTTATCAGTGGATCCCTCATCCCTCAGGGCTGCTGGGCCTGGTAGCGGTTTCCCCATAAAACCCGGGAGGTGACCCGCTATTTTGTGAGGGGAAGGAGGAGCTCAGAGGCCCCAAAGGAGAGCCAACTCTGCCCCTTGCTCTCTCCCTGCATTACTGTCACCTGCTCTCTCCACTACTCTCTCCCCGCAACTCCTCCTGAGAAGGCTTTCCAGATCCCTCCTGGAAGGGAGGATTTAATATCCAGTACCTTTTTATAATTTTGGGGGGGGGGGGAGGGCCTCTCCAAGGTATTTGGCTCGAGAGCTCTCGCAGCTCCTGTTTTTGATCACAAAGCTGTGATTGCAGGGTGAATCCAACCCGGGAGCCTCCCACTGCTATCTCCCCTCCCTCGCTTGGCCAGCCAAAAGGGCTGGCGCTTTGAGAGCGGATGTGGGAGTTATATCCTCCTCCTGGCCTTCAGGTAACTCACCCACCATTGCTGCCCCAGGAAGTTAACCCAAACTAAGTTTTCGCAACAGCAGCAAAAAAAAAAAAAAAAAAAAAAAAAAATGTTTGCGGAAACATGCGGCTGGGTTTGCAGGAAGGCCAAATTTCAGCAAATCCTTACTGGAAAACTCCCGGTGACCCCCTCCCCGCCGGGCCCTGGGGCACTTGTGTTGGGATAAGGCGGATTGGTTGAGGCACGGTTTAACCAATTCCAGGCTTTGACCAGCGCATTCAAGAGGATTCACCCGATGGATCCGAATGGATTCCCAAATCCACAGATTTGGGAGATGCAGATCGCGCAGGGGATGTGCAGCAGGCAAAAGGTTAGAACAATTCTCGGAGAGGGAATTTTCTGGCATTTGTAATGTCGGATTAGAGCCTCGTCCGGCCCCACGAAGGCAGCTTTTAGAATGCAAAGTGCACCTTTGCCTCCTAGCTATTTAAATGTTTATCTACTTCTTCGTAATTGCCGCACCGGTTGTAATTTTTTGGGACGTGGCTGGCTTGCCTAAAGCAGCTTTCACTCCCTTGTGAAAAGTGCCTTCCATGCGCAAGGGGAGATTTCTAATTTCTGCCCTCTACCCTGTAATTTATGATTTTATTTTTTGAGGATTTTTTGGCTGTCTCAGTTTGAAGGAAGCAAATGAAAGCGCGGCCTGGCTCACGTTAAAGTGCCGGAAAGTCTGAGGCAAAGCGGGAGGTGAAAAACGACACGTAGTTAACCTATGAGGGCTTGAGATTCGATTTTGTTGTGTTTTCAGTTACCTACTATATGCTGGAGGAAACAAATCACCATTGGGAGCCAGAGGCTCCTGCAAAAGCAGCAGGCATTTGCGTCAAAGCCGTGGAGCGGCATCCAGCTGTGCTCTCTGCACACCTCCTGGGCGCCTGCCGACCGTGCCTCTCCACGGCATCCCTCGCAGGAATGAGCTTTCCAAAGCTCCGGCATCTTAACCCTGGAGCCTGGATATGGACACCGCAGCATCCCCCCAAAAGCAGGCAAGGCTCTGTGGTGCGAGCGGCGGAGGATTATCGTAGGCTGTTGCACAAAATGAGCTGGACTGTCCCAGAGGAGCGGAAGAGTATAAAAATAAAAAAAAAACAAAAAAAAAAAAAAAAAAAAAAACATATAAAATCCAAAAGGGACAGGGCTGTGCATCCCTGTGTCCATCCCCCTCAATGTTTCCATCCCTCCGTAACCATAACCAATCCATCCATCCATCACATCCCTCCTTCTGAATCCATCATCCATCCATCCATCCATCCATCCAGTCCATCCATTCCATTCCATCAACATTCCATCCATCACATCCATCCATCCATCCATTCCATCCATCCCTCCAGTTTGGTCACCACCAGAAAAATTTCAAAGTTTTTTATTGAGCAGCATCAATGAAAACCTGTACCGGTGTCGCTAGAGGTGTGAACCGCCCATAAAACCAGTATATAAAGCCATCCAATATGAAACAACCAACCCAGATATAAAGCCAACCCCATTCAATTTGAACCCCATTCAATAATTCGAACCCCCATAAGGAATTATAAAAGCCACATAATCAATTTTGAAGCCATCCAATAAAACCCCCTCCAATTTTACAACCCACACAATTAATAAATCAACCATCCAATTAAATGAAACCACCAATCCGTTATAAACCCCATCCAGTTCCGCCAGAGTGTTGTGAGGGACGGTACAATGACAAGAAGGATTAGACAGCTCCTACTGAACTCTATGCCAACACCAATTTCAGCCCAGCCAGCAACCCCCCCCCTAGAACAAATGTACAGCGTACCCCCAACCCCCCAGCAAAAAAAAAAATCAAAACAACCCCATATGCGCAGAAATCAACTTGTTGCAAGGAAGTGCCACCCTCAGAAGCCAATCCTGTTTCCCTTTCTCTCCACAATTACTCCCCTCAGCTCTGGCTGACCAGAAAGCGCCGGCAATCTCAGCTTTCATCCAAGCCCAGCTGCGGCACTGGAAAGGTCCAGAGGGTGAGGCTGAAAGCGCCGCATCTCGCAGACTCGACGCTTGCAAACTCAGCCGAGGAACATTGCAAGGAGGTGATGTCAGAGCTTAGCTCTTGGCACTCGGCAGGTTGCTCTGACTGGCGCCTCCAGGAAATCAGGCACATGGGGACTGAGCTCCAGGCCAGTATTGGGATGTCCTGCGTCTGGACCGGGCCACGGAACAGGACGGAGCTCTGTATGTGAGCATGGGTGGCACGAGGCCAGGATAGATGGAACAAGACAAGAGGGGGAAATGGTCTGTTGCATCGAAATTGCTCTTTCTGAGGGTTTTGGAGTCTGAGCCTCCTGCAGCCCCTTCCCCAGTGAACAAACCACGAATTGTGGAAGTGTGCCTTGCCCCAAGGGGAGGGGGACACACAGAGGGGAAGGGATGCGTTGCCATCCCACTACTGAGCGAGGGGGAGGAGGATGACAGATCTTCGAGGCGTGGGACTTGTAGGTCCTGAACTTTGGCTGTGGCACCAATATCCTCTCTTCAAGTTATTGACCGCTCCATCTGCGCCTGACCTTGCTCTTGTTAACTTGAAAGGGGACCTTTGAACCTTAACGGGATAAATGTATAAGGAGGGGAGGAAGAGATCACCGGCGGGCTGCTGCGTTCACACAGGATGATTATATTTTAACCTCCGTAGCAGTTGCTAATGAGTGCATGAAAGGGACACAAACAATTCCAAATAAAACCTGACTTCGTTATCCGGGTATTGATGGACGTCCAAACGCCCTAATAACCACCGTAGACCCAAATGACCACCCCGAAGTGCTCCAACCTAATAAAACCACCCTGGCAGGGACCTCATGTCTCCAGCTCTTACTTAAACCACCCAGTGGCGTTTCAGCTGCAAAGGCAACCCAAGTGACGTGATATTTTCACGTATTTTGACTGAAAAGTAAAGAGCACCTCAGGCTCATAGAATCCCTGAGTGAATCATGGGATCCTTTTGGTGCTGCACGGTCAACCTGAAAGGTAATGATAATCCTTCAGCTGATCACACCAATAGGTTAACCCTGAGCTGTGACGGGGTGGTAGGGATGGAAATCTTCAAAGCACAGCAGAAGAAGTTTGGCAAGCTGTGAGAGACTACCACACAAAAGGAAAGATTGAGCTAGATAGAACATATTGCGGAGAACAGGCGATGGACTCCGGAGACATTCCAGCCACAACTAGTGAATCAGAAACACGAAAATCACGCGACCTCCCCATCCCTAGGTCCTTGATGTTAATACACTGACTAGGGAGTGCAAGCGTCCGAAGAATGGAGGCCCCGGACCAGCAACCCAGCGAGATAAATAATTGTACAGGAGTAAAGGATGAGAGGAAGAAAAAACACCGATGCCATGGAATGGGAAGCATCGGAGAAAAACATCCGGGCTGTGCGGAATGTGACGGAATGGAGGAGAACTCACAAAATATGCACTCGTGAAGAATGTGCCGACAGTGCTAAATAAGATGAGGAATATCACCAATCTAAACACAAGAGCGAACGAGCCACGCAACACAGCGCATCACGCTAGCCAGCAGCACGCAGAACGTGACACACCAGGGCCAACAAGATACGCCATCCGCCTCCGCAGGGCATCGCTAGCTCACCGCTCCGAAGCACAATGCAAAGACATACCCACTCGAGCGAACTAGCGGAGCATATCACTAGCACGCGGAGAGTGGCCAGAGCGAAAAGTACCAACCGCGCGCGGAGGCTGGAGATGGCTTTGCCAAGAGAAAGATACAAGATGAAGACAAATAGGCCTACTTTGAGCCTCTGCAGTTGTCAGCTCTAAACACACAAATCCGCGAAAAAAAATGCCCAGACCCGCGGGCGAGTGAGGGCGAAAGGTTAAAGCAGATAATCCCGGCAGGGACATCCCAAAGCTACACTACACATGCCGACATAACCTCGAGACAACCCTAACACACAGGACACTCACGCAGAAGGCAAGGAAGCCAATTGCTTCACCGGACTGTGACGTAATGAAACACCTACACTGACCAAGACGGGAGCTCCTCGCCCCTGGCCATGGCTCATCCATGTGAAAAAAAAAATAGAACACATGCCGTGTGTACCCCGTCTATACGCAGGTAACATTGCCCAGATCTCCCCTGCCCAACTGAGACAAGCCAACGCGTTGCCTCCCCACCAGACACACACTCCACAACCCTCAGCCAACAGAACGAGTGAAACGCTTTACCACTGCTTTCCTACTCGCACGCAAGCGAAACACCATGAACTTTACCCATTGATGAGAATGTCAGCGGACAGACAACGCAAAGGAAAGTGAAAACTCATATCCTATCCCACCTAACGCCGAGTCACCATCAGGCAACCGCAAGCCGGCCCCGAACCCTCACATCCTGGAGCCCAATCCCATGACAATTGAACAAATGCCGGCGGTCGTCTACGCTGCTAACATTAGCTGCCCTTGCTCCATATGATTAAACAACTGAATGAACCATGTACCTATTAATAACACCATATCACGAAGATTAGCAGAAGAAAGTGGGCCTAGGTGAGACTATACTTTCTCCTCGTATCGTTGAGCACAACCATACACTCTCATTTGATTGCCAGTCACCCCGTCCGACTACCAGCGGAAAGCAGAGGGAGGCAAGGAAAGCATGGGGCAAAGGCTAACTGGATGAATACCTCTCAGCTCGTCCCGGCACAATAGAGGCGAATAGATACTTTTGTGGCGCAAATAGACGGCTTAAAATGCTGCTGCCAGGCGCTATGGGGGACGCTCGACTGCCGACACCAAGAACAATAAAGATCAAAGGCAGAACAACCTACAGAGTGAATCTGAAGCCTGGTTGGGCTTTCCCAACAAGACCAAGTGTCACCACAAAACCCCCCTCTTAGGGACAGCAGCATACTGCAGCAGCCCAGGCCCACCGCTGATCCCCGCATGATGGCTTCTCTCTTAATATTCTTCTTTTTCTTTTTCCTTATATATTCATAATATATACTATGTCTCCCTCCCCATACTTATGTGCGTCATGATGAGAGAAACCATCACTTCCGGCGTGAAGAGAGAGCGCCTGCCGTGACAATCCCCTCCCTCGCGCGGGACCGTCGAGCATGTCTATGACGGCACAAATACAACCCGAGGATATAGTGACGTGATGTGCTCATGCTGCGTTGTATCCCAACGGGTGGACAGCCAGAGGCGGCGGGATCCCGATATCTATATTCCTGCCCTTTCCCCCGCTCTCCGGAGGGATTTCTCCGGGATATTTATTTTCATTGCACCTGCTGGCTGCCGGCCTCCCGCTGCCGGACCGAAAGATGCGCAACCCTGGGGCAGGGGGAGAGCAGTAAATTCCCGATTTTTTCCCCGCTATCCGGTGTTTTTCCCGAATTCTAAGCGAGCAACAATACCATAAAAAACCGGCTTGGAGAAAACAAAAGCCATGCGCTTCACTGAGGGATGTTTACAAATGGACGGGAGGACGAATGGAGATTCTGATGGTAAGTCTATGTATAGTCTGCTATGGAAGTTATAGAAAAAAATAGTTGTACAACAGGTGAAATGAGTACATCGGGCAAATGAAACCATCGATCATCTGCTAAATGGTTCGGCGAATGATCAGGACACAGGAAAATGGGTAATGTGGTGGACAAATGGCACAGTACTGAGCCGTGTATGGATAGATGGCCACATCACGGATCAGGAGTAGATCAGAGAGCAAAAAGAACTCAAGACCAGACAACGGTACCATCGAACTCTTGATCAACTAGAACTAATAGTAGCCATTTGGGATGCTTGCACAGGCACCAAGGAGAAATCAAGTGAACTTACCTGACTCTCCAGACCCAAGCCTCTCAGTGGATGTATCCCCGAGCCGATACGCATCCACGCCAGTCCCGGTATAAACGACAACAGCCATACCAATAATAAAGAAAAAGAGACGAGTCCACCAAGTCTCCCAATCACATCATTACCCTATTTTGTAAGGCAGTCAACCTGCCAATAGCGTACCGACCTGAGATTTAGTGCTGATAAGTGGACAAGTGGGCCCGTGCGAAGTATGAACTAGAAAGCACGGTCCCACTCTCCTACCATACCATCCTTCATCCCCTTCACCTCAACTACTACCTCCTCACTCACTAACCTCCTAAAGCTAGCATCCTGCCTTAAAAAAACAATCCCACGATCTTGAGAAGAACCAAAAGAGAGAGCTCTTAATCCCACAGACCACCCGAAGCCAACTGTCAGAGCCAAGCCCCTCTAGAATAGCACGCCATCAAAACACACCTCAATTCCCTCACCGATGGGGTTACATTTAACATCCCAAACACTCACTGACTCCGATAATCGCAGATCCCCTGAGGTTCTTCAGCTATATGCTCTAGATGTTTTGTGACGAAATTGCTGGGTTTATTTCCCAAAAACCTATCTTACTAAGAATTCCACGGATAGCCAAACCAACATCTTTCTGCTCAGAGCCTGAAGAACTCAGGGTTCAGGGAGAGAACTGAGATGAGTTTAGCAGAGGCTCAGGAAACAGCGCAAAAACCTGCAGTGCCTTGCGTTCCTCCTTCATCCCCAAAGTGGGCACCTGGAACAGGGCTGGGGCCTCCTGGGGCACGAAAGGTCCCCACTGAGGAATTGTCCATTCTGGTGACATAAAATGCCCCAAATGAGGAGTGAGGGCTGGGATGGGATGGATCCATGGGATCATGGGATGGGATATGGGATGGGATGGGATGGGATGGGATCCATTGGGATGGGAATGGGATGGGATGGGATGGGATGGGATGGATGGGATGGGATTGGGATGGGATGGGATGGGAGATAGGATGGGATGGGATGGGATGGGATGGGAGCAGCCCGGGAGCAGCAGGGGTTGTGCCACCGGCTGTGCTCTCAGAGGGTGCGGAGCTAAGTGCCGCAGCTCGGGCGGAGGAGAAGCGTGCGAGGGGTGGGGAGGGCGGCGGGGGGGACGGAGGGGCTGCCGCTTGTGTGAATGTGCCCCCGCTCATTGTTCCGCGGCTTTATTCGGTGGCCTCGATGGGACTGATTTAGAAATCCTAATCAGGGAGCAGTCTCCGCGCCTCCCGAGTGTGACACAACTTGAGCTGCTCCGGGGCGCCTTTGTTCCCTAATGACAGCTGACTTCATGCAGCAGTGGGAACAGTTTGAGCATAACTCCGCACCGCCGGGCTGGCAGCTGCAGCCTTAACTCCTTGTTGCCCACCTGCGCTGGGGACAGCGGGGTCCCGGGAGGGGGCAGAGCCCGAGCGCGGGGAGCCCTGCAGGGACAGCGGCGTCACCTCGGCCACCGCTCCCGAGGGCATGGAGAGCGCAGAGGCGCTCTGTCTGTTTGCAGCGAAGTTCCCCAGGCGCTGTCTCTGATCTGTGGTTCTTTTTAGACTCGTTAAAGTTGGAAAAATCCCCCAAGATCATCGAGCTCAGCCTTGGCTCCAATCCCACCATGCCAAATAACCCAGGGAAGGGAAGGGCTGTGTGCTGCAGGTGTCCCTTGGGAAGCAGCTCGGATTATCCCAACCTCTGGCACCGCTCGAGGCTCTGTGGAGGAGGGAGGGAGGCCGCGTTTTGGACGCTGCCCGTGCAGTTTTGCTGGGCTCGGAGCGCTGGACGCTCAGCTCTTCCACGGCGGCTGCGGGGCATTGACATCACCCGCATTGAAAGTAAAAGGCATTGAGTCATTCCAAGATGTTCCCGGAAGAGCCTCGTGGCTCTGCCAGCACCGAGCCTGGGAGCCAGCGTCATTCTGCCTCTGTTGGCCCCGGTTCCTCCCCCCCGGCAAAGCCGGCCCTGCGCTCCCGTGTCCGGCTGGAGCCCCGCGCCGCGCTCGGGATGGGGCTCGCAACAGTTAAACCCTTTCTTTCCCCTTTTCTGTTTGTTGTCAAACCGCCGCCGTGACCTGGGAAAATACTTGTGGAAAATTACCCCTATTAGAGGGGGGCGGCAGGGGCGAGGCCGAGCTGGCTGGGCCTGACGGGCCGCACTCCTCGCTCCCACCCCGGGGCTGCAGCAGCTCCGTGCCGTCCCCCCCGGCCGCTCCCACCGGCAGATGGGTCCGGCCCGCTTTTCCCAGCACCTGGGACCCCTCTGCCAGCCGGGATCGCGGCCGCCCATGCTTGGCCAGGGTCTCCCTGGCGACGGGGCCACGGGATGCTGTGCAGTCCATTTGTCACCAATTGTCACTGTTTTGTTCTGCCTTGTATGCGCACTCGATTGTGTCACGGGGGAGGTGAGGAGGAGCAATCAGCCCTTGTCTAATGGGCTGCGGGCTCCTGCTGCGGGGAAAAAACGGGGCTGGGCCTGCCCAGGGACGGGGAACGGGAATGGGAATTTGGGGAAAGATGGGGTTATGGAGGTGGGATGGTGGGGAAGTGGGAATGGGAATGGAACGGGAATGGAATGGAATGGAATGGAATGGATGGGATGGATGGAGGGAATGAGAATGGGAATGGAATGGGATGGGAATGAGGTGGGAGGATGAGAGATGGGTATGGGGAAGATTGGGGAACGTGAGATGGGGTTGGGAAGGTGAAATGAGATTTGGAAGAATGGCGAATGGAAGGGAAGATGAAGTGATATGGGGAATGGGAAAGAATGAATGGGAATGACTGGGATAACGGGAGGAATGGAATGGGAGGATTGGCAGATGGGATGTAATGGGAATGGGAATGGGAATGGGATTGGGAATGGGAATGGGAATGGGAGAGAAGGGAATGGGAATGGAACGGAAAGAAAGCAGGAATGGGAGGCACTGGAGCTGCCCCTGCCCGAGCACCCCAGGTGCTCCCAACATGCGATGGCTCCTGGAGCCCTGCGGAGCCACACAAAGGTCCTGGCATGGATCAGGCAGGAGTTTAGGTCATTTTGGCTCTGCGGGGTGGCTGTGTCCCAGGGGAAGGGGGGAGCTCCAGGGTGTCCAACATCCCCATCCTCCTCCACGGTGACATTGGCCCCCTGTGGCTGTGGGATGCAGTTTATTGTCCCCTCACCCTAAGGGGGGTGGGTTTCCTGCAGGATAAGCCCATCCAGAGGAATCCTGACCCCGGGGCAGTCTGGGGTTGGATTAACACCTCCTTCCTGCCCGGCTTCTGGGCAGCTCTGATTCCCCCCAGAGCGCTGCTGAAGGGGTTTTGATGCGTTGTGGGTTTTGGTGCAGCTCTGTCAGCACCTGCCAGGCTTTGGCTGGAGATCTCTGAGTGTTTGGAACCTCATACTAAACTATATAAATATATTTTTGTATTTTAATTTCTCTCCCATCTGCCTCGCCATCCCCGCCAGACCCCAGTGCCACAATCCTTGGCTCCACCAGCCCGGTTTTTTTTTCCTTTGCTCTCCCAACCCTGGAGCCACCAGCACTGCAGTGGGGCCCTGGCCAAACCCGAGCCTCAGCACCCACACTCAGGTTCTGCCCTGAACCCTTAACTCGGCCCGGGCTGGCCAAGAATTTACGGGAATCCGGGGAAGTTGGGAGGAGCTGGGGGAAGCTGCAGCGCTCAACCCCAAACCAGGCAAGCTGATGCTGTTCCAGTTTGGCTCCCGGAGCTGAAACCCCACAGAGGGAAGGGAAAAGAGGGTGTCCCTGGGAAGGAGCTTTCCCAGAATATGGGATTTGCCAGGTTCCTGTCCAATCCACGTCTCCAAATGTGATCCCACTCCCTTGGCTCTGCAGGCTGGGGGAGCCTCGGGATGGCTGTGCCATGGTGCCACCCTGGGGTTGGGTTTTAGGGTTTTTTTGGGGTTTTGTGTCCGCTGCCCACCCAGATTCTCCCATCTTTGAGCCTGGCAGGAAACGGGCCCTGTGCGGGAGCTGGATCCAGCTGAAACGGGGCCAGGGGAGCAGATTCTGGCCTGGAAAATCGGTGTTGAGGGAGAAGGTAAAGCAGGGAAGAGTGGGAGGGTGAGGTGGAGGATGGGAGGAGCTTTGGGAGATTTTCAGGGATGTCTCCAATCCCCCCAATCCACTGGGCAGCGCTTTGGGACAGCCCCAAGGGATCCCTGGTGGATTCCAGCACAGACACAAAGCTCCAGGAGCTTCTCTGGACAGTGGGAATTTTCCGTTTCACATCAAAACTGTTCTGAGTGAAAAAGGGAATGGCTGGCAGCAGGGAAAGACCACCCCAAACAAAGCTGAATCTCTTCACTGTGGAGTTTTCCCCTAAAAGAACGGGGTGAAATTGTAGAAATCCTGGATTTGGGGTGTCCTTTGCTCGCTCAGCATGGAAGGACCATCTCCTCCTCACTGCTTGGTCCTTTGGCACTGCAAACGGCACTTGGGGCCCTTTTTTTGGGGAAAGTTTAGGGTTGGAGGCACATCTGCTGCGTGTATTCAATCCTCAGGGGCTCACTCTGTGCCCAGGGCTGGTTTTGGGGTGCTTGGGGCCGGCTGTGGGGTCTCAGTGTGGAAGGAGGTCACAGAGGGATGGACTGCAGCAGTGGGAGGAGAGAAAATTGAATTTTTGGCTGTGATTAACCCCAAAAGGAAGGAAATAGGGTTTGTATGGGTATTTATTTGAGGAAAGGCAGCGATGCTGGTGCAGAGCAGTTCCTTTGGGCTCCTCTCCTTTTCCCACCAGGTGTTCCCACCCGAGCTCAGCCCCTCCCACCCCATCCCTGCTGTGGTTCCCCGGGCTCCTCTCTGCTTTCCAGGATCCCAAAAATCCCCGGCCGCCCCCTCCCCTCTGCCCCCATCCCTGCCTCTCCCTCCCGGGGCGGATCTGCACCTCGCCCGCCCGACAGAGAGGAAGCGCCGGCGATGATGCAAAAGAGCTTTTGTCAAAATATTTTCGGAGGGAATTAAAAATAGCTCAGGGAGCCGAATCTATTTGTGTTGCTGGGAAGGAGAGGGCTGGTCCGGGCTGTCTGCTCCAGGTGCCGGCAGCGGGAAGGGCTGGGTCACGCCGCGGATTTGGACGCCAATCCCTCGGTTTCCCACAATGGCAGCCCCTGGAGGGTGAGGCTGATTTTTCCCCGCTCTCCCGGCTCCTTCTGTCCGGCTTCATTCCTTCATCCCAGCGTGGAAAACTCAGCCTGGCTCCTGTTCAAAACGAATGGGAACGCATCCATCCTAACAAGGCTGATCCCGCAGATAGAGCGGAATTCCTGCCGCAGGGATATCCCAGCCCGGGGCTCAGGGTGCCCTTCCTGTGCTCCAGAAGCCCGAGGGGATCTCCTCGGAGAAGCCCTGGAGCTGTTGATAAAAACGCTTTTAGTGGGGGATTTTCAATTGTTTCCCATTGGGTGTTTTGTCGGTTGTGTTTTCCCGGGACAGGCAATGGGATTTGGGCCCCGGGGGAAAGTCAGGAACCTTCCTGTGTCCATCTTTGTGACCACCCTTGGAGGCCACACCTGGCCATGTCGAGGTCCAGTCAAATCCCATAAATTCTGTCTGCACCCCAGGCTTCCATCCCCGAGCGCTCGCAGATGATTTTAATTGACCTGCTTGGAATTTTCCGACCAACGCTTGACCCTTTCTCTCCCAGAATCTTAATTAATTCCTGGAGAAAAGTTTGGCTTTGGATTTTGGGATCTTCAGCCTCTAAAATGGCTTCTCCCCCATCCTTCCCCCTTTCCTCACATTTTCCCTTTCAATTCTTCACTCCTTCTTTATTTTCCTTCTGTTGTCTGAGCGAGGCAAAAAGGGGGGAAAATAATTCCAAGCAGAAATCAAGAACCTGGAAAGGTCTGAACATTTTCCTTTGGCTCCTTCCTGAAAATGAGAACAATCCCTTTGTTTGAAGGGTTTGATTCCCATCCTGACCCTCTGGAGATCTTTTGGGATAAGGTGGTGACAACTGCAGCCACTTTCCTTGTCCAGGAGCCAGAAAGGAGCAGGGATGGTAAATGGAGGAGGGAAAACTCTCATTGCTCATTTTTCCAGCGGGATTTTTCTGTCTGGCGCCCTGGATGAGCAGAGCAACCCTTGGCCCATCTGTTTCCAGCCCCCATTAAAGGCCTTTGCCTGCATGTGGCCCTCGGAAATAAAATAAAAATAAGACCCTTTGGTCTGAAAATGTCAAAGGCTCTTTCATCCTGGCCGCCCCCCAGCTGGGCCCACATCCTCCCCAGGCTGGGCAGGAGGAGAGGGTTCCCACCACATCTCGTCCTGGCTGAGCCTCTCCCCCCGGCCCCGCCCCGTTTTTGGGGAAGAGAAGGAAGTTCAGTGCTCGGGGTTGGTGACCTCTGAGTGCTGCTCCCCTGGAATTCTCCTCCATGCCCTTCCCTCCGCTCCCCAGGCTGGTTTGGGGTGAGGAGGGAGGAGGGGAAAGGCTGTTCAGCACGGGCTGGGAGGAGGGAAGGGTCTGAGGGGGTTTAGGGGAAAGGTTTAGGGGTTTAGGACAGCAGGAGGATGTTAATGACTGGGCAGATTGCTCCAAGATGGGCTGGCTTCTTCCTCACCCTCATCCTCCTCACCCCATCCTCCTCACCCTCATCCTCATCATCCCCATCCTCCTCATCTTCCTCACCCCATCCTCCTCATCTTCCTCACCCTTATCCTCCTCACCCCCATCCTCCTCACCCTCATCAGCCTCCTCACCCTCATCCTCATCAGCCCTGGTAGTTCAGGCCCTGCTCCACCCTGCTGGGAACCCATGGAGGATCAGCTTCTTTAGGATCTGCAAATCTTTAGGATTTGCCACCGTAGTAGCTCCAGGGAGGAAGTTTGGGTGGAACTCCAGGCTTTGGGAAGTTGTGCTCATTGAAAGAACATTTTAAGGGATGCTCCAACCCTAACCATAACCCTAATTCTAACCCTAATCCTAACCCCAACCCTAAACCTAACCCTAATTCTAATCCTATTGATGGGAAGCTGCAGCTCCAGAGCCCCATTTCTGATTCTGTTCCTGTTTGGAAAGGGGTCACTCCATGGGGTCAAGGGGCTCCTGGAACCAGGGCTGGTGGGTGTGAATCCTTGGAGAAAGGGATGGAGGAACCTGAGCTCCCCAACCTCATTTTTATGTAGGCCGGGCCTATCGATGCCTTCAAATACAAGAAAAATTGTTGGAATTAAGGTTTCCCCCCCAATATTTGAAGCAGAACATTTTCAGGGTTTGTGCCAAGCCCTGCCTGTCCTGTGTGGGATTCCCTCAGCCCGGGATCAGGGCTGGATCCCCATCCACGTGTGATTCCAGGGCTGTCCTGCCTTTCCCAACCCCAGGCCTGGTCTGGAATCCCCTCCTGGGGATGCTCCCTTTTATTGGAAACAGAACCTTTCGGGAAGGGCTCCCTCCTCCTCCTGTGGCCACTCGGAGCTCGGCCATTCCTCTCTGGCCACCCATCGTGTCCCCTTTGCTGTGTCCTGCTCCTCCTCCTCTCCCTGTTCCTCCCAGCTCGGGTGGTTCCTCTCCCTCCGTGTGGGGCACAGTCCCCCCGGTGCTACCGGTGACACCGAAATAAGTGGAAAAACCACTCGGTTTCCCTGGAGATGTGCTCAGGGCAGGATATTATTATTATTTTTTTTTTTTTTTTTGGGCTAACCAGGCCCCCCAGCAGCTGTTGAGCAATCCCGGTCCTCCCAAAACAAACAGGGAGCAGCTCTGGTGGCCAAATGTTGCAGGCGCGATGGAATGAGTGTCAGCAGAGAGCCGCGGGGCTGCTGAGCAGAGCAGCTGCGCTTCCTCCTCCTCCTCCTCCTCCTCCTCCTGGGAGCTGGGCAGGCACAGGGAACTCGGCTGGAGCAGCTGCAATCCCAAAGGATGATGTTTGAGGACAAAGATGTTGGATTTGCCATGATGTTCTTTAATTTTAACCATAGGGGCTTATCCCATAAGGTGAGGCTGTTTTTTTTTGGTTTTAAAACTTTTTTGTGTATTTATTTTTGCGAGGTTGTTTTTTTTTTTGTTTTTGTTTTTTTTTTTTTTTTGTGTGTGTGTTTTTTTTTTAATTCATTAATTTTTATAATATAAATTTTCCCAGCTGATGTTTGCCGTGGTTCGCTGTCTCCTGGGGTTTGGGCTGGGACAGCTCTGTGCGTGTGTCACCTCCTGCCTCTCCTCACCATCCTGGGCACAGCTCCCAGCTCCCCCAAAATTCTCCCCAGATGAAAACCATCCCAAAACCCGCTATTATTCAGCCGTGAAATAAAACCCTGCTGCTGTTTCCCTCGCCGAAAACCGAGCCCGGCTCTGGAGAGGATCCCGGGGGTGACACCTGACATCTGGGCCGGGCTGGAAAGCGCTCCCCGGGAAATCGCGGCACGGAAATGTCCTCAGCCCCTGTCCCCTGATCATTGCCGGGATTGTTGTTATTTACGGGCGGTTTCTCGGCCTGGGGGATGGAACAGGGCTGGGCTGGCTCTGTCATTTCCCGCAGCCCCGCGGATCCACGAGATGATCCCGAGCTGCGGGGCAGAGCGATGGGCTCGGTGATAAAAACACCCAGGTGAAAACTGCAGGATCGCGGAGTTTAAAAACAGGGTTTTTTTTGCTTTATGGGGACAAAAACACCACAAAATACCCGCGGGATCAATGGGGCAGCCCCAGGGATGGGGCTGAGCTCCAAAGCTGGGATATTTTGTGTCCCAGAGCATTTCTCGCAGGATCTCAGCTCTCCTGATCCCCGTTCCTCCCTCAGCGCTCCCAGATCCTGTTTGGTGCTTGCAAAAGGATCCATCGGAACTGCAGCTGGGTTTGCCTTCGTGGAGCAACAATTTGAGGGCAGTGAAGGGGTTTGGGATCAAACTGGGGTCAAGAAATTCTCCTTTCAGTCCCCCCCGGCCAGCTGGGATAAATCCCCTAAGTCTATGTCCGCCCCTGCCTCATTTCCCCCCATCTTTTCCCCATTTTGCTTATTCAGACCCCAAAACCCCGAATTTCCGAGGGGTTTGCACCTTCCCATGGGCTCTGCCGTGCACAGGAGATTCCAGGCTGTCCCTGCAGATTGTGCTGCTCATTAACAGCACCCAGGGTTCTCAGAGCTCTCAGAGATCCCATAAATTCGGGTCCCTGAGCTGCTCCCCGTGCCCTGAGCGCTGCTCTGACCCTCCCTGGCACTGCCAATGCAATGAGGGCACAAAGTCTCTGCCCTGCTCTGGGCTTGCCTGGAAAATTATCACATTTCTTCGTGTTTTCATGCACCAGGCAATCCCAAAAACACGTTCAGGACATGGCCCAAACCCTCCTGGAAAAGCTCTAGGGTGGCTTTATTATTATTCCCAATTTTTATTATTATTCCCAATTTTTATTATTATTCCCATTTTTTTGCTGGTAGTTTTTGATGCAATTTCAGCAATTTTCTGAGCTGATCAACAAGATCCTGTCCAGCTCTGGGGATCAGTGTGGAATATGTGCAGACAGGTGATGGGGATGATGTTCCCCCTGCTCCAGAGCCCTTGGGAAGGTGTGGAAACATCCCTAAAATAATCCAAACTCTTCAAGGTGCTGAGCAGAGCCCCCAGCCTGGCCCTGACAGTGATTATCTGAATTAGGAGAGTTCCTCTCCCCGTTTTTCACCCCTCAGTGAATCTCCCAGCCCCTGAGCTTCATCATTTTTAGGCTGGAACAGGTTTTTTTTTTTAAGCTGAACCTGAGGCTTGCATAAGACTCTTAAAATTAGTGCTGCCTTTCAAGCCCAAGGGCCGGAATAAGGTTTACAAGCCATAAAAGCCTCTTATCAAAGTTGATTTCCTCCAACGCACCTTTCATCTTTTATAGTATTTGCTTTTCAAATCCTTGAACTTAAACAGATCTAAACAGGTTAAAAGAAAAAAAAAAAAAAAAAAAAAAAAAAAGAAAAAGGGAGGGGGAGAGAAAACAAACAGGAGGGAAGATGGATTGAGTCTGGATTAGGGGAGGCCCGTATGAAATATGAATTAGGAGAAAGTCCAAACAAAGAGTTGTCATTTTTTTTTTTTCTGAGCTGCTGAACATTAACGCGCTCCGCAGGTCCAGCTTGGGGGAATATTTAATTTCCCCGGGTTATTTTTTCACTTTGCAAAAGGGAGGGAGCAGGGAGCAGCTGAGCCGGGGCAGTTTGGGAATTTGTGTTGTCTTTTTCTCTCCTCTGGTGTGATCCACCCCGAAATCTGCTCATTTTATCCTGCAAAATCACTGCCTGGGCAAGGAACCTTGGGAAAGGCACAGGATGGTCCTGAGCTGTGTTTTTGGCTGAAATCTTTGTTTTTGGGAGGGGTGCAAAATTGCCAGACAGAGCTCGGGGTGGTGGCACCCTCCATTTGGGGTGGATTTGGTGGGGATTTTTGGGAATTTGGGAAACCATCGGTGGGGATCCCTCTCTCCTCTCCACATCTCACCCCTGCTGCTGCTCCAGAATGTTTTAAACGCTGATTAAAACTCTCTGCCCCGAGGGAGGGAGAATTGCCAGGGATGAAAGCCAAGAGCAGGGCTGGGAGGTGAAGGGTTAAACCCGGGACACCTCAGGAATATCCCGAATTCCATCCCAGTGACCCATCCTGCTGCAGCGGGATCCTGAGCCCCAAATTCCATCCCTGTGGGTGGGATCCTGAGTCACTCCTGGGGCCTGGAAGGGGTTGGGATCCTCAGGGAAGCTCTGGTGGATCCTCAGGAATCCTCCCGTGCCATAAATGCAGGATATTCCCATCCCTGTTTTTCACTGAGCAGGAATTGGTGTGAGGGAGGGTAAAATATGGCAAAAATCGTGGCCAGGAAGGGCTCGGAGTCCCCCAGTTTCCCAATGATTTCCCCCGAAATTGCTGTCGAAAAAGGAGTTCTTGTTGCTGGAACAGAATTGGGAGAGAACCTTGGGGTGGGAATGAGGGTGACAAAACCTGCAGGAGGGGATGGGATTGGGAATGGGATTTGGGATAGGATCGAGGATGGGATTGGGCAGGGATTGGGATCTGGGATAGGACTGGGGATGGGATTGGGGCAGGAATTGGGGCTGGGATTGGGGTTGGGATTTGGGATGGGATCGATAGGATGGAATTAATGGGATGGGACTGGAATTGATTGGGATGGGATGGGATCTATGGGATGGGATTGGGCAGGGATTGGGGTTGGGATTTGGGCAGGGATTTCACAGGGATCTCGCAGTGATTTGGGCTGGGATTTCACAGGGATTTTGCAGGGATCTCGCAGGGATCTCTCATGGTGCCAGTTTTAGGATCAGACCCCCCAGGTTTGCTCAGCCCGAGGTTTCAACCCTTTGCAGTTACTGGGGCTCGGCTGCTCCTCCACCTTCTGGTGCCTCTGGCCAGGGGGGTCTTTGTGAGATCCCAAAGAAAGAGATGGAAACCCCACCTGGGATGGGAAGGTCCTGATTAGGGCTTGCTAAAGTTCCCAGGGCAGATTTCTGATGGATATTTCAGCTCTGGAGGCGGGATTTGGGGTCGGTTTGCTCTGTTTGATGAATGTGGAGGAGCCCCTCTGGGAAATGAGCTTGAGGTGGGGCTTTTAATTTATTTTATTGAGTTAAAAGTATCCTATGGAAGAATCCTTCCCTGGGAGGGTGGGGAGGCCCTGGCACGGGTTATTCCATCCCTGGAAGTGCCCAAGGCCAGGCTGGATGGGGTTTGGGGCACCCTGGACGGGGTTTGGGGCACCCTGGATGGGGTTT
>VKON01000152.1:514901-548924 GCA_009741485.1 Malurus cyaneus samueli
ACAGAGCTGCCATCAGAGCTCCTTGAAATGCTCCGAAGGGAAATGAAGAGCGTTCAAGGGCCAGGCGCGGCTCGGAGGAGTTTAAACCTTTCACTCGTGGCGGTGTTGGTGTCACCCGGCTTTAGGGACATTGGGATTACCCTTTAAAAGGGATGGTTTGCAGGGGTTAATTCGGGGCTGTCCTTTGTGACATCCCCAGCTCAGGACAGTCCCCACCCAGCACCTCGGCTGCTCTTCCCGAGCTTTTTCCATGAGCAGAGTCCAGGGATTCATCCTGCGAGAGGGGCAGGGATAGGCCAGGCTCAGACTGGATTAATTAGGCATTTCTTGAGGGGGAGATGGGGAAGGGGCTCAGCCCGGAGCAAAGGAGGCTCCGGGGGGATCTCGGGGCTCTGCACAACTCCCTGACAGGAGGGGACACCGGGGGGGGTCGGGATCTGCTCCAGGGGAATGGACAGGACGAAAAGAAATGGTCTCAAACTCCACCAGATGGGGTCCAGTTGGACATCAGGAGGAATTTCTGTGTGGGAAGGGTGGTCAGGCATTGGAACTGTCAGAAAAGGCGGCTCCAAATCATCGGAGTTTGGAGGAACATGAGGGTGAAAATCTGAGCCTGGGTTCCCCCAGATCCTTGGGGTTTGGGGGAGCATGAGGGTGAAAATCTGAGCCTGAGTTGCTCCAAATTGTTGGAATTTGGGGAAGGGAGGTGAGGAGGAAAAGCTGATCTTGGTTTGCTCCAATCTTTGAAGTTTGGGGGAAGGAGATGAAGATGAAAATGTGGATCTGTTTTGCTCCAAATTATTGGGATTTGGGGAGGAAGATCAGGATGAAAATGTGAACCTGGCTTGCTCCAAATCATTTGGTTTGGGGGAAAAGGAGTATGAAAATATGAACTCGTGTTTCCCCTAATGGTTGGGGTTTGGGAGAAAATGAGGATGAAAATCTGAGCCTGTTTTGCTCCAAATCATTAGGTTTGGGGGAAAATGAAGATGAAAATGTGAACTTGTGTTGCTCCAAATCGTTGGGGTTTGAGGAGGAAGATGAGGATGAATATCTGATCCTGCTCCGCTCCAAGTTATCAAAGTTCTGGGGTGGAAGAGAAGAACACAAACCCCCAACTCGCCCGAATAACGATCCTCGAGTGAAACCCCGCGCGTTTTGCCCCCGAGCGAGGGGGAACGGGGCAGCGCCAGCGATGCCAACCCCAAGCCCAGAGCAGCCCGGCCCCACAGTGCGGAGCGCTGCCTCATTGTTTGATCCGGCTGTGAGACAGATTAGCAGCCCCAGGTGGAAAGTCATAATCTGCATTTAAATGGGCCGCTTATAAAAGGTGGGGAGCGCAGGAGCCCGCAGCTTTCTGCCGCGTCTTTAGCGCGCCCTAATCTCTCTTTATTTTCTCCGCAGCCTGACCTGGGGGCACCGTTTCTAATTACCGGGTCACCCTGCTAATATTGTCATTTCCAGCCAGTGGGTGTGAAACCATGGCAACGCCACATTGGCTCCCGAGGTTTCTGCAAGGAATAAAATTTGCCTTTTAATCACAGAAAATCACCGGGCGTCTCCCCCGCCCCGCCCCGCCCCCCTCCCGGTTATCCTCGCTTGATTGGAATTCGTTATGGGCTTTTCGGAGGTTGTTTCGCACGGGGGTGAGGATGAGGCTGAAATCTGCTCTGTGGGGATGGTTTGGGGGGCCAAAGCTTCCCTGAAAAGAATCGGGGACCTCCAAACCCATCCAGTGCCACCCCTGCCATGGCAGGGACACCTCCCACTGTCCCAGGGTGCTCCAACCGGCCTTGGACGCTTCCAGAAATGGGGCAGCCACAGATTCTCTGGGATTTCTATTCCAGGGCCTCCCCACCCTCGCAGCAAAAGTCCATAATTTGTTTTTAGGATGATTTTTGCCTTTAAAAAGTTGTGATTTTCTAAAGTAACCTGAGATGCAGCCCCTCATTGCACCTCGGGGATGTCCTGGTTACCCTGGCTTGGCTGGGAGGTGACATTCCCACTGGGAATGGGAAAATCTCGGGAAAAACCCGTGGAGGATCGGGAAGCAACGGGGCTCATCCTGTGCTCTGTGCTCGTCATTCCTTGTGCACCTCTCGTAGTTTATGGGGTTGAAAATCTGCACTTTTTCTCCCTAAATCCAAGGTGGGTTTTATCTCCTGGACAAAAACTTGTTTGGGATGAGCCTGAAAAGCTCCCAGACTCCTGGAGCTGATTTCCAAAGGCTGTGCTGGCATCCCCTGCTGAAATTTGCTCTGATGTCAGGAGAAATTCAGGTCAGGTCTGAGCTGAAACTGCCCCCGGGGCCTCCCCCTGGCTCTGCTCCGCTCCTTCCCTGCCTTTCCAAAGCGGTTTGTGACTCTCAAAAAGTGAAACTCTCACTCACAGTGAGTCAGACGTGAGCTGCAATCCCATTTTAAGGTGATTTTCCAGCTGACAGGAGTAGGTTAATTGTAAACTGTCTACTGAAGCTTTAAAACTCCTGTCCAGCCTTATTATTAGCAGCTGAGAATTTATGGAGCGAGACTTTGCGTGGTGATAGCTGGGTTCTGCCCAGACGAGGTGTGTAATTAATCCCCACGCTGCCAGCAGGAAAATCAAATGTAAAAAAATTTTTTTTTTTCCCTCTGACACGTCTGGGAGGGGACAGAAACCCCGTCCTATCTGGGCTGAGCTTAGGGACGACATCTGAGCTGTCACCTCGGGAGCTGAGGGTTCAATCCTTCCCAGGTGGTGTTGAAGGAAATGCTGGTGTGGGGTTCCTGAAATTGGGATATGGGGTGGTGGATCTGGACCCTGTAGGGTGCAGATTCCCATGGGGTTTTCCCCTGAAATTGGGATATTTGATGGTGGATCCTGGGAATTGTGGGGTGCAGATCCCCACGGGGTTTTTTTTTCCCCTGAATTTGGGATGTGAGGTGGTGAATGCTGGCGATTATGAGGTGCAGATCCCCTGGGGTTTTCCCTTTGAAATTGGGATATTGGGTGGTGGATCTGGACCATGAAGGGTGCAGATCCCATGGGGTTTTCCCCTGAAATTGGGATATGGGGTGGTGAATGCTGGCAATTATGGGGTGCAGATCCCCATGGCGTGAGCGATCCCAATCCCATCCTCATCCTCACTCCCAGCCGGACAAGGGCGGGAGGTTGTGCCGGAGGTGTTTCAGGCTTCATTTTTGGCATCCTCTGCGATTCCCCGGATCTTCTCGTGCCCTGTGTCTCCGAGCTCTCCTCTCTCCCCACTTTTTCCATCTTCACAACATCGACTCCGAGGATCTTCGCCAAATTTTGCAGAGAAAAGGGGTTTGGGTTTGTTCCCCTCTTCCCAACCCCCATCCTGGCTGGCAGCGATTCCCTGCCGGGGGCTGAGCGCGATCCCCAGGGAAACAAACCCCAACTGCGGGGAAACGCCGCTGCTTTCGCTTTTCCTCCGCGATCCCCCCCGAGTGCCGGAGCGGGGCCTGGGGAGGGCGGAGGGAAAGCCCGAGCGGGGCCGCATCCCCGATATTTCCCCCGGTTCCGCTCAGGGATCCTGGAACAGCCCCGGGAGGCGGCCCCGGCTCCACCGAGCTGGCAGCAGCGACAGCGGACCGAGGAAACGCGAATCGCAATCCCAAAGAGCGGCTGAACCGAGCCCGCAAAGCCGGGGTGACACAGGCGGAGGGGCTGAGCCGTGGGGCTGCTTGGAAACTTTCTCTCTTTTTTTTTTTAGTTTTGTTATCAATGCTCGTTTCTCCCTGAACTGATGGAAAACCCAGCTCGTCCCGCAGCTAAACCGAGGGCGAGCAGCCAGGGCTCAGCTTCACTCTGCCCACCCCAATCCCGACTTTTTGCAGGATTTAGGGGGCTCTGCCGTGCCCCCCACCCGCAGCCCCGCAGCCGCCTCGTTGCACATCCGTCCCTGCACCCGCCCTTATCTGCCGCGCTCGAACCTGCCCTGCAGCATTGTCGGAGTTCCCTTTGCTCACCATTTCCCTCCCCACCCCTCCCGCTCTGCTTTCTAGCACGGGCTGCTCGAAGCTCCGCAGTTTTCCAGCGTTTTCCCTTCCCTGGGTGCGGAGCCCGGCTCTGGGTGGGCACGGAGCCGGAGCTGCCCGGGGCCCCGTGCCCAACCTGGCTGGGCCGAGTGGAGCCCGAGAGCTCTCAGGCGCACCCCAAAAGCAAACAGAGCCGAGATGAAGGGCCGGGGCTGCGGCTGGAGCTGCCTCTTTTGGGTTCCTGCGAGGGAGAGAGCTCCGGGATGCTCCCGCTGGGAATGGGGGAGAGGGAGAGGGGAGCTGAGCCCGGCTGGGAGGGGACAGAAATGTCCCAGCACGGCCCGGGAGCGGCTGGGGCTGCGCTGGGATCAGGATTCCTGCAGGAATCCCGGCCGGATCTGCCCCCGGCGCTGATGGGATGGGATGGAAGGTCCCTCCTGGCCCAGCCCTGGAGGGTCAGGCACTGTCTGTCCTAATTTTAGGCCGTTTTCCAGCGCCTTGCTGGGGAACGGCCCAGCCCATCCCACCCACACGAGCTCTGCAAAGACATTTTCTGCTTTATGGGATTGTTTGGGGCCCCACTGAGCTCTCCCGGGAGCTCCCAGCTCCTTCCTCAGCACAAAACCGGGAGCTCTGTTTGTTCTTTTATCCCAAAACGCAGCCGAGCCAAAACCTGCAGCGGGCAAAGTCCGAGTGGGGCAGGGAAATGCTGCGGAGAAAGGTCTGGGATCAAAGCGTTCCCACATCGCAGCCGAGTGACACTGACCCCAATTAATGCTCGCGGTTAATGAATCCCTTCAGGTGCTTGGCCCGAGTGTGAAATACTTCACAGAGGTGTGGAGGGTTTGTGCTGGGTGCTCCGGGGCTGCAGGGCGCTGTCCCCTGCTCCCGGTGGGATCAGAGAGGGTTTTCCAGCCGGGAAAAGAGTCCAGAGGGGAGAAAATTTTCCCCTGAATCCTGGAACTGGGTCCTGAATGGGGCAGCTCGGAGCAGACACCCCAGGAAGAGAGGAGACAGCGGGATTTGGGGACAGTTGGAGCTCAGCTGTCACACCCTGACCTGTCCAGGCTGGGTTTGTCCAGCTCCAATCCCATTTAATCCCTGCTTTTCCTTTTTCTGGGATGGCTGCACTCAGGATAAAAAAAGGGGGACACCCCAACTCTCAGCAATGAACCCAAACCCATCCTGGGGCTCCAGCATTCTGCAGTCCCTGGAGGCCGATCATAAATCCCGATAACAAATCCCGACAACAAATCCTGATCATAAACCCCGATAATAAATAAATCCTGATAAAA
The DNA here is from genome assembly GCA_009741485.1 of Malurus cyaneus samueli. Taxonomy (NCBI): domain Eukaryota; kingdom Metazoa; phylum Chordata; class Aves; order Passeriformes; family Maluridae; genus Malurus; species Malurus cyaneus. Next base: position 520,177 of record VKON01000152.1, read on the forward strand.
AACCCCTGACAATAAATCCCACACCTGGGGCAGGTGGAACTTTTAATACAATGTATATTTATTGCAAACAATAATATACAAAAAAAAACAAAACAAAACAAAACCAAAACAAAAACAAGGTAAGTTTCACAAAGAGAAGGATCTTGCAACCAAAACCAAACCAAACTTACCTAAAGACAAAATATGATTTAAAGGACAGGTCTTTTAAGTTACAGAAATACTTTAAAAAGATCTGCTTTTATACAGAAATAGAAAGATGCCATATTATAAGAGTGCTTTAAGATTTTTTTTTCTCCTACTTGAAATCCCTAAAAAAAAAAAAAAAAGTTAACAAATATATCATTTTTTTTTAAATAAAAAAAGTCTGCTGTCTTTTTTAAAAAGCAATCCTTAACTGTTCAGCCACAGCTTCACCAAAATCAGTGTCCCCCCCCTTCTCCCAGGCAGTTTTTTGGGGGGGTTGAAGGCTAAAACGGTGCCACCCCTGCGGCAGGGCTGGGGTGAGGGGCTCGTCCTCGCACGAGCTCGTGTGTCCCAGAGAGCTGAGGCAGGAAACAAGGCAAATGATTCAGTGATCCGCTCATTTGCAATCTTTAGTTTGTACAAATCTCATTTTTCTTTTTTTTTTTTTTTTCCAGTTTTCCTCTTTTTTAAAGAAAAAAAAGAAAAAAAAACCAAACAAACAAACAAAAAAAAAAAAAAGGAAGAGAAAAGTGAAAAAAAAAAATAAACCAGGACATACAATTCCAAAGAAAAGAATAATAATAATAATAATAACAACAACCAAAAGGAATTAAAGAGATAAATAAAGGACTGGTTACAGTTTCAGACCATAATTTAACAGGCACGGTTACCTTCCAAATAATGCTCCCACTAATGCGATGCCTCTGAAAGGACTGAGAAGGGAGATTCAAACAACAGCAACAAAACAAAGCAAAATCGTGATTAAAAGCTGCTCTTCTCCCCAAATAAATAATTTAAAAGGGTCTGTGATGTCCCCCCAGGCAGAGAGGGGGGTTTGGCACCCTGGGATGGGTTGGGGGGTGCCCGGAGGGGTCGGGCTCAGCCCCCCAGCCCAGGGCCAATGATTATCACGGGGCTGCTTTAAGGCTTTTCTTTGCAGCGCTCTGGGGCTGCTCCACTCAACGATTTTTTTTTTTTTTTTTCCTTTTTTCTTCGTCCTCTTTGTTGTTTTTCTTTTAAGGTCAAGGTTATTAAAAATAATAAAGTGAAGTTCTCCTCCTGGCTGGTTTTGCTACGAGTTAGAAAAATAAAGCCTCTCCCATGCTGGTCCCTGCCCCGGTGCTGCCCAGGGGCAGAGCTGGGTTCCCAGGGCAGAGCACGCTGGTTTAGTTTCATTTTTAGAGCAAAAAAAGACACTTCTCTATACAAAAATACCTCTGCAAGAAAACCTAGGGCTGCTCCACTAAGTGTCATTTTTTTAGCTGTTGGAAAAATAAGAAGCAATTTAAAAAAAACCCTCTCTAAAAAATAGGTATAATCCCCTGAATTGGTAACGAATCATACACAGTACATACTAAAAGTATTTAAAATAGAAGAAGTAGTTCCTTCACAGAGGACTCTGAGTTTTCTCTCTTACCCCCCATTTTTTTTTTCCTTTTTTTTTTTTTTTTTTGTCTCTTCTTTTAATTACTGGTAAAAAAAAAATCATTACAGAAGTCCAGAGAAGGAGCCAGCTGGGCGGGCTGGGTGGAAATCTCCTCTCCATGCTGGAAGAAGCAGAGTTTGAGTCCAGTCCTTGGCAAGTCTGTCCCAAATTTTGGGGTTCGGGGCGGGTCCTGGAGGATGCTGTAGTGCAGAAGGCTCGAGGCGCTCTCCCCTCCCCGCCAGCTTCCACGTGAGTGTCTTTTGAATCATCATTTCAACTTCAAACAAGGAACCAGTCCGAGGAAACTCTCCGTTCTTGCTGCTTTCACGCTTTTCTAACTTCTTATTTTTTTCTTTATTTTATTGATTATTTTTTATTTATTTTTTTTTTCAAATTCTTTCTCTCCTCTTTTTTTTCCTCCCTCTCTCTCTCTCTCTGGCCGCTCTTAGGGCCGGGTGAGCTGCGTGTAGACGGGCTGCTCCCAGTGCTGCGGGCTGTGGGTCTGGGGGATGGAGGGCACCCCGGCCGTGTCTGCGATGGGGGTGTACATGGGGCCCTGCGAGGGGTTCATGTAGCTGAAGGTGGAGTAGAGCCCGCTGCCCTGGCCGGCGGCGTGGCTGTAGTAGGAGCCCGAGCCCTGGTGCTCTCCGTACTCGTACTGAGCGCGGCTGATGCTGGGGTTGGACGAGCTGTAGTGCTGCAGGCTGAACGAGCTGTAGCTCAGCTGCTGCGGCGAGTGCTGCTGCTGCTCGCTGTAGTGGCTGGGGCTCAGCTGCTCCGTCTTGATGTGCGTCCTCTGCTGCTGCTGCTGCTGCTGCTGCTGTGCCTGCTGTTGCTGCTGCGGGTTCGCTCCGGCCAGCGCCGGAGCCGGTTTTGGGCTGTGCCGCGCTGTGCCGCTTGGACATCCACACATGGCCGGCGGCCGGAGGAGCGCCGGCGCCGCTGATGCCGTAGGTGCCGGTGTAGGTGACGGGGCCGGGCTGGCCGTGCGCGGCCGCGCCGCCGGGGTGCCCGTTGGGCGGCAGGTACTGGTCGAACTCGTTGACGTCGAAGGTCTCGATGTTGGAGATGACGTCGCTGCTCAGCTCGCCGATGTCCACGTCGCGGAAGTCGATGTGCGGCGGCTGCCGGCCGCCCTCGCCCAGCGCGCGGCCCTCGCGCTTCAGGTCCTGCTTGCCCGGCTGCGGGTCCGTCTTGGGGGTGGTGGGCGGTGTGGGGGGACCCTGTGATTGCCCTGGGGGAGGAAGGAAGGAAAGGGGTGAAGGTGTGATGGGGGTGGTGCTGTGACAGCCGGGGGGATGGTGCTGTGGATGGGTCACCCGCGCTCTGCGGGTCATGCACGTGTCCAGATGGGAGTGACACAGAGCTGAGCCCCATCAGCACCACCCCGCTGCACCCTCAGACATGAGCCTTAGCAAGGGCGATGTCTTTGTGGTGGTTTTTTTGGTTTTAGAAGCACGGGTTCGTGTTTCTCACCAGCAGAGAGCAGGGAGTGGCTGCCGCGGTACATTGGGGTGAGGATTGATTTGTGCTCGCACCATGGGCACAGCTCGTGGGCAGCTCTCCCTGTCCTCACTCCAATTCTGGGTCTGTCCTTTCCCTCCCCTTACCCAGCCCCCATTTCAGCCCAGCTTTAGGCAGCGGTGCCGCACCCCAGAACTCCTGCAGGGTCCCTGGATACCTACCCGAGTGCTCCCCGGGCGAGTGCACCTCGCTGATGCTGGAGGAGGACTGGGGCGAGTCCGCCTGCAGCGCTTTGAAGATAGCATTGGGGGAGATGTGGGTCTGCTCGGAGCCCTCCTCCTGCTCCGCCTGCCCGTTCTTCACCGACTTCCTCCGCCGGGGGCGGTAACTTGTTAAGTTCGGGTGGGTCCCTTCCTTGTGCTCGCACCCGCAAAGCACTCGGCCTCCTCCACGAACGGACGCTTCTCGCTCTCGTTCAGCAGCCTGGGGGGACACGAGGGGTCATTGTGGCTCACGGGGGGCACTGAGCAGTGACACCGATCCCAATCTCTCCCCCGGACCCCCCGCAAGGGCCGTGCAAAGCCCCCCATAATGCTGAGGCCCCTGTCTGGGGCACTCGCTGGTTGTCACCCCATTGTCCCGCCCAGATTCCTTCAGTGGCCAGACCGGAGTTGCCGCAGTCGCCGCGGGGTCCAGCCCTCGCCCTGTGGGCACATGTCCCTGTCCCCGGGCTCTGTGGGGACATCCCCACCGCTGGGCCACCTTTCCTCACCCGTTTCTCCTCCTGCCACCGCTCCAGGATCCCCCCCGCCCTGTCGCGCAGTCACCGAGGACGCGGCGGCCAGGTGACTCACTTGCCTTCTGTTTTCCTCCCCTCCCTGCCTTATTTTGGCACTCGGAGGCCACCCGGCCCTGCGCCACTCACCGCCGCCACCCGCCGCCCCGCACTCCCGGCCGGCCCGGGCTGATGCAATCCCTAAAATCCATCATTTCCTCCGCACCGGCAGCGCAAACAAACAAACGGCCGGGACAGCCCCCGCTGCACCCCCGGGGGGCTCCGCCAGCCCCCGCGTTGTCCCCCCGCCCCGGGAACAGAAACCGAGACCAGCAGGCGGCCACAGGGAACGGCTCTCCCCGCTTTCCCCCTCCTATTCCGGCGTCTCCTCCGCCGAGCGAGTTTTGCGCACGCAAAACTTTTTCAGCGCGCGTGTTCCATGCTCGGAGCGTGGGCTCCGCACGGGCCGGTCCCCGCGGCGTCCCGGCCCCGCACTCACCGCCATGGCCTTGCAGGTCTTGCTGAGGCTCGGCGTGTGCAGATCGGGTCTGGTCCGCCAGCTTCCGCGCGCCCGCCTGCGCCCACACCATGAAGGCGTTCATGGGTCTCTTGACGTGCGGTTTGTTCTTGCTGGAGCCGTTCACCCGCACCGGCATCGGCACCAGGGTCCAGTCGTAGCCCTTGAGCACCTGGCTCACCGCCTCCCGGATGCACACCGGGAACTTGTCCTCGTCGTTCTCCTTCTTCAGGTCCGGGTCCCCCTTGGGGAAGGTGTTCTCTTGGGGTCGGGTGTTCTCCGTGTCCGAGCCGGATCCAGAGGGGCAGGGGGACCCGGCGGAGTCATCCGACATGGTGGGGCTGGGGGCGTCGGAGATACATTTGTCCTGTTCTTCTGTCATTTTCATGAAAGGGTCGAGGAGATTCATGCGAGAAAGTGGCCGAGGGGGAACAAGGGGGCGAAAAAATAATAAAAAAAAAAAAAAAATTGAAAAATCAGGCGCTAAGGGACAGGGACGGGTTAAAAAAGTAAAACTCAGAGAAACGAAGTCTCCACCGATTGCGGAGAAAAAAAAAGAAGAGCCGCGAAAAGTTTGCAAAAACTTTTTATTACTTCTCCCCGTCCTCGTCAGCGGCAAAAAAACGCAAAAAAAAAAAATTGTGCTATAAAAAAAAAAAAAAAAAAGAAAGAAACCAAAATAATCTCCGAGTAAGTGAAGGGAGAGAAATCTTTTGGCGCGCACCGGGAAAGGAGCGAAGGAGGAGGAAGGCGAGCGGGCGCCGGGGCCCCCCACTTGTGTCGGGCGCGGTGCCCCCCGCGTTCCAGCGCGGCTCTGCGGCCGCATCCGCGACGCGTGATCCGCACTAAAACCCGCGCGGCGCGCGCTAACGCCCGCCGCCGCCAATCACAGCGCCCGCCCGCGGGCCCCGAGTTCCTATTGCTCAGCGCGCGCCCGGTGGCGGGGCCGGAGCGGGGCGGGACAGCGGCGACAGGGACTGGATGGACAGGGACAGGACGGGGACAGGGACACCGTGGGGACTGCGACAGACAAATTGGGGACAGGTGGGGACAGGGACAGGCTGGGCTGGGACAGAGGGACAGGGACACGGGGACACAGAAACATGGACAGCCGGGACTACAGACAGAGGGACAGCGGGACAGGGGACAGTGGACAGAGACAGAGGGACAGCCGACAGGATAGGGACAGGATGGGGACAGAAGAGTGAGGGACACGGGACAGGGCAGGGACAAGGACAGGGACAGGGAAGGGACAGCGGGGCTGCGGGGACCGGCGGGACTGCTGGGATCAGTCGACAGCGACATGGAAAGGGGGAGCAAGAGGACATGCGGGACAGCCGAACAGGGACAGCGCACGCGGGGAGAGCGGGGACGCGGGGGACCGCGGGGACAGCCGACAGTGGGGGGAAACACCCACCCCATAAAAAAGCCCCGTGGGGGGGGAACCCAGCCCGGGGTGGGAAACAGCGGGGACTGCGGGGACTGCGGGGACTGCGACAGCGCCCGCCCGTCCGCCCGCCGCTTCTGGGCGCTGGAGCACGCAGCCCCGCGCATCCCCCGCGGGTGATCCCCCGCGGATGATGATCCCCACGGATGATGATCCCCGCGGGTGATCCTGGCCGTGTCCCGCGGTGCTCCCCGCGGATGATGATCCCCACGGATGATGATCCCCGCGGGTGATCCTGGCCGTGTCCCGCGGTGCTCCCGCGGGTGATGCCCGGACGCGCGGAGCGGACGCTCCGGGGCTGCGGCGCGCTGCGGCGGTCTCCGGTCCCGAGGGGGCGCAGAAGCTCAAGAACGGCGCGCCTGGGGCGGGGGGCAGGGCCGGGTTCGCCCCCTCCCCCGGCACCGCGGGGACAGAGCGGGGGTGGCCACGGGGGGCTTGGAGTGGGCCGGCCACAAGTTCCCCAAAATCGCTTGCTTTGCTTGATTTTTTTTAATCCTTTAAACTTTTTTTTTTTTTTTTTTTTTTTTTGGAGGGGTGTCCGGCACGTCCCCAGCGCCCCGCCTCCCCGGCCTGCGACATCACTCGCGTCGTTTATTGCGCACCGTTTTATTGCCGATTATTAATCGTTATTCCCATGCCCGGGCCCGGTGCGCTTCCCCTGCGATAACCCGGACCGGGCTGCGCTCCCGCGGGATGCGGGACCCTCGTCGCGGTTCCTCATCCCGGTCCCTCATCCCGGTCCCGGTCCCGCTCACCCTCCCGGCCCCTCATCCCGGTTCCTCAAACCGGTCCTCCCCGTTCCTGATCCCAGGTTCCTTGATAACGGTTCTCATCCCGGCCATCAGCCCGGTCCTCGGTCCCGGCCTATGGAGCTTCGCCGAGTGAATTAAACGGCACCTCCTTCCTCACCACCTCTCCCCCCCAAAAAAAAAAAAAAGTTTGTGACTCGGTAAAGTCTTGTCCTCGAAACGAAACACCGGGAGCTTCCCGGGGCTGTCTGTGAAGAACGTTTCTCTTTACAGAAATCTTTCTAGATTTATAGGAATCACACGTTTTTATCCACACTGTGCGGCTCAGAATTAAATCTGAGCGCTGTCACTCGAATCCTGCTCCAGGTGGGCAATAAAGCAGATCCCGGGTTTAAAAGTTCCAGGAGAAGGGGATTTGGTGGGAGCTGCTGAGCTGCGCCCCTTCCCACCTCCCTCCCCTTCTCCCGGCGCTCCGGAGCGCCTTTCGGGGGCAGAAACCTTCGAGCGCGTCTCCCTTTTCCAAACCACGGAGCCCAGAATTTTTCATTTCAACTCGAGCGTTAAAGTCGGGGCTTTCTCGAAGCTGCTTTAATTTGCTGCTTTAATTTGCAGCCTTTGTCCCGCCGGACAATCCTCGGGGGCAGCGGCCGCCTCCGCGCTCTGTCGCGGCGGGGCTCCGTCGGCGATGGTCCGCGTTATCCGGAACGAGGGCCTTTTAAAGTATTTGGAAAAGGCACGATCAAAAATAATAAAAAAAAAAATTAAAAAAAATAGGACAAGGAAGCGGGGAAGGAGCTGTGAATAAACGCACTGGAAACCCTCTCCCTGGTAGCCCTTGGGTTCTTTAGCTGTCCCTGAGGTTCGTGTGATTGATTTTGGGTTTGTATTTTTTTTTTTGTCTTCGCAAACTTTTTGGGAAGGTAGTTTTGCTCTGGGTGAGTTTAAGGTAAGTGGCTGGGCTCTGCTGCAGAGCCTTTGTGTGTGCAGGAACAGGGGCACTGGGTTTTTCTCCAGTACAATTTGGGGCTTTTTATTCCTGAAACACCGAGGACGCTTTTCCCAGCGTTGCGTTTCTTTCCTCCACTAAATATTTAATATTCCGGGAGAGACATGCTGAATTTTGCGTTGTTATTCGCGGTGAAAAAGATAAACTTTCAGCAAGTATTAAAGGAGATAATTGGAATTATTTTCCCCGGCTAATTTCAGGGTGGTGCGTGCTGGAATTCAGCTCGGCGAACCCGGTTTAATAAACGTGTTTGTTGCAGAACATCAAAGCAAACGCGGGCAGGAGATTGTTCTTATCTCAGCTGGGGCCAAAATCCCAACAAATGTACCTGGAGAGGAGAAAAACTCGGTGACAACAGATTGTTCCCTGGCTCGGCTGACGATTGGCAGAGACAAACACCAGGACAATTTGGGAGGGTAATTGACGGAATGAAAAGGGTAATAATGAGGACATTTTTCATCCTGCAAATCCATCTGCTGGAAGGGACTCTGCCTGCCCAGCGAGTGGCTTGACAAGCTCGAACAATAAACAAAAGCGAAATGGGAAGGAGCTTTGCAGTTATTGTGTGTGATTCGATAATTTCTGGCTTATTATTTTTAATTATTGCTCGATGGACTATTTAGACAAGGTGGACAAGCTGATTAATCACAGGCGGGTGGAAGCTGCCTTTAAAAGCTGCTGCGGTGGAAGTTTCCTTTTCTTTTTTTTTCAGGAATTAATATTGTGTTTGAATTCCGAAGTGGCGAGCTCAGAGAGCAGGGAGGATTTTTAGCGAGGATTCGAGCCCTTGTCTGATGATTTTTTCCTGCCTTGTGCTAAATCAAATCCTTGTTTTTTTGTTTTTTAGGAAATAATCTTTCCAAACGTCTGCACAGGGAGTGGAGGAGACGGGAATTTTGGGAGCGGAGGGAACAGACCCGGGGGAGGATTTTGGGGAGGTTTTTTCTCTCAAAAATTAAAATATCGCTGTGGATCAGAAGGGTTGTGCTGAATGAAGTTTTATTGATGTTTTGGGGGCTCTGGGGAGGGTTTGATCCCGCTCCCCTTGGAGCCCGGGGAGGTTCAGCTCTGCCTGATGGATTTTTGCAGGATTGTGGGTAATTGGGTGTTGGGACTGCTGTGATGTTCACTATCGTTCCCTCTGAGCTCCCACTGGCGCCTCTGTGCTGGGTGAGGAATCCAGGAAAAATCCGGGATCCTGGGAAAAGCTTTCCCTGCTCTTGGTAATGAGGGAAAACCAGGCAGATTTGGGGTGTGCTGGAATTCCCTAAAAACAGAGGCATCGCCGCAGCAGAACTCTTAACTTTCATATCAAAACTGCATCAATTGTTGATCAGCGGCCCAAAATATGAAATTCCAGGCTTGGAATTACTTCGGATTTATCAGGAAATATTTGCTCCGGCGTTTTTGGAGGGTGGCTTTCATCAGGGCCGGTGCAGGTCCGTTAATTACAGCTTAATTACGGTAAAAATCCCCCTCCTCAGCAGAGACATTTTATAAAATATCAAAACAGGGCTGCATCCCACAGAAATTATCCCAGCTTTGGCTTTTCCCTCTACAGTGCGAGCTCGGAAAGCTCAGCCCGTTTTTGCTTTTCCCTTCCAGCACAACAAGGTCAGATTTTCACTGATTTCCCTCCATCCCCTTTTCCCGGGTGGTCCTTGATCCCATTTCCTCTTCCATCTGATCCTGAGCTGTTGGACACCTCTGGCACGGCCTGCCCAGGTCTTTTTTTGTCCCACATCAATTTATTTCCCAAAATCCCGGAGTTTCTCAGGCACATTCTGACCCCGGCCTTATCAGAAGGCAGTGAGAAAAAAAGAGATAAGGAGCAGGAACTGATGGGTGACGGCCTTTGGGCCTTTAATTGGAATTTAATTCTTTAAAGAATTGCCTTGAATTTTGTAAATTCAGCTCGGAATTCCTTGGGATTGGATTAATTTTGTAAATTCAGCTCAGAATTCCTTAGGATTGGATCAATTTCATAAATTCAGATGAGAATTCCTTGATGTTGGGTAAATTTTGGAAGTCCTGTTTCTCCGGCCTATCGTGATAATAAATAACCACGAGACAACACACTGTGATTTAAACTTTAAAACCCTGGAAATGGCTGAAAAAAAAAGGGAAAACCTGCATTTCCCCCTTTTTATTTTTGTAAATTAAGTAACAGCAGCCTGAAGAATCCGAGGCAAGTGCCTGAAATACATTCATTTTTAATTTCTGCCTAAAAAACACCCTCTGGAGAATAAAGCGAAACAAATTCCAGGGTTTTGGGAGGATAATCCCGGCCCTGGGGTGAAATGATCCCGATTATTTCCGAGCTGGGTGGCAGTGCTGGAGTCTGGCTGAACTGTTAAATATCCTGGAATGGGGGGATTCATTTCCCACTCCCAAAATTCATCCCGGGAAGGTGAAACCGGGGGTGGAATCGGGATTAGGGTGAGATCAGATGCAGCAGAAAAGGAATTGAGAGCAGGGAGAAGCTTTTTACCCCTGGAAAAAACAGATTGGGAAGTGCTGGAAAAAGAAAAATCGGAGGAAAAGTGAGGAAAAGTTGGGATTTGGGACTCTGCTGACAGAAATCCCGGTGCTGATGGGCAGCTCTCCAGTTTGGGGTGGAAAATCTGGGCTGGGTTTATTCCCGTTCCCATTTGGGAGAGTTCCCTGGGTTCACCTCGGAAAACAGAAACAATTCCCTGTTCTCTTTCTCCCACAGCTGGAAACCACCGGGCACAGCCTTGCTCGGGGAAAAGCCACTTTTCCCTGGAAAAACCACTTTTCCCTGGAAAAACCGTGGGCTGGCGGCTCTGCCTCCTTTGGGGCACCAAGCACGGAGCCGGGAGCCCTCAGGCCGTGTTCCTACAGGAAAAGGGAATGCACACACACACAAATTCCCCCTGGACACAGAGCTCTGCTCTCAGCTGGCTCCTGAGTGACCCAAAGCCACGCTGTCCCCGTGTCCTTTTGCCTTCCCAATGATTCCTTGGGCCATGGCAAGTGAGGAGGGATCAGCTCCCGCTGCCACGCCGGGTTTGGGAAGGAAAAACCCCCTAAAATTCCCCAAAGGGAGCAGCTTCAATAGGGGCAGCCATTTTCAGGGCAGAAATACTAAAAAAAATCCTAAAAAAACCCCAAAGATGTCAATTTTCCAGCCTCTCCCTGCTCTTTGCTGGCCATAACCACACTCCAAACATCATTTTATGATGCAAACAGGCATTGGGAGCTTTGGGACCGACCTGGCAGAGGGAGAAATGGCCCAGGTGGGCACCAGGAGCTGAGCCAGGGCAGGGCCAGGCTGGCTCAGAGCTGCTGCTGGTGCCCATCTGCCTGGCAAAAAGCAAACCCAGCCATAGGAAACGATGCTGGAGATTTTTTTTTCCTGCTGGTTTGGCTTCTCCTGAGCTCTGGAAGCAGAGCTGAGCCCCAGCAGAGGTTTGGGGCAGCCACTCGCCCACCTCCAGCTGCTCCCACCCACGGTTGGGGGAACAAGGGACAGGCTGTGCTCCTGCAGCTTTGGAAAATCAGAAAAATTCAAATGCCAATTGCTCGGTCAGAGCTTCTGGTTTTTGAAAAAATAATTTAAAAAATCATGAATTTGAGTGACACAAACCCTCCTGTACAAACTCATCCCTCACAGGTCAGCCCTGCTTGCTGCTGAGAACCCCAAAAAAAACGAGGTGAGGCAGGAATTGTGCTCCTGGAAGGTGCCACACACAGAAAAATTCCAAACTCAGCCGTGTTTTTACCTTTTTTCCTGAAGTTGTGCTGTGTTCTGCTGGATCTGTCCTGGCTGCTTCCAAAGTTGTTTGGGTAAAATAACTTTTGGCCAATTTTAACTTTTTTTGGGAAAAGATGGAGGACCTAAAGGATGGGATTCTGTGGCAGAGGATGGCAGAGGGGAGGAAGGTGGGATGTGGAGATTGGGAAAGCATCGGGATGGGTTGGATGGGAGAGATTTTACCCAGGGAAAGCTTTTGGGGCAGCTCAGAAATGGGAAAGCTTTTCCCTAAAATGGGGACAACATCTGTAGAGGAGGGATGGGGGATGGGATGGGATGGGATGGATGGGATGGGATGGGATGGGATGGGATGGGATGGGATGGGATGGGAATGGATGGGGATGGGAATGAGATTGGAATGAGATGAGATGGAAATGGGATTGGAATGGGATTGGAATGGGATTGGAATGGCATGCCACTCCTCTAGCCGCGTTCCTGCAGCCTGTGCCGGTGTCTGCAGAGGCGGACTCTCCAGCCCGGAAAATAAATGAAAAAACAACCCTAAAGAGCAGTGGGCACCCCACCGCGCTCACAGGGATTCAGACCCAGCACTGATCACCCGGCCATTCCCAGCACATCCCATTAACGCATTCCCCTCCTGAAGATGCCGATTACAGCGAACAAAAGCACAGACGGCTGGCACGCCCCGAAATTCCCAGGTTTTCCTCCAGGTTAAAGCCTGGCCCGGTGCCAGCCCGCGGTTCGGGGGCAGGAGAAGGGATTTGGGATTTGGGATCCGAAATCCTCCTTCCCGAACCCCCCCATTCAGGAGCCTGCAGTCAGATCTCCATCTGAACTCGGTGGCTTGGGCTCGGTTCAAGAATCACAAATTACCTCGGCTTATTATTATTATTCATAATAAAGCGTTATTGCGCGCGGGAGCGCCGGGGCTCATTGTGACCCGCACGGGGGGTGGCGCAGGGCTGGAGGAGCAGGTGGCATTGTCACCATTGTCACCATTGTCACCATTGTCACCACTGTCCCCAGCAGCTGCCGGGGCCGCTGATGGCACTGAGGGCACTCAGCATCCCCCAGGGTCACATCCCAAAATGAATCCCGACGATTGCCCGCGCTCGGGAGGGAAGCGCCGATTCCCCCGATTCGACCCCAATTGACGGTGGGAGCTCACGGGACAGACCCCAACCCACCACATCCCCCAAAAACCCCCAAAATTGCTGAAATTTCCCTGCAGAGCCTCCCAGGCATAGTCTCTTCCCCCTCAAGGACACTCCGTGGTCACCCCGCTGTCCTCCTGCCTTTTCCTCTCACAGAAGCCGCCGGACCAGCACGACCGGATTTGTTTCTCTTCGGGGATTTCTAATTTTTTTTTTTTTTTTCCCCTGTCCCCAAATATATCCCGGGTGCCCCAGTCACACAGGAACAATGTGCGCGTTGCTGTGCGGTTTCGGGTCATTTGGGAGAGCTCAGGTTTGTCACCTGCTCGGGGGTGGAACCTCTTGCAAAGGATTCGGTTTGGACACCAAACCCGGACCATTTGATCCCAAAAGATAAAATATCGGATTCTTATCGCTCTGTGAGCCGATTTAGGACAAATGATAAGGTGAAAGATAAGCAAATGAGTAAATAAAAGCCCACGAGGAGCTGCATGTGCAGGAGGAAACGGGATCCTTTCCTGTGGGTTCTGTGGGGTCTGATATAGGGGAAGTCCACGTGGGTGATCCTTTTCTCAGCAGGGTTTAACTGAATCTCCAAGAAATCACCAAAAAAAAAAAAAAAATTGATTCTTTCAATATCTCTGATCGAATTTGGCCGGAATTGGAGCAGGAGGGCACAGGGCGGGGTGGAGGGGACACAGATCCGTACCCACATAAATCCCCATCCGTACCCAAACCCGGCTGCTGCGAGCTCAGGGGCACAAAAGGACCCTCAGAACCCTCGGAAATCTCAAAAACCAACCCCAGCTGTTCCGTGAAGAGCAAACACTCCCCTGTGCCAGGCCCCGGGGCTGGTGGCAGGAGGACAGTCCCATCCCAGAGCCGGCAGCTGATCCCAAATTCCTCCTTTGTTTCTCAACTTCGCTTTTTCCTCGGCCGTTTTTTTTTTTTATTTTTCTTTTCCTTTTTTTTTTTTTTTTTTTCTTCTCTCTCTGCCAGGTAACAATACCTCCTTTCAGGCCCTGCCAAAGCCCTGCTCGAGCCCACTCCGATAAGAGCTGGCAGCAGGGGGGGAACCGCCATCAATATTTGGGTGAATTTTAACTACCTGAGGACAGCCCGGGGGGGCACCGCACCCAGCACCTGGGCTCGGTTTGAAAAGCACCACTTCCAAACCCATCTCCTTGGCCAGATCCCCCGAATTCTCGCTAAATCTCTCCCGGGAGGCTGCAAAGACAGAGCTTAGAGCCGGGACTAAGCCTCCAGGTACGTTCTCCCTGCGCTTCTTCCTTTGCCCCGCTCGAACATTCCGCCGGGTTTATTTCGGAGCGGGGTTGTTTGAGACTCCAATTTCTCCAGCGATTTGTGTTAAAACACAAATTTAGCTTTGTTAAACCTTTGGGGATGGCTTTAAATCCCCGAGGGTTTCGGGGATATCCCCGGGATTTTGGGATTTTTTTCTGGGAGCGGGCCTGCTTTGCTCCGGTTCTTCCCAGCCCGAAATGGGTTTGGATTTTCTGCAGGAAAATTGCGATGAAGAACCTGGCAGCAAATTAAACCCCACGCCAAGGTCCATACCCACTCTTTCCAGCCGGGTTTATAATCGGGTTTTTCCTCCAGAAAATTCAGTGATGTTCTGTCAGGCAGTCAGAGAATTTCTGTGTTATTATTAAAACCTAGCAAACATTTCTCGGGAAGAAAAAAAAAAATTAAAAAAACCAACCGGGAGCTGGAGGGTGTTATGTTCAGAATAAACTTTTCCCACTTAGCAGCAGGATGAGTTTTTTGGTTTAAAAAAAAAAAAAAAAAAATAAAAAAAAATCCGATTTTGCCAAGTTAAATGGTCAGAGTGTATTTCTAATGTGTCGCAGGTAGAGAGGCAGACACAGAAAATCCTGCACTCCCTGCCCTCCTCGCTTCTGCTTTTTTTATCTCCTTCTCCCTGAATTTTAACACCCTGAGTGTTATTTTTCTTTTCCCTGTAAGCTGTCCCTGCTTTTTGGCCACCTCAGCGAAGGAAAACGGAATAAATGATCCTCCTCTGCAAGGCCTCATTGTGAAATGGAAAGTAAATAAATCAATTAATTAAAAAGCAGCTCCGCTCATGAATTATGCAGCGATTTCGAGAGGAATTCAAGCAGCTCCTCCCGGGCTTGTTCTGCCCGTTGGAGGCTCCAGATTGGGATGGAGACCCGGAGTTCCATCAAATCCGCTGGAATTTCATTTCAGCACCTCCTGAAGGAGGCTCAGGGTCGGCACCCGCCCCAGGGAGCTCCTTTAATTATCAGGACAGGGCAAAAAATGGGAATATCTCAGCCCTGACCCCCAATGGCACCTAAAAATGCACTTTTTCTGTCGAAAAGTGCCCCTGGGTGCCCGGACAGAGCTTCCTCAGCATCCACGGGGAGCAGGAAAGTGATGTCCCTGCCTGGGGAAAGGATCAGCACCCCCTGGCAGGGTCACCCCTGTGACTGAGAGATGGAGGGATATTGTCACATCCAGCAGAGGAGGCAAAATTAAGAAAAAAAATCCCAAAAACCCAAAAAATAAAAAAAAAATCCCCAAAATAAAAAAAAAACAAAAATAACAAAAAAATCCCCCAAAATAATAAAAAACCTAAAAAAAATCCCCAAAAATTTTTAAAAAATCAAAAAAAATTCCCAGATTTCAGCAGAGCACACCCAGAGCGGGCAGGCTCAGCACCTCCAAGGTGGCATCGGGGACAGAAGGGGACACAGAAAAAAAAATCTGACATTGGGAAGTGAGAGGGGCAGCCCCTTCCCCACCATCACAGCCTTGGGGGAAGAAATCAAACACAAACCATAAAAAAAAAAAAAAGGAAAAAAAAATCTAAATTCTTAGACATGGCTGAAGATTGATGGTCTGTGTAAAATAAAATATTTATAGAGAGCCCGGGCACCACGTCCTGCACTTGGCACGGGGCAGGGGCAGCAGCTCCAGCTTTAGGCCTGCCTACGTGAGCCTGGCTCAGAACCCACGCACAGACACCTCCAACAAATCCCTGTTTATTACTCAGCAGAGAAAACTGCGGGGTTTTTTACATAAATAATCCCCGTGCAAATAAACTCCCCGCCCTGAGCAAACTCCGAGGGATCCCAGCGCAGATTTCTCTATTTTTCAAATAAATCATCCTCCCACCCACCCCAAGGCAGGGGCTGCCGGCTCCAATTTCCAAATCACTGCGGGGACGGGAGCTGGAAACCAACCAACAATTTTACAAGTTCCAGAAGTCAGAAAAAAAAAAAAAAAAAAAAAAAATGTGCAGGAGGAAACGGGATCCTTTCCTGTGGGTTCTGGTTGGGGTCTGATATAGGGGAAGTCCACGTGGGTGATCCTTTCTCAGCAGGGTTTAACTGAATTTCCAGAATCACCAAAAAAAAAAAAAAAATTGATCTCTTCAATATCCTCTGATCGAATTTGGCCGGAATTGGAGCAGGAGGGCACAGGGCGGGGTGGAGGGGACACAGATCCGTACCCACATAAATCCCCATCCGTACCCAAACCCGGCTGCTGCGAGCTCAGGGGCACAAAGGACCCTCAGAACCCTCGGAAATCTCAAAAACCAACCCCAGCTGTTCCGTGAAGAGCAAACACTCCCCTGTGCCAGGCCCCGGGGCTGGTGGCAGGAGGACAGTCCCATCCCAGAGCCGGCAGCTGATCCCAAATTCCTCCTTTGTTTCTCAACTTCGCTTTTTCTCGGCCGTTTTTTTTTTTTATTCTTTCCTTTTTCTTTTTTTTTTTTTTTTTCTCCTCTCCTGCCAGGTAACAATACCTCCTTCAGGCCCTGCCAAAGCCCTGCTCGAGCCCACTCCGATAAGAGCTGGCAGCAGGGGGGGAACCGCCATCAATATTTGGGTGAATTTTAACTACCTGAGGACAGCCCGGGGGGGCACCGCACCCAGCACCTGGGCTCGGTTTGAAAAGCACCACTTCCAAACCCATCTCCTTGGCCAGATCCCCCCGAATTCTCGCTAAATCTCTCCCGGGAGGCTGCAAAGACAGAGCTTAGAGCCGGGACTAAGCCTCCAGGTACGTTCTCCCTGCGCTTCTTCCCTTTGCCCCGCTCGAACATTCCGCCGGGTTTATTTCGGAGCGGGGTTGTTTGAGACTCCAATTTCTCCAGCGATTTGTGTTAAAACACAAATTTAGCTTTGTTAAACCTTTGGGGATGGCTTTAAATCCCCGAGGGTTTCGGGGATATCCCCGGGATTTTGGGATTTTTTTTCTGGGAGGCGGCGCCTGCTTTGCTCCGGTTCTTCCCAGCCCGAAATGGGTTTGGATTTTCTGCAGGAAAATTGCGATGAAGAACCTGGCAGCAAATTAAACCCCACGCCAAGGTCCATACCACTCTTTCCAGCCGGGTTTATAATCGGGTTTTTCCTCCAGAAAATTCAGTGATGTTCTGTCAGGCAGTCAGAGAATTTCTGTGTTATATTAAAAACCTAGCAAACATTTCTCGGGAAGAAAAAAAAAAATTAAAAAAACCAACCGGGAGCTGGAGGGTGTTATGTTCAGAATAAACTTTTCCCACTTAGCAGCAGGATGAGTTTTTTGGTTTAAAAAAAAAAAATAAATAAAAAAAAAATCCGATTTTGCCAAGTTAAATGGTCAGAGTGTATTTCTAATGTGTCGCAGGTAGAGAGGCAGACACAGAAAATCCTGCACTCCCTGCCCTCCTCGCTTCTGCTTTTTTATCTCCTTCTCCCTGAATTTTAACACCCTGAGTGTTATTTTTCTTTTCCCTGTAAGCTGTCCCTGCTTTTTGGCCACTTCAGCGAAGGAAAACGGAATAAATGATCCTCCTCTGCAAGGCCTCATTGTGAAATGGAAAGTAAATAAATCAATTAATTAAAAAGCAGCTCCGCTCATGAATTATGCAGCGATTTCGAGAGGAATTCAAGCAGCTCCTCCCGGGCTTGTTCTGCCCGTTGGAGGCTCCAGATTGGGATGGAGACCCGGAGTTCCATCAAATCCGCTGGAATTTCATTTCAGCACCTCCTGAAGGAGGCTCAGGGTCGGCACCCGCCCCAGGGAGCTCCTTTAATTATCAGGACAGGGCAAAAAATGGGAATATCTCAGCCCTGACCCCCAATGGCACCTAAAAATGGCACTTTTTCTGTCGAAAAGTGCCCCTGGGTGCCCGGACAGAGCTTCCTCAGCATCCACGGGGAGCAGGAAAGTGATGTCCCTGCCTGGGGAAAGGATCAGCACCCCCTGGCAGGGTCACCCCTGTGACTGAGAGATGGAGGGATATTGTCACATCCAGCAGAGGAGGCAAAAATTGAAAAAAAATCCCAAAAACCCAAAAAATAAAAAAAAAATCCCCAAAAAAATAAAAAAAAAACAAAATCAAACCAAAAAAATCCCCCAAAAATAAAATTCATACAATCAATAAAAAAATCAAAAAAATCCCAGATTTCAGCAGAGCACACCCAGAGCGCGGCAGGCTCAGCACCTCCAAGGTGGCATCGGGGACAGAAGGGGACACAGAAAAAAAAATCTGACATTGGGAAGTGAGAGGGGCAGCCCTTCCCCACCATCACAGCCTTGGGGGAAGAAATCAAACACAAACCATAAAAAAAAAAAAAAGGAAAAAAAAATCTAAATTCTTAGACATGGCTGAAGATTGATGGTCTGTGTAAAATAAAATATTTATAGAGAGCCCGGGCACCACGTCCTGCACTTGGCACGGGGCAGGGGCAGCAGCTCCAGCTTTAGGCCTGCCTACGTGAGCCTGGCTCAGAACCCACGCACAGACACCTCCAACAAATCCCTGTTTATTACTCAGCAGAGAAAACTGCGGGGTTTTTTACATAAATAATCCCCGTGCAAATAAACTCCCCGCCCTGAGCAAACTCCGAGGGATCCCAGCGCAGATTTCTCTATTTTTCAAATAAATCATCCTCCCACCCACCCCAAGGCAGGGGCTGCCGGCTCCAATTTCCAAATCACTGCGGGGACGGGAGCTGGAAACAACCCAAACAAACATTTTACAAGTTCCAGAAGTCAGAAAAAAAAAAAAAAAAAAACAAAACAAATTTTCCCTGCCCAAACCCAGCATCCCGAACACCCCCATTTTTTTTTATTTTTTTTATTTTTTTTTTTTTAATTTAAATTCTTGTTTGAGTTGGAGGAGCTGGCCCAGAGGAAATCGGTGACCCAGGGACATCTGCAAGCCATTAGGACCCAGACTTCAGGTAGCTCCCAGAAACACGTGCTGGCCACATTACACCCTCCAAGGATATTTCCACAACTTTCCTTCTCCAAATAAACAGTCGGGCTCTCCCTGCATTAGGCAGGAGCTGCACAAACAGGTAGAGAGAATGGCAGTTTTATTCCCCCTTTCCCGATTCTGATGGATTTTCTTGTGCCGGGCTCTGTAATTTGAACCGGGGCTCGGCGAGCAGAGCGGGGATGGTTTAAAATTACCATTAAAATTGCCATTTATTTATCTGGATGGGACTCGGGAGCATCGGGTTTGCTCGTTGGATAAATAAAGCGGTGGAAAATAGAGAGAGGAGTTAGAGCTGGGAGGGATGATCTAAAAAAAAAAAAAAATTTAGCATTTTTATACCTTGTAAAGGGATTTTTATTGTCTTTAAATTTGCCAGGAAAGATTTCAGGGTGACACGTGGGCGTGGTGATATTAAGGAAAAAAATGGATTGAAATAGGAAGAAATGATGGGGATCCCTCACCACCAGCATTCCCTGCAGGGAATTTTTCCTTTTCTCTGTATGTCTCATTTATTTAATAAAAAATGCACAAAAATAGGTGAACTGTGATGGTGGATCAGGGCATTATTCCTCTTATCCCTATTTCTCATTTATAAGAAAAAAATGGATTTAAAAAGGTAGGAAATGATGGTGATCCCTCCCCACCAGCATTCCCTGCAGGGAATTTTCCCTTTTCTGGAGAGTTCCAATTTTTGGGAGTGAAAATTCCCTTTTTTGTCCTCATTAGTGGAGTTTTCCTCGTGCTTTGATCAGTTTTCCTGAGGGATTGGAAGCAGATTGATTTATCTCAGCATCCCAGGGAGAAACATTTCAGAGGGAATTCTGTGCCTGGAAAACTGGGAAAATCCACAGCCAGGCTGGAATTATTCCCTCAAGTTAAATGTGGGGGGGGAAAAAAGAATAAATTCATAATAATTCACCTTTTTTTTGTGCCTCTAGGAGAAAATTTGGGGAGGGCATTTCCATTCCCTTGGACCGAGAGGGATAAAATTTTCCACGTGGGCAAGTTTGTAGAGCTGGAGCCAAAACTCTTGGAATAAATAAATATTATATATAATATATAAATATAATATTATTTATATATTATATTATCTATATATATAAATTAAATAAATTTATCCCCCCCCCCCCCTTTCCCTAAATCTTCAGGTAATTCCCTTTGATCTTCAGGGGAAAAAAAAAAATCCCAGAGATTTGTGAAGCCAAATCCCAGCAGAGGATGGCTCCGGGCAGGAGAGCTCTGCCCTGGGAGGTTCCCCCGCAGCTCCATCAATGGGGGCGATTGTCCTGCGGGGTTTTGCTCCAGCCCGGAATTCAGCAGCTCCATTCATTTGGGGCGGGAGGCGCAAATATTCCCTGGGCGAGGGCTGGACCGAGCCCAAAGAGCGCAGGGCGGGGTGGGGACGATGCCCAGCAATCCCAAAAACCGGGGAGAGGGGTGGAGAGGCTGGAGGAGCTTTGAGAAACTTCCCAGCCGGGTTTCGAACGGCTCTGTAAAAAATGCAGGGCAAACGTTGGAGGTAAAGTGAGAAACGGGGGCTCAGATCCCTCCCCAGCGGGAGGGGGGATGTGAAAGTCGGGAAATCACTCTGAATTCTGCCCTTCCTGGGGATCCCAGAGCTCCTGGAGCGCGGGCAGGGATGGGGGACACAAAAACTGTCCCCAAACGGGGCTGGTTCTGGGTGCTGGGAGCACTGGGCTGGGTGGGGTCTCTGCTCTTCCCTCCCAAAGGGACATCTCCAGTTCTGGGAGCTGGAAAAAACCCCAGTCCAGGCCCCAAGATCCATTCTCAGCTTTTTCCCCATTAATTTGTCTTTTTTTTTAACTGGAAATTCTCGCAGAGGAAATGCACCGGCGCTGCTGGGGATCCCTGGAGCTGATCCTCGACATTCCCTGAGGGATCCTCGGTTCTGCCGGGATCTCAGGGAGGGGGAATTAAAGGACCGGGAATGTTTTGGGGGTGGAAGTCTTTTAGGATTGGTGTTATAATGGGGTATTTGGGGACGGGAATTGTTTAAGGACTGGTGTCATAATGGGATATTTTTGAGATAGGAATTGTTTAAGGACCTGTGCTATAATGGGATATCTGAAAATGGGAACTGTTCTAGGAACTGTGTTATAATAGGATATTTGGGAACGGGAACTGTTTAAGGCCCTATGCTATAATGGGGTATTTGGGAACGGGACCTGTGCTATAATGGGATATTTGGGAATGGGAGCTGTATTACAATGGGATATCTGGGAATGGGAACAGTTTTAGGACCTGTGCTATAATGGGATATTTGGGAATGTGACCTGTGTTATAATGGGATATCTGGGAATGGGAACTGTTGAAGGACCAGTGATATAATGGGATATTTGGGAATGTGACCTGTGCTATAACAGGATATTTGGGAATGGGAACTGTTTTAGGACCTCTGCTACAATGGGATATTTGGGAATGCCACCATGAGCAGGGCTCTGTGCTCCTGACCCCCTTTGTCCCTGTGTTTCCTGTGGCTCCTTGGGGATCGGTGACCCCCATGGGAAGGAGGGACAGGATTTTGGGGTGTGGGGACAGCAGAGATCCCCCTCCCGTTCACCCTTTCCCTTCTCCTTTTTTAGGAATGCTCACAATTCCCTGTTCCCGCTCTGCTGTGACCCGTCACCCCAGGAACTCCTCCAGCCCCATTCCTATCGCTTTCCCCGCCATATGTTCTCGTTAAACCCTTTATTGTGTGCTTTATCTGCGGATTATTTGCCGTCAATTAATAAAACCCGGGGCCAGCTTCAAATGAGCATTCTCCCCCTCCCTGCTTCCCTTTAACGAGGGAAAGGACAGAGAAATAGGGGGGAAAAATATTCCCCCGTCAGATGGTGGTTTTTAACCTTTCTTGTACCCAATCTGGGGAAAAAAGGACGTTTTTCTCAGAATATCGGTGTGGGGTTTTTGTGATGAGTTACAGTGCTTTTGGGGTTGGTGCTGAGCTCAGTCTGAAATGTTTTGGGGTGTTTGGGGTGGGGTGATGGCACAGGGACATTGCTGGAGTGGGGGATCAGATCCTCCCTCTCCTCCAAGTGCTGGGATGAGCAGGGAAAGCTGCAAAACCCACTCCTGGAAAAGGAAAATGTGCTGTGGGCTCGTGGGATTGGCCTTGGCAGGAGCTGGCCGGGCTTGTGGCACCTTCAAAAAGTGGTTTTGGGGTTTTTTTAAAGAGTTCCTAAAAGGAGAGACCTCCCTGCTATGCCATTCCCTGGGGAACATCATCAGAGCCCTCTCCTTCCCCACCTGGCGCGATCAGCAGCATCCCGCAGTTTTACCCTGGGGTTTTTTGGGATTTTGGGCAATCCAGGGTGGGTGGGGCAGGAGGAGAAGCGGACAGAGCGTTCCCTGTGGGATCTCAGGGCCGGGACAGGCTGTGCCTTCCAGGGATAACAAATCCCGGGATAACCCACACACACCGGGCTTTGCTGGGCAAAGCAACGAGACCTGGCCATGGGGGAGCTGCTGGGAAAGCCCTGCTCGACTGGAATTTGGGAATTCAGCACTCCTGGACATGCCTGAGCTGTGATTTCCCCCTGGGGTTGGGTGTTTGCCTGGCCAGATCTCAGAGCTGGGCCAGCAGCCCCTGCTCACCCCGGGGCTCAGCTCAAATGGGGATTTTTCGGGGTCTCAGACCTTGCTGAAACTTCCCTGCCCCAATGTCCTTCCCTCCCTGTCCCACAAAGTCAGAGAAATCCAAAGAAAAAGCCAAGCTCACAAAATAATTCATGGAAAAGGTCAGTCAAGCCCCCTCCTAATGTTTAAACAACCCCACTGCCCTTGGACTTGGTGGCTGATTCTCCCCTGGCTTGTGCTGGTGGAACAGAAATGTGGGAGAGGGGATTTGGGGTCAGTTTGGCCCTTCCAGCCCTGCAGGAACCGGGCTCTGCTTGGCTCTCATTGCCCCAGGAGCTCTGCTGGGACAGGAACAGCCCCGGGAGGGAGGAAAATCTCATTTTTGGGGCTGGTGCGACTCAGCTGGATGGGGCCAAAATGGTCATTCTATCTCAGGACCAGCAAATTTTTTCCCCCAATTCACCTTTATTTTTTGGCTTTTAATGGGAATTGCTCAAATTAACATTCCCATCTGCAAAAGGATGGAGGTGCCTCATTTGGGGGCAGTTTTGGGGGCTGTCTCAGTTCTTGCAGGAAAAGGGGATATGGGACAATATCACCCCACTGCCCACCCTGTTCCCAGGGTTTAACCCAACCACCCCCAGCCTCGCCTTTGAATAAACCTCGTGCTAAATAGCACTGAACTAATTTAATTTTCTGCCTTGGTTTTTAT
Source organism: Malurus cyaneus samueli (assembly GCA_009741485.1). Classification (NCBI taxonomy): domain Eukaryota; kingdom Metazoa; phylum Chordata; class Aves; order Passeriformes; family Maluridae; genus Malurus; species Malurus cyaneus. Next base: position 543,202 of record VKON01000152.1, read on the forward strand.
GAGCAACAATTAAGAAAATAAAAAAAAAAGAAACAGCAAACCCCAAACAAAATAAACCCAAACAGAAGGTAATTACAGCCCCTGGAAGGGCCGAGCTGGGCTTGGGGTGGGAGAGTTTTTATCTGGGATCTGATCCGGGTGTTATTGGTTGGGTCAAAAGTTTGCCCAGAGAGGCTTCAGCGCAAACGAGCCCGTGTTTATCACAGGGAGCAATATCCTGCTTTTATCAGGGGGGATAAATAAATCACCCAGGGTTCAGAACGGGCTGTAATGAGGTGGCTTCGGGTGTGGGGTGAGGGGACGGCGTTACCTGTGAGGAGAAGGGGATGGATGGGAGATGGAGATGGAACAGGAACCACCCCCAGATTTCCTGGTAATGACAGGGCTGTGTTCGTGATAATATGGAATAGGAACGGGGTGGAAATCAGTCAGAGCAGGGTGAGAAACTCTTTGCAAACATCTCGGTGATCTGTCAGGAGGATTCCACCCGGGTGATGCTCCCTTTGACCCCTCATGGTTTGGCTTTGATCCATCCCACCAAACCCCACCTTCGGCCCCACCTGGGGAGATTTTCCACAGGATCTCCCTGGTGCCTTTCCCACCTGGGATCCCCAACCAAATCCAAACTCAAAGTGATGGTGGAGGAGGGACAGCGCTGCTGGGAATCCCAAAATTGGAATTGCAGTGGCTCCAATTTGGGAGATCCATAGGGAACACCAAAGCAATTCCCAGCTCACAGCACGAGGACCTGACCTGGACTGTTTGAGTGTGTCCAGGGCTGCTGGACAGGCATTTCCCGGGAATTTCTTCAGGTCAACAGTTGCAGAATGTTTTTCTCCCCCTCAGAAATAATTTCACAGCAAAACGTCAAAAGCTGGACCGACCCGCTCGTTCTTGCTCCTGTGGGTGTGGGGAACACCAGGAATGTCTTCGGAACAGGAAATTCCCGGTGTCCTGGATGGGATCGGCGGGAAGGGCTCGGGGCTCAGCTCCTCCAACTCTCCCCTCCCGCTTTCCCAGATTTCAGTTAATTTACCCCATTTACCGACAAAGCCGAGCTCTTCCAGTCCCGCCTTTCCCATCCTGCAAACCCAGCTGCGACCCCAAAGATATTAAACAAAACTCAGTGGGGAGCAGGGGGGGAAATCCCCCTTTAATTCAGATAAAATCAACGGCGTGATTTATTTTTTTTTTTTTTAATAATCCATTTTAGGCTGGAACGACGGCGCGGGCAGCGAATATTCGGGACGTGGAGACAGCGGCTCCGCTCTCCCTCCCCGGGGCTGGGGTTTATTATTTTTCCCGGCTGTGAAAAGCCCCCGCGGAGGATGGCAGAGGTTTATAGGGCACTAATGGGTTTCTCACCTCCCAGTGCTTCCAGTTTTTCTCGCTGGGATGGCACGGGATGGTTCCCATTATGGTGTTAATGGCAGGAGAGAATCCGGGAGCTCTGGGGACACTCGGGGGACATTCGAGGGACACCGGCCCAGCCCAGGTGGCCGCCACACCCTCACACCCTCCTGGGGTTGAGGAGCAGAAATATCGAGCCTGATCCCAGTTGTAAAAAAAACCCCTTTTTTTTTTTTTCCCGGATGGAATTGTGCGTTTGAAGGCGCGCCGCGGCTGCAGCTGGAGCAGATGGGGGGGATGGGATGGATTTTGGGGGTTTTTAGTCCCGCTCAGGGTTTTGGTAGCTGTTTTTAGGGGTTTGGCAGCTGTTTTTAGGGGTTTGGCAGCTGTTTTTAGGGGTTTGGCAGCTGTTTTTAGGGGTTTGCTGCATCTCCCCCGTGCAGTGGCAGCGTGGGTGGCTCCCTCCTCACCCTGGCGATGAACGGAGGGAAAAATCTCTGGTGAAGCTCCAATTTTGGGGGGGACAGGGAGGCGAGGCAGCAAAGCCCTGGGGTGTCCCCTGAGGTGGGGGAGGAGAGGGAGGCGCTGATGGGGGTCCCTGGGAGAGCACTTGGCAGATTTGGGGGACTCTGGGGGGGATTTTGTGTGAACTTTCTTGTCCCAGGACACATCCACGGTCCTTCCCATCCTCCTTCCCTCTATCCCCGAGTAGCAGAGATGCTTTGGACGAGCTGCAGAACCCCAACATGCACAATCCTGAGGTGCTGAGGACACTTCTTTGGGTTTTAGGATCCAAAAAACCCCCAAATGTCAGCAGAACCCGCTGGAAGTTGTATTTTTCGGGGGGAATCTGCCGCAGCCTGGAGTCGGGCTGCAGAGAGAGCGTGCAAGAAATGACAAATTAAAACCAGAGAGCCCTTCCCCCGCGGCATCTCTGGCTTCGGGGAATGCATAATTCCAGCTCTCATTTCCAGGGGCGGCTGTGTTATCTGCAGAACCCCCCGGCTGTGGATTACAGGAACTCTCCCCGCGGGGATGGAGCCCTCTGCTCCTTCCCGAGCCCGGCAGAGCGGCAGGAGGGGGAAAGGAAGAGGAGGGAGGGATGAAGATCACCTTCCGCTGCCCAGCAAGGCAGCGCACCCCGCACCAGCGCCCGGCTCGGCTTTTTTTTTGGGGTCATTATCGCACCAGGCTGCGAGGGCTGAGGGAGGAAGGGGCTTTTTCGGAAGTTTTTGCCCGCTAATTGCTGGAGAGGAGAGGAGGAAGGATGGAGGGAGGAGAAGGAAAGGACCCGCTGGGTGTCTGCAGCCCCCTCTGCCCCTCCCGGCACCGCAGTTGGGCTGGGGATCGGATCAGAGGAGGAAAATCACATCCAGAGGGGCAGGGGCTCCTTCCAAACTCGTGGAGGTTTCCCAGCCCCCTGGAGAATGTTTCCCAGCCCCGTGGAAATTTTCCTGCCCCATGGAGGTTTTCCAGCCCCGTGTAAGTTCTCAAGCTCCGTGGAAGTTTTCCAGCCCCATGGAGAAGGTTTCACAGGGGTTTTCTGCCTTAGATCCGCCCATGGAGAAGGTTTTTCAGCCCCATGGAGAAGGTTTTTCAGCCCCATGGAGAAGGTTTCCCAGCCCAGTGGAAGTTTTCCTGCCCGGTGTAAGATTCCCAGCCCATGGAGAAGGTTTTGCTGCATCACTGGAAGGATGGAAAGCGCTGAAGGCTGGTTTGTGCCACAGGAGGGATGGGTGTGATGGCCCATGGAGCTGAGGGGCTTCTGCAGGTGGCTCCAGCCCCTCCAGGCCACTCCAGGAGCTCCAGGAGGGACAAAAGTGTCCCCAGGAGTAGAGGGTGCACCCCTTGGGATGGCTGGAGTGGGGACAGCTCTGATAAATCCCACAGTAAATAAAACAGGAGCAGGTGGGAATTGTGTCCTGGGTTTGGGGCTTGGCCAGAGCCAGGGGAAGCTCTGACATCCCAGAAATCCCAGAAATCCCAGAAATCCCAGTTTGGCTCAGGCACGGCCAGGAGTCCCTCGCTCTGCCTTCCCCATCCAGGAGGAAACACAGCAGGAAGAGATTGAGATGAGATGAGATGAGATGAGATGAGATGAGATGAGATGAGATGAGATGAGATGAGCTGGGTCTGATTTCTGCACCAGCTCTAACGGGGGGTGCAAGGCCAGGAGTTCCATCACCGCCACACTGGTGAGAAAGGAAATAAAAAAAATCAACCCCACAGCGCTGTTTGGAGCTGAAAAAATTCACCCAAATCACCTGGCTCGAGTGGGAAACGCTCCTGGAGCACTCAGGACCAGCCTGAGGCTCGATTGGCCTCTCTGTCTCATCCAAGCACCAGACCCACCCTGCTCCAGCAAACGGAACGAAATCTGAACAAAAACAAAAAACGAGAAACGCACAGAGCCCGAGCACTCAGAGTAGGGAGAGAGGACACGCTCCAACCTTCTACTTCCAGGCAAACATTTCGGAATGGACTCATAATGTGGCCTTTCATTCCGGTTTTATATGGAGGTTTTACTCCAGCTCATAATGAAGATGGAAAAAGCCGAGGTTGCCGCGGCTCCTGGCGCTCTGCCTGATGTGCTCCGATATTTTTCCCCTAATAAAGGAGGTTTCAGACACCCCCCCAGAAAAAGGGAAGGATTAAAGACCCCATAAATGAGTGGAGGACCGAGAATATGGTTTAATGTAGGGTGAGTTGAACATCATGGACAGGTAATTGTGTTCAGGTTTTTTTCTCCTCGCCAATGAGGAGAAACCCCAAAATCCTGCTCTGGGTGATGTTCCTGATAATAACGAGGAAAATTCCCGGGGTAAGAAAATCAGGGAGCAATAAATTCCCTCAGGCTCTTTTTGGGATGTTCTCTTGCTGGTTGGAAATGCATCTGCCTCGTCATGGAGGGAAAATTTGGATAATTGGGATGCTTTGGGTGTTCAGCTCCATCCCAGCCGGGGATGGAAGGTCACCTGAGCCCTTCTGTGATTTGGGGTCATCACCTGATTTGTCCTGAACTTTGGGAACGTCACCTGATCCCTCCTGGAATCTGGGAAGGTCCCTGGATCTCCCAGCAATGATGTGATATCAGGAATGGGGGGAAGAAAAGATCTCCATCCCTGGCAGGAGGTTTTAGGGCACCAAAGGGTGGGATGTGGCACAGCTCACCAGGGGCTTTGCCATTTGAAAGGGAAGCCTTGAGGTTCCCATCTGATCCAGGATATTCTGTGATTCCCTTCTGATCCAGGATATTCCTTAATTCCCTTCTGATCCAGGATATTCCCTGATTCCCTTCTCATCCAGGATATTCTGTGATTCCATGACCTCGGTGATGCTTCTGTTTCTCTCACCTCTGTAATCCCTGATGAAACTCCTGGAATTCAGCGATAAAAAAAAATCCAGAGGGGTCCTTCCAGATGGCAAAAAATGGAGTGATTTTAAGGCTGGAAGAGTCGTGTTCCCATAGTTCCAAATCCAGTCTTGTTCAGGTGCAAACTGGGCGAACTGGGTGCCATCAGAGATACCAGAATTACCTAAAGCAGAGGTGAACACGGCCCTAAATTGGTGCTGACCTGGATCTGGGGCTCTTTTTCCCCAGCTGGCCTGGCTGCTGCCATTCCCGGGCCTGGAACGCCACCTACCCCCGGGCACTCTGGGGACAGGAGCTGTGCCCTCACCCGGTGGCTCCGACCCCACTCTCCCCTGGATCAGCTTCATTGGCACTTCCCTGCCCAACCTCCACTTTCGCTTTGATTCGTTTGTTTTCCTTCTCTTTTCAACTTTATTTTCCTCCCCTCTGCAGTTCATTAGCATCTTCCCTTTCCTTGCTTGCTTTCCCCCCTCCTTCCCCGGCTTTCTTCTGGAAGCCAGAATTATTTCACCGTGGGCTGCCAAGTGATTTCTATCTCGGTGAAAAAGAACTTGCTATTTCCTGAAAACCTACCACTGTTTTCTCTCTCTCTCTCTCTCTGACCCCCCCCGAATCCATTCTGAGAGTGAAACAAATCCAGGTAACTCGATAAGAAGGCAATGAAAACAAAGGGCTTGGGGTTGGCAGAGGTGCCTTGAGGAGGAGGGCAGCAGAGTTTGGGAGTTTGGGAATTGTCTCTGCCCAGATCTGGCTTTTAAATCCCACCCCGTGCCAAATTTCTGCAGGGGACCAACGACAAAAGAAGAGGCTCTGGAGTTTTCCACTTGTGTGGGGTTTTTTTTTAAACGTTATTTGGGAGAATTGCATTGGGGCAGCACAGTTTGGATTAACAGCCGTGGCCACAGGTTTTTTTGGGGATATTATGGGGTGAAGGGGGGCAGAGGGGGATGTTGGGTTAAAGCCACCCCTGGCACCCCACAGCTGGCAGAGAAACCACAAC
>VKON01000152.1:553793-570141 GCA_009741485.1 Malurus cyaneus samueli
CCCACGGGCCCAGACCCTCAAAAGAACACGGAAAGATGGAATTGCAGCAGAGCCCGAGCAGAGCACGAGGAACGAGGCAATAAAATGTCCCTGATTTAGGGTCCCCCATCCCAGTGATGCTCAAAAGCACAAAACACCCTGCATCCACTGGAGCACCCCACCCCAAACCCTTCCCAGCCCACACCAGTTATCAGACCCTAAAAACCACAGCCACTCGTCACGCTGGGCCCAGGGACAAGAACAACACGAGCCAGCCCTGCCCCGCCCCAAGAACACCGAGTGTGTCACTCTCCTCCATGTCATGGCTGTAAAAATACCTCAAAAACATCTTTTTTTTTTTTTTCCCTTTTCTTTTCCCATTTATTTATATTTTTGAAGGCCTGACTCGGCCAGGTGGAAAAAGTTTGCATCAGAGCCGGGGCCGAGGACGGTGACGGGCGTCTGCTCGTCTGACGTGGAACGGGAGGAAAAGGTGGGGAAAAAAGGAAACTCTGCCATTCCATGAGCTGTGCCCAGAGGTGTGGCCACTGGCAGGCACAGGCTGAGCCTAAATCACCAAGAAGAGCCTCAGGGTGGTGCTGCCAGGGGAACACAAACCAGGGCAGCTGAGCTGAGGTTTTGTGGCAGCAGAGGGATCAGAGTGAATTGAGCGGCTGGAGGAGGATTCGGTCCCCGAGGGATCCCTCCCCAAAGCCATGGGAGGAGCTGGCAGCCAAAGGTGACAGCGTTTGACCCGTCAGGATCCATGGGATGATCCTGGGAATTTGGGATCCTCTCCAGTGGGATTGGAGATGGGGAACATCCCATGAGCAGGAAAGTGGGGCTGCATCAGCCTCAACCAACCCAACCCAGCACCACCCCGAGCTCCATCCCCTGCGCTTTCACATCTCCTACCCTTTCACCTTTCCTATATTTTCACATTTCCTACATTTTCACTTTTCCTATGCTTCCACATTTCCCTCCCTTTCACCTTTCCTACATTTTCACCTTTCCTACCTTTTCATATCCCCTATCCTTTCACTTTTCCAACCCATTCACTTTTCCAACCCATCACCTTTCCAACCCTTTCATCTTTCCTATCCTTTCACCTTTCCTACCCTTTAACATCCCCTACCCTTCCACTTTTCCAACCCTTTCACCTTTGCTATCCTTTCATTTTTCCAACCGGAGGTTCTGGGGATGGAGGTGGCAGAGGCTGATGCCAGACAATGTTGGGCATTGTTTGTGACCTCATGGTTCCATAGCCCCGAAAAAGGCACCAGGAGAGGCTTCAGGAGAGGTTCTGGGAGAGGTTTCAGTAGAGATTCTGGGAGAGATTCTGGGAGAGGCTCCAGGAGAGGTTCTGGAAGAGGGACCAGGAGAGGTTCTTGGAAATGCCCAACCCAGGTTCGTTCTGTAAAGCCCCAAACAGGATGAAATTTATCTTCTGGCCCATTTCTATATGAAGGACAGGGAAACTCGCTGTGGAACGATGGGATGTGGGATGTGCTGCCCCATTCCCTGCTATCCATGGTGCACCCCGATCTCTCCCTGTGCCCCGCTCGGCTCCGTGGCTCTCCCGTGCCTCGATCCCCCACCACGAGCCGGGGATGCTGGCCCTGTTTTTATGGAGACTCCCCACCGGAGCAGACGCCAGTTAAAAGGTTACAGCCCGGCTGGGAGCGGTGCAGACAGGCTGACAGCTCCGCGCCGGGGTGACCTCATATCTCATATTTATTGGCTACATGTGGCTCGAACCAGTCACCACCAGTAAAATAAACCACAGCCCCGAGTGCTGCAGGAATATTCCATGGCACACACACACACACAGTCACAGGTCCTCGTCACACTCTTGCTTTCACTTGGAATTACCAAAAAAAAAGAGGTAAAAAGCTCGTTACTAATCTCATTTCTTTTACAAGGCGGGTCCTGCAGAAACCCTTTCAGTGCAGGGCTGGTTTTTCCTCTGAGGAGAGCTGGGGATCTTTCTGTGTTTGCTCTGGTGGAGAGGGAGGATTGAACCCTCTGGACAAAGCTTGATGGGGTTAGGATGGACACGTCAGGCTTTAACAAGATCTGGGGACAAGCAGCATTTCTGTCCGTGTGACACCTGCAGTCCCTTTATCTTCTCACCAAACCCACACCTTCAGGCACACAGAACCAAAGGAAGTCCCCAAATTTTTCAGGGCGATTTCTCATCCCTGAGATGAATTTCTCACTTCTGCAGCCGATTAAACCCATCCAGCATCGGGGATGTTTTTGTGAGCATCTCCACGTGAAGGCAAGGACAGCACCCAGAAGGGATGGGGGAGAATTGGGGAAAGGTTTTTCAACTTTAGGCTGTACCTGTCTAGATCCTTATGTGGTGAACTGGTGGGAACCAAACCACTCGGAATTTGTGGAAAATGTTGGGATATTTGCTTTAGCACCCCGTGCCCATTGCAGGATTTGGGCATTGAAGGAGCTGTCCAGGGCACAGTGGAGTCCCCATCTCTGGAGGGATTTTGATGTGTGGATGTGGCACTTGGGGACGTGGTTTAATGGGGCTTCCCCTTTCCAGGGTTGGGATCTTAAAGACCTTTTCCTGAAATGATTTTGGGTTCAAAAGCTCAGATTTGTTTTCTGAGCTTTGATTGATCGCTCCCTTCAACACAAAACAGAGCAAACCATGACACAAACCCTTGGAATGAGAATTTGTGTTTCTGGCTCAACCAGGAAGCAGAAATTCAGAAATTTGTCCCATCCCTGACACCCCAATTCCTCCTGGAACCTCTGTGCCCTTCCCAGCCCTACCACCGCCGCTGTTTCTCTCCCATCCTCACCCTCTCCAATCCCCCAAAATCCCCTTCCAAGCACCCATTTCCCAATTCCTGGTGTCCCAAACCCCTCCAGGGAGCTGTGAAGGGTCTGCCCGTGCTCTGTGAGCTGCTGGCACATTCTCTGGGGCTCAGGGCTGGAGCAGCCGCAGGTGCTGCCATAACCCAGAGCCCACCATCCATTCTGGTCACTGCTGGCGCTTGGGGGATTCACGTGCACGTGGAGGGGGGGATGGAAAGTGCTGGAATGAAAGAGGGGCTTGGCACAGGGCTGGGATGCAGATGTTCCAGCTGTGAGCCCGCGGCAGCTCTTGGCGGCAGAAATCTCCTCCCTCCCCCATTAATTTCCCGGCTAAACTCGTTAAAGGAGCTCAGAATTCCAGGCCTGGAAGAGAACGGTGGTTTGGGTGCTCGCAGGGATGTGCTGCAGGGGCGCCTTGCCCTGGCAGAAATCATCTTAGCTGGGATTTTCTGCTAATTATTATAACATTATTTGTTTTCCCAAGCTAATTATAGATAAATAATGAGGGTGAGGGAAAGGAGAGGCAATGGCCTCGTTAATGCTCTGTGGAGATGATGATCCCCGCTTGTGGCTGGGGAGAGCTTTGCCAGCAGAGAGAAGAAAAATCATATTTCTGGGAGCAAAACCTTCCCTGTTTCCCCTCTTTTTTTGGGTAGGAATCAACAATTGCATGTCCTGCTGTCTGTGATGATATTTTGGCAGGTGAGCAGGGCTTGCAGGGGTTGTCAGGGTGATTTTGGGCTGTGTCCTGGGGTCCTCAGCCCACAAAGTCACCCCAGGGCTGGGGCCACCACCCACGCCGGCTTTGGGGCTGGAGCCGCCGCGCTCCACGGCTCCCACCTGAGGCCATAAATCAGCGCTGGGCTGGATTAAAGCTCAGCCTGGATTCCCTGGCAGTTGTGCCGTTTGCACTGAACCTTGCCCAGGTCTGGATGGGAGCTGCAGATTTATGGGTTCCAGGTCACGGCGTGGACGGAGGCGCTTCCAGGGAGCCATCGCTGGCCTCGCGTCCTTGGTGGCCTCGGCGGGTGCCAGGAGTGTGAGCAAAACGCTCTGGGATCGTGTCCCTGCTCAGTGCCCTCGGGAGGGGTGAGAAAATGGGTGAAACAACCCCAAAATGCTGGAATGAACATCACCCGGGGGAAAAGGGGATCAGTCCTTGCGTAACTCGATGTTGGAGCATCGATGGGACAATCCTGGGGGGAAAATGGGAAGTGGGGCAGAATCCAGGGGTATTTTCCTTTTCTGATCCCAAAATATGCAAACCAGGACTCATGGAAACCCCAGCTCAGCGTCCCTGACCTCCAAATGACCAGGCTGAGATGATCCCGAGATGAAGCAGGGGGGTATCCCCCCAAAAATCCCATCCCAGGGCAGTCCCTCCATCAGGAGAGGTGACAATGACCTTGGACACAGCTGCCCCCGAGCCCCGTCCCCACCGCCCCGTGCCACCCCATGGACACATCCCTACGTGCACAAGCACACGTGTTCCCACCCCAGCCGATCCCAAATCCGCTCTGGGATTGGAGCTGGAGCCATAACAATATGGCAGTAAAAAATAATGAAATGCCATCATAAAAAAAATAAAAAAAAAAAGATGTGGAAAAGCAATTATTTATTTATACCTTGGGAGCTAGGAATAATACACCTGTTTGGTGGGGATGGCTGGCACAAAGCTGGCATTGCAGAGTGGTACTTAATAATTTTTTACCACACTTTATAGGCTCTTTCCTGCAATTAATGCTAAATAAAATCAACATTTCTCCAACGGGTGTTTCTGGCTCTCATTAACTCCCTTCTTGCCGTTCAGCATCTCTCTCCCTCTCAATATCTATTTTTTTTGGTGTTTCTCTCGCACGTTTTTTCTTTGCTTTTCTCCCGTGATGAGCTCTGGTGGCAGCAGGACCTGGTTTTGATGGAGTTAATTGCAAAACAGCTTGGACCACAAGAAAATCGAATGGAAAAGCTGATGGGTGGCCATGGAAGAGGGAGGCTGGAAATTGAGACCATCATCCTCCCAGGGCAGTTGGTGGATGAAGAAATGTGTGAAGCAAAATGTTGTGGATGGTGCTGGGTGGTGATTTTGGGACAAAATTGGTCCTGGGGTCTGCTCTGAATTAATTGTTTTGGTTTGTTTAGGAGGGAAAAACTTCCAAGACTTCCTCATTGATTATTCCCTCATTCATAATTCCCTCATTCATAATTCCTTCATTGATAATTCCCTCATTTATCATTCCCTCATTGATCACTCCCTCATTGATAATTCCCTCATTGATCATTCCCTCATTGATCATTCCCTCATTGATAATTCCTCACTGATCATTCCCACATTGATCATTGCCTCATTGATCATTCCCTCATTGATAATTCCTCATTGATCATTCCTTCATTGATCATTCCTTCATTGATCATTCCTTCATTGATAATTCCACATTGATCATTCCCTCATTGATCACTCCCTCATTGATAATTCTCTCATTGATCATTCCCAGATCAACCCTTCCCCTTCCACTCCACGAAACCATTTCCATTTGTCCCTTCCTGAATTGCCCCTGAGTTTTTCCAGGCTCTCACTTTGCTTTCCTCACACCGAATCCAAACCGATCTCTGGGGTGAGGAGGGTGGGAGCTCCAGTCAGGGAGGAGCAGCTGGGAGACAGCAATTATCACTAAAGACACCTCATTTTTGGGGAAAGCTGAGCCCCCTGCTCACGAGTTCCTGCACAAACTCTAAATTTAGCGCCGTGTCTGCGGTGCCGCGCGTGGGGGAGGGCGGATGACGCACGGATCAGCCTCGTTCCTCACGGGAAACTTCCATCCTGTGCCACTTTCACCGTCTGGAACAAATGAGCAGCTCCTGGTGATGCCATCGGCCGTGGGAGCAGCAGCCGGAGCTGGAGGTGTTCCTGGGAGCCGTCGGAGCGGGGATTGTGTAACCGCTGGCAAAGCTGCGCGGATCTCTCAGTCTGGCACTGCTCCGGGTTTAGGTCCTGATCAGGAATGGGATTGAGTCACCCAACTCTGGGTAATAGCTTCAGAATGTCGAGGTTTAATTCGATTTTTCTGTTTCATTTGTCACCGGCAAGGACTGAGCACAAAGACCTGGAGTAACTTTAGAGCAGCTGCCAGTTCCTGGGGGTGCTCTGACCTTCCGTTTCCAGCTCAGCTGATCAATTCATAAATCCTAAAATTGGTGACCTTCCTCCACATCTAACCCAGCCCAAGGTCCATAAAATGGCACTGCCACCAAGGGCTTCCAAACAGGAATGATGAGCGCTGAGGAAATCCCCTTCTGATGGTGACCGTGGCTCAGAACAGCTGGAAAACTCCAGATTTTTGGTCCAGGTGAGATCTCCCTGATTTTTGAGGGTCTCACTTGGGTGAGGCTCAGAGTCCCCTCCCCAAAGAGGAGGGGTTCTCTCCAGGAGATCCTTCCAGGGCTCTTGGGCTGCTGTGAATCCTGGGATGGTGAAGGTTGGAGAAGACCTTTGAGATCATCAGGCCCAACAATCCAATGCTTTTCCATCCATCAAATGTTTGTATCAACTTGACTTAAAGCACCCCCTCTGATGCAAATCAGTTAAACCCTGAAAATGACAGAAAACAACCAGGTAGGAGGCCACAATAAATTGGTTTATATTGGTTTATACTGGTTTATATTGGTCTATACTGGTTTATACTGGTTTGAGGGCAGTTTTAAGGCCTGTTCAGTGGTGAATGCTGGGGGCAGCTCTGAGATTGGTTTTTGGGAGCTGGTTTATACTGGTTTATACTGGTTTATGCTGATTTTTTGGGCAGTTTTATGGCCTGTTCAGTGGTGAATGCTGGAGGCAGCTCTGGGATTGGTTTTTGGGAGCTGGGGATGACGAGGCCCCAGGATAATTGGATTTTTGGATGGCCTCACTCGTAGGTGTTTCTCCGGATGAACTCATGGAGTGCAGCGTTGCCAGAGATGATTCCTCGCGGCTCCGGTGGCATCACCCAGGGATTTGTCCCCACACGCCTCATCCCGCCTGACTCGGGCGTTGCTCACCGTGTTTACCTCCCATCCAAACCCTGGGGCGATGGAGCCAGATCCATCCCAACACCCCGGAATGGGCTTCCCATGGGCTGGATTTGTGAGGTCGTGGAAGTCCTTCCCAAGGGCTGGATTTGTGAGGTTATGGGAGTCCTTCCCATGGGCTGGATTTGGGAGGTCATGGAAGTCCATCCCATGGGTTGGATTTGGGAGGTCATGGGAGTCCTTCCCAAGGGCTGGAACGGGGACGGCCACACCCACCCTGCACACACCGGGCTCACCAAGGCTTGTGGGGCTGGGAACCCCTGGTGGAGGAGCTGTTCCATCCAAAAAACTTGCAGACTCCCCAGTCCTACAACTGCTCCTGAATTTTGAATTTGTTGAGGCGGCAGTGCGTGAATGCAGCTACAACGCAGAAGTATCAGCTCTCATTTTGAATGGAATTAAAAAAGGAAATAACAGTGAATTTTGAAATATTGTCCAGTTTTCTCCTGGCATCTTGTGATAAGAAGAACATCTTTTGAAACCAAACCCCAAATGATTTAGGGGTGAAAAGGGAGGGGCTGGGATCAGCCACACGGGGCAGGAGGTGATGGAGACAATCGGTGGATGGGATCTCTGCCCTTTTAGGGACCCCACATGCCTTTTTTCCCTCCTTTAGGGATGGCTTTGCTCTCCTGTAGCATTTCCCCTCTGCTCCGTGCCCTGCTGGAGTCTGGGGTGTTCCCAAACGTGGGTCAGAGCGGGAAGGGAAGCGGGGAGGGGAGGTGGCGCTCACAGATGGCTCATTATGGGGCCATGTGGCACCATCCCGCTTTGTTCCCTGCCCCAGAGCCCTTTGGGGCTGTCTGAGCCCCCACAGGCCCCGCTGCCTTCTGGGCGGCGCTCACACCTCGCTGACCCCGCAGAAGCCGTGCCGTCGTCGCCGTTTCCAGTCTGGTGCTGCGAACGAAGAAGATTCAGCGTGAAGCTCGGGGTGGGATGGAGATCCAACCAACTTTTTGGAGTTTTCCAGGTCCCTCAACCCCAACTTCCCAGGATTCCAGAGAGCAGAGGGACATTTTGGGGATCTCACCTCGCAGCAGTGAAAGCAGCTCACCAGAAGCTGTTCCCTGTGGATCGCCCCTTCCCTTTCCCTGCTCAGGGATCGTGCAGAAAGCCAGAATCAAGGATTTATCCTGGAAACAGATCCCCGTGGACCAGAGCTTGAACAACCCCTCCATCCCTGCCCCACTCTCCCATGCCTGACCTTTCCCAATCTCCATTTCCTGACCAACCACTCCGAGGCAAACAGAGCAGCTTGCCGGCATTTCATGAAAATCTGCGCAAAACTTGTCAAAATACCCCCCACGCCCGGCAGCTGCCCGGGACGAGACCTCTGCGGTGCTTTCCAGAGCCCCCCGTGCAATTACCCGCCTCGGAAATTATCTTTAATTGTCGCCTGCGAGCTGCAGAGGCCGTTTTCGGTGATTAGGAGTCACCCGCTAATTGCGGAGGCGCTGGGGGCGGCGCTGGCTCAGGTGTGAGGGTCAGCCCGGGGCAGTGGCCGTGGGGAGGGTGGAGGTGCCACAGCCCCGGGGGACCCTCAGCTTTGGGGGGCTCCTTGGGGGTGAAACTCGGGATGGAATGGAATTCCCTGGCCAGATGTTCCAGTGCCAGCTCCTGGTGCCTGCCCTGCCCGCAGATGTGGTGGTTCATGGAGGCTTTGAGATGAAAAAGTCACTTTGTAGAATTTAGAGTGATTTTTTTGAGTTTTGGGTGTTTTTTTAATTTTTTTTTGTTTTCTTTTTACAGGAATTGAACATCTTTTTGCCGTCAGAGGGATGGTTTGGGTCAATTTTTGGTGTAAATTCTTATTGAATTCTCACCAGATGTTTTAATCCAATCTCCTGGCCCAGCAAGCCCTGCACTGGTGGAGCTCCTGAGATTAAAACATCTCTTTGTAGAATTTAGAGTGAATTTGTTGAATTTTGTGCTTTATTTTTCAGGATTTGGGCATCCTTTTGCCATCAGAGAGATTATCCAGGTAAACTTCCAAACTTTTCATGGAATTTAATTACCTGGCCGGGTGTTTTAATCCCCTGCCCTGCTTGCAAACCCCACACTGATGGAGCTCCTGAGATTAAAAACTCTTTTGCAGAATTCAGAGCAAACTTGTTGAGTTGGATGATTTTTTTTTTCTTTTTTGCAGGAATTGAGCATCCCATTGCCACGAGAGGACTGATCCAGGTTCATCTGGAACTTTCCTGGTGGGATTGCACTGAATTCCAATGAGCAGGGGGGTCAGGGAGGGTGCAAGACTGCGAGGAAGAGCCGAGCTGGCGCGAAATGCTCCGAGCCCAGCGCCAACTGCTCCTGTCAGGAGCATCCAAGCTGCTCCAGCAGATTTTCCAGGATTTTTTTTTTTTTTGCAGGTTGACCCAACGTTCCTGTTGGCGCAAAGCTGTGGAAGCGCAGCTAAAAACGGCGGCGCCGAACGATCCCGATTTGCTGCAGATTGGAGAGAGAAAGGAAATGTCTGTGCAGGCAGGAGAGGGGAAAAAAGGGAATGAACTGTAGGAGAGGGGAAAAAAGGGAATGAACTGCAGGAGAGGGGAAAAAGGGAATGAACTGCAGGAGAGGGGAAAAAGGGAATGAACTGCAGGAGAGGGGAAAAAGGGAATGAACTGCAGGAGAGGGGAAAAAAGGGAATGAACTGCAGGAGAGGGGAAAAAGGGAATGAACTGCAGGAGAGGGGAAAAAGGGAATGAACTGCAGGAGAGGGGAAAAAAGGGAATGAACTGCAGGAGAGGGGAAAGAGGGAATGAACTCTGTCTGCAGCTCCTTGACAATCCCTTCCAGGAGAGGGGAAAATAGAGGGAATGAACTCCAGGAGAAGGGGAAAAAGGGAATGAGCTCAAGAAGAGGGGAAAAGGGAATGAAATCTGCCTGCAGCTCCACGATAACCCCTTGCAGGAGACGGGAAAAGTGG
The DNA here is from genome assembly GCA_009741485.1 of Malurus cyaneus samueli. Taxonomy (NCBI): domain Eukaryota; kingdom Metazoa; phylum Chordata; class Aves; order Passeriformes; family Maluridae; genus Malurus; species Malurus cyaneus. The sequence goes on from VKON01000152.1 coordinate 563,599, forward strand.
GAATGAACTCAGAAGAGGAGAAAAGAGGGAATGAACTCTGGGAGAGGGGAAAAGTAGGAATGAAATCTGCCTGCAGCTCCATGATAACCCCTTCCAGGAGAGGGGAAAGAGGGAATGAGCTCCAGGAGAGGGGAAAAGAGGGAATGAGCTCCAGGAGAAGGGAAAGAGGGAATGATCTCTGCCTGCAGCCCCTGGCAGCCGCGCACAGCCTGGCAGCATGGGGAGCAGTTCCTTTCCTTTGCCATTCCCGGGCTGGGTTTGGATTTGGTGGCAGATTGGGCTGTGCACGTGCCACGCCTCGAGCTCAGCGCGCAGAAAAATCCCGTTTTTTGACAGCTCAAGCCCACAGCCCAAACCCGGCTCAGGCTGTTCTTTGTCCCAGCTCCAGCTGGATTTGTTTTATTTTCAATAAACTCATCCCATTCCCAGTGGCTTTTGTTCCCTTCTCGCCCCGTGCTGTTCCCAGGGGGGGAATTCTGGCTTTTCCAGGGATGGGAGAAGCCAAAAAACCCCGATTTGAGGCTGTTTGGAAAGTCCTGGGCACATGGAGAGGAGCCCAAGTTTCCTGAGCGGGACATGAATGACGCGAAACCCATGGAAAATATGGAAAATGTGGAATAAGTAATAAAATTATGAATAAAACAAACACAATAAACCGGGAATGCAGTTTCACTGGTAATGATTTGTGTTCCCAGTAACCCAAGACTGCCTCACCTTTGGAAAATTCTGTGTTTTTCCAAGGGGGAGCTGCCTGCAGGTAAGGGCCCCTTGGCTCAGGGAAGGGCTGGAGCATTCCCAGGAAAGCTGCCTCCAGCACGAGCTTATAAAAGTATAAATACAAATATTTATTAATTATAAATACATCAGTTTCACAGAATCTTAAAACACCCTAAACTGGAAGGCACTTCCCAGGATCATCCAAGTCCAATTTTATTTTAATTTTATTTCATTATTTCATTTCATTTATTTAATTTCATCTTATTTTATTCCTGAAATGTATTTATTTTATTCCCTGAAAAGGAAATAAAAATTGATTTCATTAATTAATTGTCTAATTTGTGGTGCTTGGAGACAAGGGAGACCTTGATGATCTTCAAGTTCTTTCCCAACCTTGATGATTCCAAGGTTAGATTAATAGATTCCATCATTAGATTAATAACAGCCAAAGAATAAGGTGATTAAATTAATGAAATGTGGTTTTATTTGTAATTAATTGGAGGCTTTTTAGAGCCTGGGGGCCGAAAAAGGGTGAAAGGCACCGGGAGGAAAAACCAGAGGGACACAGGGAGGGATGGAGCTGGGCTTGGCTCCTCTGATCCTTTATCCCAATTAATTCAGGACCAATTAAGAGGTGCTCGATTGGGAAAGGCCAGGAAGGAGCTGAATTCCCATTTCCTGGGATTTTGGGGCTGATCCGGTGTGTGCCAGCCCTGGGAGCTGTTTGGGGCCCGTGCCAGGGAAACCAGCTCGTTCCCTTTGTTTATTGTGCTGAATCCCGATAAAAGCAAGCCTGGGAGGGGGAAAAAAATCCCATTTTGTGGTGTGAGGTGACTGTTCCCGTCTGGGATGTGGCCGGGAGGGGCGGCTGGGCCATCCCTGCTCCGCAAATCCCAATTCTTGAGCTGCATCCTGGGCTTTGCTGGGACAGCCCCTGCTCCCCAAAAAAACCCCGTTATGGGAATTTTCGGGGGCTGAGGAGCTGGGAATGCTCCCCATGGGATTTCTGGGAAAGGCAGGCCCGTGGTGATGGGGTCTGAGGGGCAGCAGTGCCTCAGAATTCAGGATCAGTTCAGGATCAGTTCAGGATCAGTTCAGGATCAATCCCAACCTTCTGTTCCTTTGCTGGACAAGGTCTGTGGGGTCGGACCTGTTTGGGAAAAATCATTGAAAAACAGCAGGAAATACCCCATGGAATGGCTTTTCCCATTTTTCTTTCCTCCTTTTCCTCATTTTTCTTTTCTTTTTCTCCGTGTCCAGAGGGAGCTGAAAATCCAAAAAACCCAAAAAATTTCCCCTAAAAAAGGCACCCCCTGTTTCCCTGCTGCCCAAATTTCCTCTCCAGCCGCTAATTAGGAACCGAGAGAACCCAAAAAATTCATTTATGGCCATGCAATGTGTGGGGTTTTATTCGAGCTACAGAAAATTCCCGTCTCCTCCCAGCTCCACTGTTTGCTCGTTAATTAGGGGGAGATTTGATGACTTTTTAACATTTCCCATGTAAAAAAAAATTAAAAAAAATAGACAGAAAGGGAATTTTTAGTTTCTTTTTTAGTTTTTTTTTCCTTTGCCAATGGAAAAAGGAAAGCAAAGAAGCTTTTTTTAATTTTTTTTTTTTTTTTTTTTATATGAGACACGGCTATTTTTAATTTTCTTGGAAAAAAATGCTGCCAGGACCCAGAAGTGTCAAATTCTCCCAGGCTGGGGGGAATAATGTTGGTTTTAGCTGCTCTGAGTCTGGGTTTTTGTGGCTGAGTCTTGGGAAATTTTTCACATATTTCGTCCTCCTGGATTTTCGGGAGATGGGATGAGTTTTTAATGTCCCAAAAAAACCCTAAAAGAAAGCTCATCTTTTCCTCAATAATTCTGAGGATTTAGAAAGCAAAAAGAACCACCTCATTTCTGGATTTTCTGCAGATTTCTTAGGATCATGGGATGGTTTGGGTTGGAAATGACACAAAAATTCAAGTTTTCCATTGGCAGGGACAATTTTCACAATTCCAGGGTGCTCCAGCCCAGCCTTGAACAATTCCAGGGATGAGAATTGGGAAAAAAATCCCTCCTAAAGAGGATCTGGAGCTGCCTCAGCCCCCACAGCTCTGCTTAGGCCTGGCTTAGATTTTTCTCCTGCTCCCAGGTGGTGACATTTAGAATTGGAATGCTTTAAATTCAGAATTTTATTCAATTTAAGTTTAGAATTTGAATGTTTTAAATTCAAATTTAGTGCCCCAACCTCTCCGGGCACTAAACCATCATTTTTCACCACATTAAATTTTACAAGTTTCAAGCAAATGGAAAATGGATTTTATTATTTGATTTTATTTTTTTTAATATTTTTTTCTCTTCTCCCCCACTTTTTTTTTTTTTTCTCTTCCCCCTAGTGTATGGCTGCAAAACAGAATTTGTGGCTGGAACCATCGGTTTTGCTGCAGAGGCTGGGAAACCTTTGATGGAACCCGCTGGCCTGAAGAATTATCCAAATATTTGCCTTTCCACTCTTTCTAAGCCTCTGCATCAGGAAAAAAAAATTAAAAAAAAAAGAATCTGTGCAACCTTTGACCACAGAATAATACACGAAAAAGCCCCCCTTGAAAAATCCCACACAAAATCCCGTTATTCTCTCATTCCTTTTGCTTCCTAAATCAAAACCCTCAGAAAAAGAAGAAGAAGAAGCATTTTCTGAGAAGAAGATGGATTTTCTTTAATTTTTTTTTCACTCTGGAATGTTAAAAACTCATCCCCTCACCTGAAAATCCAGGAATTCCCTCAGGATGTGTGTGGGGATCAGCGGGACACAGGGCCCTGCTGCTGTCAGGGCCAACTTCCAGCTTTTCCTGGAGCATCCCACCCTGGGCTGCTCCTCTGCCTGGTTATTATTCCATTTGTGTTGTTATTAAAAATCCTATTATTCCATTTGTGTTACTAAAAATCCTATTATTCCATTGCTGTCGTTACTATAAACTCTATTATTTAATTTCTGTCATTACTATAAATCCTATTATTTAATTTCTGTGGTTGCTATAAATTCTATTATTTCATTTCTGTCATTATTATGTGCCCCAGTAATTAATTTCTGCACTAACGGGGCAGGGAGAAGCAAAGGGAATGGGGTAAGGGCAGAAAAATGGGGGATCCTGGGGTGATGGGGTGGGAAGGGACCTCAAATTCCTCCCGTTCCTCAGCACCTCGGGGAGCCTTGGACTCAAATTTGGATTTAGGACGCTCTGGACAACCACAAAGACCAAAAATGAGCCTTATTTTCATGGGGAAATCCAAGGGTTTTGTGGGGAGAGGATTTGGTGGGATGCGGCAGAGGGATGCTTCAAATAAAAAAAAAAAATCAATAAATTAAAAAATAATTAAAAATTAATATTTTTTGGGATTTCCCCAAAATATTTTCCATTTTCCACTTCCAATGGAACATTCCCTGCTGGGAAGTTCGGGATCAGCACCAAGGGCTGGGATGAAGCTGCTCCTCCCACACCAGTCCCAGGGTCTCCAGCAGCTCAGAGCATCTTCCTCAGACCAAAATAATCCTACAAAATCCCCCTCCTGCTCCACAGGCCCTCAGTGGGATTTTTTTTTAACCACCTTTGTGGGTTTTTTTTCCCCTCCCAGCGTGACTGGATTCCATCCCTCCACAGCATGCCCAGGCAGCAGTGGGTATAAAAACCCCCCAGCTTTGGCAAGAAATCCCAAACCTTTTTATGGGGGGAACGTGCGCTCCAGAGCCTCAGCTGGTGGAATTTGGCCCCGTTCCACCGGCACAGGGCACTGATTCACACCATCCATGGATTTTCTCTGCCCATTTTATTGATCCCAATTTTCCTCCATCTCATCTTCGGGTTTGTTGCGTTCCTTCTGTAGGATCGGGGATGATTTGGGGCGTTGGCAGCAGCAAATCTGTGCCCCCACAGGACCCATCACCATTCAGGGACTCTGAGGACACTAACTCTTTTACACCCAAAAACTACTGGATTAGGAATTATATTTTTCCCATCTCTTCCTGATCTGCTCTTTCTGAGAAAGGATGAAGATGGTTAAAAAACAAAAACAAAAACAAAAACAAACCCAAAAAACCAGAAAAGTTTTCATTTTTATGATGAGATTTTACAGCATTTGAGGAAATAATGATCTCAGCCCAGGCCAGACCTCACTGAATTGATGGACACGGTCGAGCAGGGACCTGGGAGAGGAGAAGCCTTTAATTAGCGCAGTGAATATTAATGATTTACGAAGCAGCAGTGACAGCAGCAGCCCTGCACTCAGTAGCCCCGATCACACCTCACCCTTCCCTCGCTGCCCTCGGGAGAGCCTTTCCACAGCGCTGGCACTCACTGAGGTCATGGAGAAATTGTTCTCGGGCCAAAACAATATTTTCCATTTTTTTTAAAAATTAATTAATTAATTTAAAAATTCCCTGCCGTCTCTTTTGGGAGGGTGAGGGTATCGGGAAAGCTCTGGGGCGCTGCTTAAAGGAGAGGGTTGATGTCCCCGGCGGGAGGGACATTGACACCAGGGCTGGAGTGACATTGTCACAGGGGCTAGGAGGGACAGTGACACCGGGAAAGGGAGGGACAGTGACATCGGGACGGATTGCCATTGGCAGGGAGGAATTGCCATGGGAGGGATATTGCATTGGGACAGGGACATTGCCATGGACAGGACAGCCGCGGGAGGAGGGCATGCCATTGGACAGGGACATTGCCATTGGACAGGGACATTGCCACGGGACAGGACATTGCCACCGGGACAGGGAGGGACATTGCCATTGGCGCAGGGACATTGCCACGGGGAAAGGGACATTGCCACGGGGAAAGGGACATTGCCATCGGGACAGGGACATTGCCAGGGGACAAGGGACATTGCCATTGGGACAGGGAGGGACATTGCCATGGGACAGGGACATTGCCACGGGGAACAGGGACATTGCCATGGGGACAGGGACATTGTCACGGGGAAAGGGACATTGCCATCGGGACAGGGAGGGACATTGCCATCGGGGACAGGGACATTGCCATTGGGACAGGGACATTGCCATCGGGGAAAGGGACATTGCCATTGGGACAGGGACATTGCCACGGGGACAGGGACATTGCCACAGGGACAGGGAGGGACATTGCCACCGGCCATGTGCTGTCCTTCTCTCAGCTCCTCCCTTCCCCTCCCCTCCCTGGTACAAATATCGAAAATGTTCTGGATAAGCACCCCACGAGACAATTCATTTCACCATTTCCAGGAATCACTTTTTTTTCATTTCCCCCCTCATATCTCTGGCCCAGCTCTAAAGAACCCAATGTGCTTTTGGAAAGTTGGATATTCTGTGATTCATCCGTGGCTGCTCTGCAGATTAATGTGCTGTGAGAGTGAGAAGATAGAAATTATGAGGTGCTCCTTGATTTATTTGTTGCTGTTAATATTTGTTCACAATTCAGGCTCTTTTTTTTTTTTTTTTTTCAGTTTGTTGCTTGAATTGTTTTCTCACCAGCTCTGGATTTGTTACAATAATCATTTTTTTAATGGATATTTGACTGAGAAACTGGGAGAAAACATCTCCTGGTGCTCATATTTTGTGATTGGAGTGTTTTGCTGCCTCCCAGCAGTGGGATTATTCCAGCTGGAATTCTTGGGAAGCTCAAAACAAGGCAGAATTTTCCCCACACATCTCAAAACATGGGAATGAGTGGGAATCTCGAAGAACGTGGTGGTGGAGAGTTGGATTTTTGCAGACCATTTTAGCTGGAGGTGAGATAAAGCACCTGTGTGAGTCAGAGAAATATTTCCTAAAAAATAAACCGCCTGGCGTTTGTCCGCCGGTCTTTTTCG
>VKON01000152.1:579748-610668 GCA_009741485.1 Malurus cyaneus samueli
GGCTCAAGCCCTGGAGGAGACAAGACAATTTTCTTTGAATCTCTGTTAATTTTTTTTTTTTTTTTTTTTTTTTCCCGAGGGGTTCCCCTGTGTTGCCAACTGCCAGGGAATTTGGGAGCAGCTTGTAAATTTAAATGCTTTCCAGAGAGCTGTTGGGATGTGTGTAAAATACTCTGTTTGCTCCTAAAACATGGCAGGACTTTTTTTTTTACTTTTAGGCTTGAAAAATAAGGAATAACCCCTCCTCAATAATATCCTTGAAATGGTGAGGTCGCAGAAGAAGAAACTGAAAAGCCAAAATATCAATTTTTCCTCGCTTTCACTGGCTTGGGAGATACCAAAATCTTGATTTGAGGGCAAAAATTCCCACAAAATCCAAGGGAGGCCTCGTTCCTCCACGAGGATGAAGAGCACAAGGAAATGAGAGGAAAAATGTTGATAACAGGAGTAAGGGAGACAGGAATTTCCCGTTATTTATACTGACACTTGGATTTAGGAAGACTCTGGGATCATTTCAGTACATTTAGATGTCGGAATTTTCATTAATTAATTTAATTAATGAACATTTTAGTGGGATCTGAGGCTGGAATTGGGCATTTGTAGGGAGAACGAGCTGAGAATTCTTTCTGGGAGCATTTCCAGTTCCAGCCCCTCTGAATTCCCTTCAACCCGGGGCCTCTTTTTTTGGGAATCACCAGGGTGGGAATGAATCAGCTCCAAATGTGGGCACAGATCCCCTGGGAATGGAGCCCCCAACCCAATTCCCCAAATATTCCCATTTTCATGGCTTTGCTCCCCTGGATTGCTTAAAGGATTTGTGTGGGAATAAATTCCTGTGGAAAACCCAGGCATTGTGCACAGAGTAATTTTTCTATTTTTTCTATAGTCCTATCCCAGCTTAATTTTATTTTCTCTGGAAGGTTCCAACCAAAGGAACAACTTCAAACCATTGAGAGGGGGAAGAAAAAAAAAATCCTCCTGTGGCTGGCAGGGTCTGTGTGTTTGCTGTGTTCTTTTATCAATTCCAATTCCAGAGGTGTGTTCAGCATTTTCAGGGGGTTTTGCTAAAAAAAAATGTCTGTGACGGAAAAAGGAAGAGCCCCACTCCAGCAGATCGTTTATTCGTGTTTGTTTTGATGCTTTTGCTGTTTTGTTTTTTTTTTTTACTTTTAGGGTGAGTGAGAAAGAAAAAAAATTAAAAAAAAATTTAAAAATCTAAAATAAAATCCCTCCTGGGCTGTGTTCAGTGCATCCCTCAGCTGCCATGGGAAGCAAACATTCCCAGAATCTGCCCTGGAGATTCCTCATTTATTTGAGGATAATAATAATAATAATTTATTTTTATTTATTATTATTATTTATTTTCCCAGCTCTCAGCCCCTGCAGAGGTTTCACCCCAGGAACCATTTGGGAAACCCTCACCCACTCACCCACAGAGGGAATTCCACAACCTGGTACAAATTTCGGGAGCCAAACTCATCCTTTTCCCTCAAAACCCATCTTTAAATGGAATTATCGGCCCCATCCATGGCCCTGACCTGGGATAAACGGATCAAACCTCACCGAAAATGAACCAACTGCACCCCCAGAGCTGGAAAATCTGAGCCAAAGGCTCCTCAAAGGGACCAAATTGCCTCATTTTTCCTGAAACAACTTGGGGTTAGACACCGAAATCCTCCTGGAAAGGCAGCTCCATGTGTTTGTTTTAAATTAACTCACCCAAGTCCAGACAAAAATGGTATTAAAAATATCTTAATGGGCGATTCTGTAGCCGTGCACTTAAGGGTTATTGCTCTGGACTGGCTCATAAATTATATTTTTATTTGCCAATAAAACAATAAGAATAATTTGGATTATTCTCCTTTCAGAAGGAATTATTTCTCCCCTCATAATGGCTGATAAATGGCGAAATATTCTCCAGAACACCGAGTGATTCATGGCTCCATAAAGAACGAGTGGAAAAATCCCCTGAGCGAGCGAGAAAACACCACCGAGTTGCGATTTGCATTTGGAAATTCATTAAATTACAGATCTGCAGCGGTGGGTGAGCTGTTGGAGACCCAAAAATGAGCATTTTCTGCGTGGGATTGGCCCAAGTGGCTGCGGGGGATGAGGAGTTTGGGCTTTGTCGGAGTTGAGGAAGGTTTTTCCAAACTTCCCGAAGCTTTGGAATAATAAATGACGCCTTTTGGTGAGGTCACTCGGAGCAATCTGTCACCCATCTGCTCCTGCGGGAGAAAATGCACAAAAATGGGAAAAAAACCCCGGTCCAGGCTGTAGGAGGGCTCTGAGACCCCACAAAATGGGGCTGCTCCCCTTGAGCAGGATTTGGGGACCCTCCTGGGAATCAGGTTAGGGTTGGGGTTTAGGATTTGGGGTTAGGATTGGGGTTAAGGTCACAGCTCCCACACCATGAACAAAGAACCACGGGCAGGGGAAGAAAAACCACCCAGAACCCGAAATATTTGTGCAGTTGCGAATTGTCTTCCTTTTATCCCTCACCCTGCACTGGGAATTGTGCAATTGGCCACGTTTGATCCCGAAATCCACCCGGATTTCACGGCTGCTCCACCAGCTGGGTAGGTGATGGAATTATTGGCGATGCCACCAAAATCCCGGGGACATTTTGGGATAAAACACCCCAAAAGTGGAGCAAACACAGCTCAGTGTGGGCTGTGAGGCAGATCGGGGCTGCCAGGGGAGTGGGGAAGTGGCAGAGCTGGAAGGAGATCCCCTAAACCTAATTCTAACCCTAATCCTAACCCTAACCCGAAATCTAATCCTAATTCTAATCCTAATCCTAACCCTAACCCTAACCTACCCTAACCCTAACTATCCTAATATAATCTAATCCTAATCCTAACCCTAGCTCTAACCCTACCCTAACCCAACCCTAAACAACCCTAACCTACACAAACCTGACCTACCCTAAACCAATACCCTAACCTAACCCTAACCTGAACCTAACCCTAATCCTAACCCCAATCCTAATAAAAATCCTGGGGAACTCAGCAATTCCCGAGGCTGACGTTGAAATCGCCCCTTGTTCCAGGAGCCGCCTGCGGTTGGACCGAGTTTGGATCACTTGGAGAGAAGCAGGAAAAAAAAAAAAAAAGACAAAAAAAAAATTCAAATTGTTCTCGGAAATGACGGTTAATGTGGAAATGTGGTTGATATTAAATGGTAATCTGCCCTTCTCCTCGAGGAAAACGTTTCCTGTCGGGATGTGAAGGTTCCCCCGTGACATCACTTCCCACGGCAGCGCCACGAGCCTTCAACACGGATTAGAGCCTGGAGAACGGGCACTTCCAAAGGGTTTGGGGGAAAAAAACCCTCATTTGGGCAATATTCCAATCATATGGATCGCTTTAGCCCTGGAACAGCGGGGATTTGGGGCTCGGGATCCAAATCCAAACCACTCGAGGTTTTCCCCGCTGCAGCTCCGTTTAGGGGATGGTTTTGGCCATCAATCCCAGCACTGAGTGGATTTATTTGCTGCTAAAGTGACTCTGCAGGCAGAATTCCCCCGAATCCCAGAGCAGTTGATAACTGTGCATGGGATGGAAGGAAAATTCTGCACCCAAGTGTAATAATTATAATAATAATAATAGTAATAGAGTAAAAATCGTAATAACAGTAATAGTGGTAATAACAATAACAGCAATAACAATAACAGCAATAACAATAACAATACAACAGTAATAGTAATAGTAATAGTAATAGTAATAGTAATATAATAGTAATATAATAGTAATAGTAATAGTAATAATAAAAATAAATTAAAAAATATTTTATATTATATTAATAATAACAACAATAACAACAATAACAGTAACAGTAATAGTAATAATTATAATAACAAAGTAATAATAATAACAACAATAATAGTAACAACGCCCATGAGGTACCAGGACATTTTTAAATATGGCAAAAATATTTATGACCAAAAAGAACCACTGAGAACCAATTCTGGAGCAAACAACCCAGAGCCTCCCCAATTCTGAGGATGGAATTTTTGAAGGATGACGCCACTTCTGCTTCCGAAAAAATATTGTTGGGAAGAACAAGTGATGAGGAGAACTTTTAATTCTATCAGAGTTGAAGATCATTGACGGTTTAATATTTTATTTATTGTGAATGTGGTAGAAATGTTCATAGAATTATGCAATCATCATCTTTCATAGGTCAGATGTTCACAGGTCACTCGTGGGTTATTTTAGGATTAACTGGTCTGGGGTGTTTTCAGTCTAACATTGGTTAAAAGTGTCATAGAGATATCAGATAAATGCAATTCTTTGTGGGAAGGGAAGAAGATGATAAAATTTTGATTTGACGTTGCTTTAAAAGTCCAAAGTAAGCTGGAAAAAAAAAAAAAAGTTTGAAAAAAAATCGAACTACAGTGCAAGAAAATGAAACATGAAATGTTCCTAAAGCAATCAATGAAAAGTTTCATTTCACTGCACTGACATGGAAAAAATCTCATATTTTCTGCTGCTGCTGAAATGCTGGGAGGTGAATTCAGTGCTTTTCCAGGAATTCCTGTGCTCTGCTCCCAAACCTCTCCTGACAGCACCAGGTGGGACGAGGAATTCCCAAAAAAAAATCTCCTCTGGGTCCCCAAATCCCCGTTTGCTCTCCCCAACAGAGCTCATGAAAGCGCTCAATGTGATGATCTCTCTCTTTAGTGGGGCTCTTCCTTTTCCGTCACAGACATTTTTTTTTAGCAAAACCCCCTGAAAATGCTGAACACACCTCTGGAATCGGAATTGATAAAAGAACACAGTGAACACACAGACCCTGCCAACCACAGGAGGTTTTTTTCTTCCCCCTCTCAATGGTTTGAAGTTTTCCTTTGGTTGGAACCTTCCAGAGAAAATAAAATTAAGCTGGGATAGGACTATAGAAAAAAATAGAAAAATTACTCTGTGCACAATGCCTGGGTTTTCCACAGGAATTTATTCCCACACAAATCCTTTAAGCAATCCAGGGAGCAAAGCCATGAAATGGGAATATTTGGGGAATTGGGTTGGGGGCTCCATTCCCAGGGGATCTGTGCCCACATTTGGAGCTGATTCATTCCCACCCTGGTGATTCCCAAAAAAGAGGCCCCGGGTTGAAGGGAATTCAGAGGGGCTGGAATGGAAATGCTCCCAGAAAGAATTCTCAGCTCGTTCTCCCTACAAATGCCCAATTCCAGCCTCAGATCCCACTAAAATGTTCATTAATTAAATTAATTAATGAAAATTCCGACATCTTAATGTACTGAAATGATCCCAGAGTCTTCCTAAACCAAGTGTCAGTATAAATAACGGGATTTGGGGAATTCCTGTCTCCCTTACTCCTGTTATCAACATTTTTCCTTCATTTCCTTGTGCTCTTCATCCTCGTGGAGGAACGACCGCCCTTGGATTTTGTGGGAATTTTTGCCTCAAATCAAGATTTTGGTATCTCCTGAGCCAGTGAAAGCGAGGAAAATTGATATTTTGGCTTTTCAGTTTCTTCTTCTGCGACCTCACCACTTCAAGGGTATTATTGAGGAGGGGTTATTCCTTATTTTTCAAAACCTAAAAGTAAAAAAAAGAAAAAGTCTTGCCATGTTTAGGAGCAAAACGAGTATTACACACATCCAACAGCTCTCTGGAAAGCATTTAAATTTACAAGTGCGGTCCCAAATTCCCTGGCAGTTGGCAACACAGGGGAACCCCTTGGAAAAATAAATAAAATAAATAAATAAATAAATAAAAGAGGTTTTTTTTTAAATAACAGAGATTGCCAAAGAAAGACAAATTTCCTGTCCTCCTCCGGCTGGTTGCAGAGCCAAACTCATCCTTTTCCCTCAAAACCCATCTTTAAATGGAATTATCGGCCCCATCCATGGCCCTGACCTGGGATAAACGGATCAAACCTCACCGAAAATGAACCAACTGCACCCCCAGAGCTGGAAAATCTGAGCCAAAGGCTCCTCAAAGGGACCAAATTGCCTCATTTTTCCTGAAACAACTTGGGGTTAGACACCGAAATCCTCCTGGAAAGGCAGCTCCATGTGTTTGTTTTAAATTAACTCGCCCAAGTCCAGACAAAAATGGTATTAAAAATATCTTAATGGGCGATTCTGTAGCCGTGCACTTAAGGGTTATTGCTCTGGACTGGCTCATAAATTATATTTTTATTTGCCAATAAAACAATAAGAATAATTTGGATTATTCTCCTTTCAGAAGGAATTATTTCTCCCCTCATAATGGCTGATAAATGGCGAAATATTCTCCAGAACACCGAGTGATTCATGGCTCCATAAAGAACGAGTGGAAAAATCCCCTGAGCGAGCGAGAAAACACCACCGAGTTGCGATTTGCATTTGGAAATTCATTAAATTACAGATCTGCAGCGGTGGGTGAGCTGTTGGAGACCCAAAAATGAGCATTTTCTGCGTGGGATTGGCCCAAGTGGCTGCGGGGGATGAGGAGTTTGGGCTTTGTCGGAGTTGAGGAAGGTTTTTCCAAACTTCCCGAAGCTTTGGAATAATAAATGACGCCTTTTGGTGAGGTCACTCGGAGCAATCTGTCACCCATCTGCTCCTGCGGGAGGAGAAAACGCACAAAAATGGGAAAAAAAGCCCGGTCCAGGCTGCAGGAGGGCTCTGAGACCCCACAAAATGGGGCTGCTCCCCTTGAGTGGGATTTGGGGACCCTCCTGGGAATCAGGTTAGGGTTGGGGTTTAGGATTTGGGGTTAGGATTGGGGTTAAGGTCACAACTCCCACACGCATGAACAAAGAACCACGGGCAGGGGAAGAAAAACCACCCAGAACCCGAAATATTTGTGCAGTTGGGAATTGTCTTCCTTTTATCCCTCACCCTGCACTGGGAATTTGCAATTGGCCACGTTTGATCCCGAAATCCACCCGGATTTCACGGCTGCTCCACCAGCTGGGTAGGTGATGGAATTATTGGCGATGCCACCAAAATCCCGGGGACATTTTGGGATAAAACACCCCAAAAGTGGAGCAAACACAGCTCAGTGTGGGCTGTGAGGCAGATGGGGCTGCCAGGGGAGTGGGGAAGTGGCAGAGCTGGAAGGAGATCCCTAAACCTAATTCTAACCCTAATCCTAACCCTAACCGAACTAATCCTAATTCTAACCTAATCCTAACCAACCCTGACCCCTGACCCTAACCCTAATTCTAACCTAATTATAATCCTAATCCTAATCCTAACCCTAGCTCTAACCCTGACCCTAACCAAACCCTAAACCTAACCTTCACCATAAATCTGACCCTGACCCTAACCAAACCCTAACTCTAACCCTTAACCCTAACCCCTAAATCCCTAAATCCTAACCCCAATCCTAATAAAAATCCTGGGGAACTCAGCAATTCCCAAGGCTGACGTTGAAATCGCCCCTTGTTCCAGGACCGCCTGCGGTTGGACCGAGTTTGGATCACTTGGAGGAGAAGCAGGAAAAAAAAAAGACAAAAAAAAAATCAAATTGTTCTCGGAAATGACGGTTAATGTGAAATGTGGTTGATATTAAATGGTAATCTGCCCTTCTCCTCGAGGAAAACGTTTCCTGTCGGGATGTGAAGGTTCCCCCGTGACATCACTTCCCACGGCAGCGCCACGAGCCTTCAACACGGATTAGAGCCTGGAGAACGGGCACTTCCAAAGGGTTTGGGGAAAAAAACCCTCATTTGGGCAATATTCCAATCATATGGATCGCTTTAGCCCTGGAACAGCGGGGATTTGGGGCTCGGATCCAAATCCAAACCACTCGAGGTTTTCCCCGCTGCAGCTCCGTTTAGGGGATGGTTTTGGCCATCAATCCCAGCACTGAGTGGATTTATTTGCTGCTAAAGTGACTCTGCAGGCAGAATTCCCCCGAATCCCAGAGCAGTTGATAACTGTGCATGGGATGGAAGGAAAATTCTGCACCCAAGTGTAATAATTATAATAATAATAATAATAAAAAAATAGATAAATATCAGTAAAACTAAAGAAAGATGCTGGCTGCATCAATAAATAACAGTAACAATAACAACAGTAATAGTAATAGTAATAGTAACAGTAATAGTAATAGTAATAGTAATAGTAATAGTAATAGTAATAGTAATATAAAAAATAAATTAAAAAAATATTTATATATATTAATAATAACAACAATAACAACAATAAACAGTAACAGTAAATAGTAATAATTATAATAACAACAGTAATAATAATAACAACAATAATAGTAACAACAGCCCATGAGGTACCAGGACATTTTTAAATATGGCAAAATATTTATGACCAAAAAGAACCACTGAGAACCAATTCTGGAGCAAACAACCCAGAGCCTCCCCAATTCTGAGGATGGAATTTTTGAAGGATGACGCCACTTCTGCTTCCGAAAAAATATTGTTGGGAAGAACAAGTGATGAGGAGAACTTTTAATTCTATCAGAGTTGAAGATCATTGACGGTTTAATATTTTATTTATTGTGAATGTGGTAGAAATGTTCATAGAATTATGCAATCATCATCTTTCATAGGTCAGATGTTCACAGGTCACTCGTGGGTTATTTTAGGATTAACTGGTCTGGGGTGTTTTCAGTCTAACATTGGTTAAAAGTGTTCATAAGAGATATCAGATAAATGCAATTCTTTGTGGGAAGGGAAGAAATGATTGAAAATTTTGATTTGACGTTGCTTTAAAAGTCCAAAGTAAGCTGGAAAAAAAAAAAAAAAGTTTTGAAAAAAAAAAATCGAACTACAGTGCAAGAAAATGAAACATGAAAATGTTCCTAAAGCAATCAAATGAAAAGTTTCATTTCACTGCACTGACATGGAAAAAAATCTCATATTTTCTGCTGCTGCTGAAATGCTGGGAGGTGAATTCAGTGCTTTTCCAGGAATTCCTGTGCTCTGCTCCCAAACCTCTCCTGACAGCACCAGGTGGGACGAGGAATTCCCAAAAAAAAATCTCCTCTGGGTCCCCCAAATCCCGTTTGCTCTCCCCAACAGAGCTCATGAAAGCGCTGTGATGGCAGCAGATGCTGATTCCTTCTGAGAGGTAATTGAGGGCTCGGGGAAACCTTTCAGCCCTTCAAATATCATTTAATAGGACAATTGTCCCTTTGAATGGACCTTTGTGTGGATTGATGCAAAACCATTTTATTCCCACGTCGAAATATCGCCGCCCTTGATGCTCAAATCTGATTTTTATCGTTGCTAAATCTGCTGTTAATCAACTCGAATTAATTAAATATATATATAAACAATCCTAGCGAAAATAAAGAAATCTTCAGAATCAATGAGAGCACCCGCACCTCCAGAAAAACGCAACATCCACTGGAAATTTGTAGTGAAATTGGATTTTTCCCCAGCCAAGAACACAACGAGTTTTCCTAACGCATTCAGGAGCGGCTGGAGCATGTGTTACATATTAGAAAATTGATCAATTTTCATACAGTTCAACGTTCGTGGCACCACACATTAAATTTGGATCTGTCACCCTGACGAAGAATTCAGCTGCAATGAAAATTGAGCGGTGCTGTCACGCTGGGAATATGCTGCACTTTACATAAAATTATCCTTTTTTTTTTTTTTGTCTGACTGCAGAAGGGGAAGGATTGGTCTCAAAATCTGCACAGAAACTTATCCTTCTGCTAATATTGCAGGAAAAAAAAAAATAATCCTGGTTTCTTCAAATAAGGAAAGAGATAAAGCAGAAAAATATATCTTTTCTTTAAGTTTTGTCCCTAATGTAATTCTTTAAACCTTTTTTTGTTGGCCGTTCAGCTGATGAAAAAAAAAAAACAAACCAGTTTTATTTCAGACAGAGTGAGAAAGAAAAACCCTTTTCCTGTCATTAATACCAGGCAAAGTCAGAAAATTAATTCCGAGAAATAGGTCAGTTTGTCATTGGCTCCGGGAGCAGGACCTGCCCTTTTTCATCTCGAATTAATGTCAAATTTGCAGTGGCTGCACAGAAAACGGGGTTTGATGTGCTCGAGGCAGGGTTTATCCTGTGGGGTTCAGGGGATCCGGACCAGAGTAAAGATTCCTCACTGTGGGGTCAGACCCAGCCTTTTCCTGGCTCAAAATAGTCCAGGTTTAGCTGAGCCTGGAGTTAATTCAGGGCCAGAGTGGATTTGGGAACTTCCTCAAAGTCCATTGCTGGTGCAGCCAGGCAGGATCCCCCTCCATCCCAGAATCCATCCCAAAATCCATCCCAAAACCCATCCCAGAAATCCATAATTGGTGCAGCCAGGCAGGATTGCCCCCTCCATCCCAAAATCCAGCCCAAAATCTATCCCAAAATCCATCATTCTTGCAGCCAGGCAGGATCCCCCTCCGTCCTAAAATTCATCCCAAAATCCACCCCAAAATCCACCTCAAAATCCATCCCAAAATCCATCCCAAAAATCCATCCCAAAATCCACCCAAAACCCATCCCAAAATCCATCCCAAAATCATCCTAAAATCCATCCCAAAATCCATCATGGGTGCAGCCAGGCAGCTTTAAGGTTAGGTTTAGGATTAGGGTTAGGTTAGGATAGGTTTAGGGATTCAGTCACTGGGCTGATCTGGAGGAAAATGAGGTTTTTGGGATGTTTCTCCTCTTTTTATTTGATTTCGGGATTGCTGTTGCCCTGATTGTGCCACGTAGATTTGATAAATGGATTATTTGGGGTCTGGAGAGGCTCTGGATTGAGCACCAAAGACCCCCCAGGAGAAGGGAATCCCAAGGAAAAGCATCTGGGAGAAAAATCTTCCACCAAAACCACAATTTCGGGTTCAATTCGAAATATCGCAGCACAAATTCAATCAGAGCCACCAAAAGGGAACAGCAAAAGCACAGAGAGCTGCAATTCTTTGCTCTTTTATCTCTGTTTTACTGTTTCAAAATGTATTCTCACTGTCAGAGGCTGGAGGAGAAAACCCAGATAAGAAGAATTCTTTTCTTAACTCTTCTGATTTTTTTTTCCCCCCCTCCAAACTTTACTCCAGGAAAAGGGATTTTAGTGAATATTCCCCCATCAGAAAATGTAGAGGAATCTTTGGAATTCCTTAAATATGGATACAAATACCACTTTTTTTTTTTTTTTTCCTACTTATCCTCCACAAATCAGATCCTTACAGAAGAGCCAGGATTTTCCTTAGGAACAGGGAAAATTTGGCTCACAGGGATTTCTTTTTCAGGGTCAATTGTGTGGAAATGTTGTTTGCACCCCAAAAAGGAGCAGCTTTTTCCTGCCCTCTTTTCCCTGCTTTGCTGTCCCGTTTTCCTGGGAATTTTCCCCAGAGCAGCCTTCCCATGAGCTTTTCCTGGGAGTGGGAGGATTCTGTAAAAATGTTTCTTTGTAGGGTTTGGTTTCAGTGATTCCTCACCCAGGCAGAGCTTTTATCGCCTGGCCTTGACATCCCAGAACCTCTGGGTGGATTTAGGGATTTAGGGAATGTTTGAAGGGTTTTAGGGAATGTTTGAAGGGTTTTAGGGAATGTTTGAAGGGTTTTAGGGAATGTTGGAAGGGTTTTAGGGAATGTTTCAAGAGTTTTTCCAACCCTTTTGGACTCCTCTCCAGGCTTTTTCTTGTTGCTGAGGCTGCTGAGCTGCACGGGGGATGTGGGGCCGAGTTCTGTGTTAATCCCAAAGAATCCCACAGAGTTTATGGGGTTTGCTACCGAGCAAGGCCCCAGAACAGGGGATTCCTGCCTGAAATTCCATTGGGATGGAAGGGAAGGTGTCCCTGAGCTGTGGGTGGGGTCAGAGCAGAGTTCGGGGCTCCCTGGTGATGCCATTGCCCCTTCCCTGGGTGGGGCAGGAGATGAGGGATAAATCCTTTTCAGTGAGTGATCCACAGTGCCCCGAGCAGGAGAGAGAATTCCCAATTCCCTGCCTTCTCTCCAGTCCCCCAAAATTCCAAATTCCCAATTCTCCGCCAGCTCAGCCCCATCCATCTCCCCTGGCTCCCACCCCCGGAGGGGAGTGGGGATCACCCAGTCCGGTCAGGTCCTGTTTTTTGGGTTCAGGGAGCACCCAGTCTGGTCAGACCCCATTTTATTTGGGTTCAGGGATCACCCAAGCCAGTCAGATTCCGCTTTTGGGTTCAGGGAGCACCCAGCCCAGTCAGATCCCGTTTTATTTGGGTTCAGGGATCACCCAGCCCAGTCAGATCCCGTTTTTTTCTGGGTTCAGGGATCACCCAGCCTGGTCAGATCCCATTTTATTTGGGTTCAGGGATCACCCAGCCTGGTCAGACACCGTTTTATAGGGGTTCAGGGATCAACCAACCTGTTCAGATCCCATTTTTTTGGGTTCAGGGATCACCCAACCCAGCCAGATTCCATTTTTGGGTTCAGGGATCACCCAGCCCGGTCAGATCCCATTTTTTCGGGGTTCAGGGATCACCCAGCCTGTTAGATCCCATTTTTTTTGGGGTTCAGGGATCATCCAGCTCAGTCAGATCCCTTTTTTGGTTCAGGGATCACCCAGCCTGGTCAGATCCCATTTTATTTGGGTTCAGGGATCACCCAACCCAGCCAGATTCCATTTTTGGGTTCAGGGATCACCCAGCTCTGTCAGATCCCGTTTTTTTTGGGGTTCAGGGATCTCTCTGTGTTTTTCTAACCCTCTCTCCCTCCAGCCCCGGTACCGTCGCTGCTGCCCTCAGCATCCCCGCCCTGCCAACAACAACAAGCTCCATTTACTCTGCCACAGCTTCCTACAGAGAATTGTTTTCTCACTTTCCTCCTGATCCTCAACCCTTTCCAAACAGTCAAAACCTAAAAATGATCCCCACCAGGCTTTAGCATCCATCCACTTCGAAACAAAGCCTTCACACATGTTTGTTCTGCGGGGTCCCACTGATTCTTCCCCTCTCAAACTTTTCTCCCATCGCTTCCCTCTGAGCCTTTTCCTTCCAGGGATTTTACAGCTCGGTGTAAAAGGCTGGAAGGGGAGAGAGAAAAAAATATAAGACAGAAAAAAATCCAGTGTATTTCTTTTATTTGATTGCCAGTTCCTGATTTATGCATCTGTACATACACTGTGTTCTAATCCTGCAATAATTTGCTTTGGAAAAATGGAGAAAATAATAATATAATAATAATAAATAATATAAAATATCATTGATAAATATTAATAATAATATATTAAATATATTAATATTTTAAAAATTACAAATAAATACTAATATTATTATAATATAAAACCAATAATGATTATATGATGATGTGAGAGGTGCTGTTCCAATCTCATCTGTGCCACTTGAGGTGATGTGACCAGCTCTAGAACCTGACATTAAAGATACCTAAAAAACCATTCCCAGCCCCATTTTCCCACTCCACAAGCAAGAATCCACAAGAACAGTGATGTTTCTGGAGCGTTCATGTGACCAAAATTGTGGGGCAGAATTTATCCCTGATTCAAACCCAAGTGGAGAAACTCAGAGAGCTCTCTCTGCTCTTTGCCCATCTCTGGTTGAAAAGGTGGCTCTGTCCTTTAAAAATCCAGGCTGGGTGAGCCACCAAAATCCCAAGTGAGCCACCAAGAAAAGAAAAATAATAAAGAAAGGAGCTCTGAAAGGCTGGGCAGAGCTCTGGAGGAGCCGCAGTTTTCCTTCCCTGCGGTAAAGCGTGGCTAAAACAACACCGACTCCTATGGCTCGCTAATTTTTCAGCCCAATATTTTCATATAATTTGTGCGCTTTATAAGCCTCGCAAAAGCCACAAGAGGCCACCCATTTGTGATGTAATCGTCTTTGAATCCAACAAAGCCCATTACCATGTCATGAGGGGGTTGGGTTCAAAGAGCGCGCCGTGGTTTGCGCAGCACCCAGAGGGGATTTGCGCTGCAGCTACTGAAATAATAAACTCCTCTTTCCCCCCTCCCTGCCCGATTTTGGCTCCCGCTGGAGACGTTTTGGGAGCTGTGTTTCTAAATCGCAGATTATTTCTTTTTTTTTTTTTTTTTTTTTTTTTTTTTTTTCTGGTGTCATCTGCGGTTTTGCTGTTGGCAGCAGGAGCTCCCGGCTTTAGCTGAGGTCATTCCCAGCCCATCCTCGCTGAATTTTGTCCCTTTTGTTTCCAGGGGTTGCTTCATGGAAATTACTCTTTTTTTTCCCCACGAATTTATCCCGATTTTTCAGCTCTCTGGAAGCCGTGTTGATTATTTCCCCCTCCTCTCCAAAGCTTTAATTAGGAGAGGTTAATCACCGATGCTTGAACTGTCAAACGCTTCTGCACGGGGATGTTTTCCTGCAGAAATGCCACTGGCTTACACTGAACCATTCATGGGGCAGAATATTTTATGAACATTTGGGTTTTTTGCACTTTTGGGCTCTCTTTGCAGGAGCAAAGAAGGCAGGAGGTGAGAAAACTGTGCCCAAACTGCACCAAAAACTGCAGAAAAGGAAGGAAAAGTGAGCAACAAAATCCCAAAAGTTGTGCTGAGAATGCTCACCTTGAGTACAACCCCTTGCAAAATGCTTTGGGATGGAATAGTCAGAGATTATTTATTCTCAAATTTTGTGAGTTGAAAATGACAGCTTGGGGTGAAAGAGTTGAAGGGATGTCCAGAGAACCCAAAAAAAGCCCAAAAATGAAAGTCTGGGCTGTGAGATGGTTCTTGATGAAGAAAATCATGGGTTGAGATCCTTTAATGCTGCTCACAGAACACCCATCGCTCTGCTCTGGATCTAATTCATGATTGTGGTGATGAGAATCTGATTTTTTTGGGCAGTGATTTCCCTCTGCTCCCTCTGCGAGAGCTCCAAACCCAGGGAAGCTCCAGATTGTGTGGGGCTGGTGCCAAAATGCCTTGGAAAGAGGGATAAAGTGTCCTCAGGGAAGGAGCCCTGTCACCCAACGGGGTCTGGATGCTGAGGGCAGGATTGGAATCCCAAAACATTGATGATTTAATTCCCAGAACATCAATGATTTAATTCCCAGAACATCAATGATTTAATTCCCAGAATATCAATGATTTAATTCCCAGAATATAAATGATTTAATTCCCAGAACAGCCCTGCCTGCTCTCAGAGTGCCCCGTGGCAGCCCAGGTGTGTGTATGGGATGGCAGAGAGGATTTAGGATCTTTCATGACCTCACAGGAGATCCCAAACCTTCCCAAAGCATCCGGAGAGCAGCAGAAATCCCCCAACCACAAAATCCCACCCCAGTTTGTATCTGGGTGAGCAGAAACCCCAGAAACACAGAAATTTTGGGGGTTTTAGGGGCGGGAAGAACCTTTTCCTCTCTGTTTTAGAAGACGCCCCTGCTCGGGCTCTGCCCTGCCACAGCCGAGCCATGAGGGCTTTATTCCAATCGAGTTTTTATAACCCACCTTCTAATAAGTCCTGCAAGAATGCGGCTGCCTGCAGTAATCATTTCATAAATATTAATCCAGCACCGAGGAGCGGGGCCTTAATTCCGAGCGCTCCCCCTTTTTTACGGGCGGGCGCGGGTTTAATTGCCGCAGTAAAAAAGCAGAGATTAGTTAAGCCCTGCTGCCGTTCCAAGAGCTGCGAGCCAGCCCCGGCCCGGCTTTAATCAGCAGCTCCCGAGGAGGTGAAAGGAATTCCTCGGGAAGGTTTTGCTGCTGGAAAAGGAGCTGTGTTTAACAAGGCTAGACTGCGGAATGGCTTCTGCCGGCTGTCTGCATTTTTGTGCGCGTGTGTGTCCGTCCGCAGATGGATGGACGGGCTCTGTCCGCTCCAAAAACACCAAAAAAATCACCCCTGCACACAGGTGAACCCCAAAGGGATGGAATTCTTAAATTTTTATCTGAAAAAAACAAAAAAAATGACTCGTTTTTTTTCACGGATTGGTTGTTTTCGCTCGTTTCTGTGCTGCTGGAAGCTCCTTTTTTTTCTTCAGGGATCAAAAGGGCGCTTTATTTTAAGGTGTTTGCTCCATCAGTTGAGAGGGGAGCAGGAGAAACAGAGGTGAAGGGAAGATGTGAGAAAAACGGGAAAATTAAAGGCAAAGAAAGTGATTAAAGGATTAATAGAAGTGAATAAAGAGAGGTATAAAACAAAACACAGCAGCTGCTGTGTTTTGTTCCCGGACAGAGCAGTGGGGAGGAGGAAGGAGCCTGAGTTTCCATCTCTGCTCACACGGAGGGGACAACAACCTTGGTGTATCCATTTCCCAAAGAATGAGATAAAAGGAACCGTCCTGGAGTCGCGGCTGCTGCTCCTGTTGGGCACAGAGACAGCAGAGGCTGCAGCAGCTGCATTTGGAGTGTTTTAGATCTGTTTTACCTGCTCTGGAGCAGGGGAAGATGCTGCCTAAAATCCCACTGCCAAAAATCCCACTGCCAAAAATCTCCAAAATCCCAGTGGTGAAAATCCCACTGCTCAAATCCCACTGCCCAAAATCCCACTGCCTAAAATCGCACTGCCCAAAATCCTGCTGCTTAAAATCCTACTGCTTAAAATCCCAGTGCCCAAAATCCCAGTGCTCAAAATCCCACTGTCTAAAATCCCTCTGCCCAAAATCCCATTATCCAGAATCCACTGTCCAAAATCCCACTGCTGAAAATCCCAATGTTTGGAGGATCACAGAGCAAACCCAGCCTGCACAGGACCTTCCTCCAATCCTCTTCCTCAGATCCCTGGGGATCATCCCAACAATCCATCACCATCCTCTTTCCCTGTGGGATCATCGGGGCATCCCCACAGATGTTCATCAGTTTTCAGGGTGAAGATTTGCAGCGAATGGGATCACACAGAAAGGCTCAGAAAAGGAATATTTCAGTGTCCCTACTCATTTCTCAGAGAGGGATTGGGGCTGGGAATGGCAGCGATCCCAGAGTTTTCCTGGAAATTTTACCTTGTGCTAAAACATGATCCATCATTAAAGCTGATTTGAATTTTCAGCATTTCTGCCGTAGTTTCCTGCTAGTGCTGTCTGCTTTGGGGTGAATATTTGGAATTTCAGGGGCAGCCAGACCAGACCTTCCCACCATGGTGCTGGCAAAGCAGGGAACGATGCTGAGCATCACCTCCAGGAGTTGTCGGGGTTATTTCCCTCCAAGGACACATCTTAGGATGACTTTTCCATCGGCTCTGATGGGCAGGTGGGCTGTGAATTGACATTTTTTTTTTCCTTCAGGGATCAAAAAGGCGCTTTATTTTAACATTTTTGCTCCATCAGTTGAGAGGGGAGCAGGAGAAACAGAGGTGAAGGGAAGATGAGGGAAAAACGGGAAAAGTGATTAAAGGATTAATAGAAGTGAATAAAAAGAGGCAGAATGAAAAGAGATAGAAAAATGTCCCAGGGGGGAAGAGCAGGCACTGGTGAAAGGTGATTGAAAGGAGAAAAGGGAGCTGTGGGTGAGTTTAGGGAAGGAAAAGGAGAGTGAAAAGGGTGAAATGGAACATTTGTGCCTTTGCTGGGGCCTTCTTGGATGGGATTTTGGGAATGAACTCTTCCCTGGGAAGGTGGAGAGGCCCTGGCACGAATTCCCAGAGATTTTATGGAATCCTCATCCCTGGAAATGCCCAAGGCTGGGCTGGACAAAGCTTGGAGCCTGAGATAGGGAACAAAAGGAACTTTTTAAGATCCCTTCCAACCCAAACCCTTCCATGATCCCATGAAACACAGGGAATCACCAGGGTTATAACCCAAACCCTCCCTTCCCTTTCCAGGCAGAAGGACCCCAGAAAACTCCTGAGCTCCTCCAGCCCCCCACAATAAAACCAGATAAAGGAGGGAGCCAAGGCAAACACTACGGGCCCACTCTCAGCATTTATTCCTCGATATTTTTTTTAGAGAAGGAAAATACAGACTAAGCACATAAATGGACAAGACTTACTTAGCTCAGTCATTTTTTTCCCTCCCATGCACCACTTTGGAAAATAAATATTTTAAAAAATATGGAGGGTATTTTTTTTTTTATTTTTGCAATCCAAGGCCCGTATGTACCTTCACAGCAAACCTTTAAGAGCTGCATTTTTTCCTTTTTTCCCCTGCTGTAATTATGGTCTCATTAAGATTCCAATAAAAAATAGTCAAGAAAACCATTTTTTTTCTTCATTTTTTCTTATTTTTCTTTTCAGAGAAAACAGAAGTGCCCACAGTGTCTCTCCCTACATGTTACGCTTTTAAAATATTTGCATTTGAAATTCCTCACTGCAAATAATTCCAAGCCAAATGTAAATATAACACTTAGATTACTCCCAGAAGAACATTCTTTTGACCATTAATCCCTCCAATTCGGAATCAAATTTTTCCCTCTCTCTCCTCCTTTTTTTTTTTTTAATTTTTTTTCCCCAGGACTGTAATTCCACTGTATTGACTGGATGCTACAATTTGATGGGTGACGTGTTCTAGGAAAAATATTAATATTTTAGAACCTGCTGGAGATGCCTTGCTCTCCTCTGCTGGATTTTTGTCGAGGTCTCTGTCAGCTCTTACAGAACTCGTGGGGATGGAGGTCCCAGGATTTTGGGAGGAATTCCAGGCAGGATGGGGAGAGAATTGTGGAGTTTTCAGGCAGGACAGACGAGGTGCAGTGAGACCAAAATGCATTGAGAGCTCAGCTCCAGGAGCAGGAACGGGGACATTGCCAGCCCTGCTTCCCACCTGCATTTTCCCAGGACACAAAAAAGTCAGGAGGAACCATCCCAAACCTCTGAGGCAAAGCTGCTGTGGAATAAAAGTGAAAGATTCCACCCCAGAGCTCTGCTTGAGCAAAGCTGCTGAAAACGGAGCAAATCCTGCAGGGGCAGGCTGGAGCTTCCTGGAGAATTTTAAGGGGGAATAAAATTTTAAACTAAAATTAAATTTTTAAACTTAAATTGGATTTTAAACTAAAAGAGAGTGGGTTTAGGTTGGATATTGGGAAGAATTTTTTCCCTGGGAGGGTGGGGACGCCCTGGCAGAGATTCCCAGAGAAGCTGTGGCTGCTCGTGGGTCCAAGGATGGTTCCCTGGGATCTGGGATGAGCTTTAAGGTCCCTTCCACCCAAACCATGATTTTGGGATCTCAATTTGGGCCAACATTTCCCCCTCACATTCCCAAATGGATGCACCGTGAGAGCCCCCAGGTCTGGTGGGGCTGAGCAAACCAGGACCCCCCGTCCCACCCCACTGCGGGGACACCGAGGGAGGGAAATGTCACAGATGGAGAGAAATGCAATGCCTGATCCAGAACTTTGTCCAGCCCATGTTCCTCGGGATCTGTGCATGGCCATGGCCGTGTCCAGCAGGGGAATTTGGGATTTTGGGATATTTCCCGGAGCCCTTCCCAACAGCAGCTGGATCCCGCAGCGGGCGGGCTCTGCCGACAATGCCCTTCTGTGCCCTCCCTCCCCGCAGGAAGATGGTTTATGGACTGTGTACAAACCTCCTCAGTCAATGGCAGCAATGTTGTTTTCCTAAAATCGGGAATTAGGACTGGGCTCGTTGCAGGAATTAAGGTGTTAAGCCTCAGGAATCCCGCGGCAAAGACAGGCAGGGCTGGCGGCAGGAATGTGGGTGCAGGAATTTGGGGAGGGAATGTGGGTATAGGGATCTGGGTGAAGGGAATTGGTGCAGGAAATCTGGGTACAGGAATCTGGCTGTGGGAATTTGGGTGAGGGAATGTGGGTGAGGGAATTTGGGTGCAGAAGTATGGGTGCAGGAAATTGGATGTGGGAATCAGTGAAGGAATTTGGGTGAAGGAAATCTGGGTGCAGGAATGTAGGTAAAGGAATCTGGGTGAAGGAAATATGGGCCAGGAAATCTGGGTGCAGAATATGGTGCAGGAATCTGGGTGAGGGAATCTGGGTGCAGGAATGTGTGCACAGGAAATCTGGGCATAGGAAATCTGGGTGCAGGAATCTGGGTGCGGGAATCTGGCTGTGGGAATGTGGGTGAGGGAATTTGGCTGTGGGAATGTGGGTGCTGGGATGTGGGTGCTGGAATCTGGGCACAGGAAATCTGGATGCAGGAATATGGGTGCAGGAATTTGGGTAAAGGAATCTGAGTGCAGTGATCTGGGTGAGGAAATCTGGGCACAAGAAATCTGGGTGCAGGAATCAGGCTGTGGGAATGTGGGTGCGGGAATCTGGGTGCAGGAATTTGGATGCAGGAATTTGGGTGAGGGAATCTGGGTGCAGGGAATCTGGGTGACGAAATACGGGTGCAGGAATGGGTGCAGGAATCTGGCTGTGGGAATGTGGGTGCGTGAATTTGGGTGCAGGGATCTGGATGCAGGAATACGGGTGAGGATGGGAATAGTGGGTGAGTGGGGAAGTGCCGGTGTGTCAGGGAATTCTGGGTGAAGGTGAAATCTGGGTAAGGAATACTGCACAGAAATCTCGAGGTGCAGGAATATGGGTGCAAGAATGTAGGTACGGGAATCAGGGTGAGGGAATCTGGGTGTGAAGAATTGGGTGCAGAAGTGGGTGCAGGGATCTGGGTGCAGGAATTTGAGTGCAGGAATATGGGTGTGGGAATTCGGGTGAGGGAATCCGGGCACAGGAAATCTGGAGTTGTAGGGAATGATGGTAGGAATATGGGTACGAATCTGGCTGTGGGAATGTGGGTGAGGGAATCTGGGTGCAGGAATTTGGGTGAGGGAATCTGGGTAAGGAAATCTGGACACAGGAAATCTAGGTGCAGGAATCTGGCTGTGGGAATGTGAGTGAGGGAATGTGGGTGAGGGAATGGGATGGAGGGAATCTGGGTACAGGAATTTTGGTGCAGGAATCTGGGTTCAACAATCTGAGTGCAGTGATCTGGGCGTGGAAATCTGGGTGCATGGATCTGGGTGCAGAGATGCTGCAAAAAAACTGGCTTGTTTTTTTTTTTTTTTTTCCCCTCCAGGACGCTCATGTCCTGGTGAGTGGAAGGCCAGTTTTGTGCGCTCTCTGTGGAAGCAGAGCTCTGAAGAAAGCCCTGGGGCGCTTCTTCCCAGCCTTGTGGTCACTGGAAGGGGCTGGGTTGGCTCATCCCGCTCTGCCCGTGGCGTTTTCCTGGTGGTTTTCCCTCCCACCCCCGAGCCTGGCGTGGAATGCAGGCAGTGTGGGCAGATCATCCCAGGAATGCTGGGGGTGTTTCCTCGGGTCTCCTTTCTGCGTTTAATTGCCTCAAAAATAATAGCCAGGTTTGAAAAGAATTAAAAAAAAAATGATACAAAGCTGTGAAGGGAAAGGGGAATGAGTTTGTGGGACTGTGGAGCAGAGGGCAGTGCTCTCCCCACCCCCCCTGACCTGCCCTGGTTGATGGGGATCTCCCAAAATCCCAAATTCCCAAATTCCCAAAATCCCAAATTCCCAAATTCCCAAAATCCCAAATTTCCTCCTGCCAAACCTGCAGCTCCCTCCCTGCTCCTGGCTGGGACCCCTCGATGACAGAGCGATCCCTTCATCCCGGTTGTTCCAGTTTGAACCCACTCCTTTCCTCTGCCAGAAATTCCCAAATTATCGGGATTTTACATCCCCATCTCTGGTGCATCTTGCACAAAACACAAACAAATAGATCAACATATTTAAAGGCATTTTCCTGGTGTGTCTGCTCCTCTCTCAGCTCTCCACTGCACCACAAACTCTTCACTGACGCAAATTCCACGCTCTAAACCAGCACAATTTAAATGCACTCGCAAATAAATCAAAGCTAAACCAGAGCAGCATTTCTCTGAAGTGCTGCTCAGGATTTGGGGCTGATTTTAGGATTTTTTTTTTTGTGTTTGTTTTCTTGTCTCTGCAAAGGAAACATCAGCGTCTGTCCTTGACACAGGGGAGATAAAATCACAGGAGGTTCCCTGAGCTGGAGAGAAATCAAAGCTTTCTCTGGGGGCAGTCATTCCTGCTGCCATCCCAGATACAATTGCAACATTTGCCACCGAAGCTGCTTGGAAAAGATAAAAAACCTTAATTTTCCTCACTACCACAAAATGTATTTATTTATTGTCAGCAGCAGAGATTACCCCTGGACACCGAGTCCAAAGTGGATTTAACCTCCCATTCCCAAGGGATGTTCTTCCCACCCTGCAATCCCTGGGCTTCCTGCTCCACTGACCCTTCTCCTCTGCTTTGGGAATTTATTTTCTGGATCCCTGCAGCTGCCCTGAGATGGAATTTAAGGGTGCCACAGATAAATTCTCCCTGTGGATTTCTTCAAGAGGTCTGAAAGGGAGATTGGTGAGAATGAAATGAAGAAAAGCAGAACTGAAGGCACCACCAGGGATCGATTCTGTGAACAGCAGAATCCTCACCGTGTGAAGAATAATTTGAAAGCAGAGAGAGCAGAAATCTCTCTGAATGAAGGGCAGGGGCAGCTGTGGGATAACCTCACCCAGTGCCACTTCTGAGCACTCCGTGTGCCAGGCCAGGGACACCGAGCACGGCACGGAGCTTGCAGTGCATTCCTGATCCCAGGAAATTCCAGGGAATGGTGGAAATGCCCCAAACTGGGCAGGTGAACTAGAACAGCTCTGGGGCCAGGCACCAGCCCGGTCCCTGGGGGCTTCAGCGGGGTCTGGTGTCACCTGGGGATGTGTGACTCAGGGGAACAAACCCCACATCCCTGTGACCCCTGTGCTGGGATAATTCCCTGTCCAGTGGGATCAAACCCCACATCCCTGTCACTTTCTGCACAGCCCCACAACCTCTCTGCCCCTTCCCTGCCCCTCCCAGTCTGGGACATGGCACAGCCTCTCCAGAAAACCTGGAGAGAGATCCCCGGCTTTATCACCGCCCGAGCCAGCGCTGGTGGACAGGAGGAGCCCGGGGAGAGCAGGGACTGTAAATCCAGGCTGTTCCCGGAGTTTACTCAACAGTGCAAACAAAAATAAACGGGTGTCAGCTCGCCTGCTTCAAGAGGCCGTGAAAGGTGACACTGTGTCACTAATCCCTTGTTGCCATTCATTAAACACATCCTCCGGGCTGTTAATCTTCACACCTTCCTTCGGGGGCCACCGGGCTGCGAGCTGGGAGGTCTTGACCATGGCAGAGGATGGCAGGAGATGCCGAAGGTCAGCCCAGAAAAAGCAAAAGCGGGAGCGTTGGAATGGTAATAGGATCGCGTGTGAAGAATGCCCGTTAAATGTGATGGGATTGGCTGAAGGAAGAGCAGCCCAGAGAAGGGGATATCCCAAAATGTGCAGAGAAATCGGATAAATCAGTGATTCCCAGATGGGGCAGCAAAACTGGGGAAACTTCTGGGGCTAAACAGAGTCATGTCCACAAGGAGAGTGGTTTTGCAACAGAAAACATCCAAGGAAAAGGAATAAATGAGGATTGGTTTCTACAGAGAGCAGAGCAGCTGGAGGAGGGATCCCAGCCAGATCCTCATCCCAGAGCAGCATCTGCCCCAGGACAGAGTGACCCCAGGGACCTCATGTGCCCTTCAAAGGCAGCACAAGGCACTCCTCACCCTCTCTGAGGCTCCATCTGGATCAGGATGCCTCGTGCACCCTGAAATCTCCACGGCAGATCCGCTGTCAGGGCTTCCTTATCCACACGGAGCCAGAAGAGCAGCAGAGCCATCACATCCCCAGAAAAACAGGGAAAGGCTGCCTTGGGATGGGGTGAGTGGGTGAGACCCCACAGGATGGGACCAGACAGGACCAGACAGGAGCTGGGTGTGCTGGGCACTCACACACTGCACAAACTCCTCTGGTTTGACCACTTTATCTGTTTTTTAAACCATTTTTGCAGGCTGGCACCTCTGGGCTGGGCCTGCCTGCAGTCCCTGGTGCTGTAGGAGCTCCCTGGGCTGGTTTATCCCAATCTGGGCTGGTTTATCCCTCCCTGGGCTGGTTTATCCCAACCTGGGCTGGTTTATCCCAATCTGGGCTGGTTTCTCCCTCCCTGGGCTGGTTTATCCCTCCCTGGGCTGGTTTATCCCTCCCTGGGCTGACCTGCCCGAGCTGAGCCCTCAGGCATGGGCCATCACCCCCATCCTGGAAAAAAAACCCAAGGTATAAATCCAATCAACCCCATCCTGGAAAAACCCAAGGGATAAATCCCATCAACCCCATCGTCCCTCGGAGCTGCTCTGAGCAGAGCTGATCTGGGACTCCTGCGTGGGAAGGAGGGGAATATTTGGGATTTCAGAGCTTCTTCCTCCAGCAGATAAATCCAGCAGTGTCTGTGCTGAGGTTCAAAGCGCTCACACTGATCTGCAGGCGAGGATTCAGCTCAAGTCCTTTCCAGGGCTGTACCACCTCCTAATTCTCTGCAGGAGCTGCTGGGGGTGGAGTTTCAGGGTAAATAACCCGGGCAGGTGGATGTTTTGGTACAACAAAACTGGTTGTCCCTGCTGGTTTGTCCCCTGTTTCCTGAGCTGAAATTACAGTGCCCTGGGCTGGAAATGAGAGCTGAGGCTTCAGCAGCAAACAGATCAAAAATAGGAATGGACACCTGGCAAGGGAGAAATCATCCAGCCTGACTCAATCTGGGCATTTTCCCGTTTTCCATTGCATACACTGAGGTGTCAGGGTGACTTGGCTGGTGCCTTTTTACACCTAGAAATGAAACTCAAGATGATTTTAGGGGAAGGGCTGTCCCCTGGAAGGGCTGCTGGAATATCCTCGGACTAAAGGGAAACCTCCTCTTTGGCTCCAAATGATGACAGCCCCACAAAGAACCGGCCCAGAGGGAAAACCCCATTTTTTTGTCACATGAAAAGAAGGTATTTAGAGGAATCAGCTCGCAGAGATTGAGCTGAGCAAGGCAGAGGTGGAGAGAGGGCGGTGGCTCTGTGACCCCGTGGTGAGAGATGGGGAACTTTCCCTGCAGGATCCAGCATCATTCCAAGGTGCCAGTGAACCCTTCCTTGGAGCATGGGGAACTTTTCCTGTAGGATCCGCATCATTCCAAGGTGCCAGTGAACCCTTCCTTGGAGCATGGGGAGCTTTCCCTGCAGGATCCTCATCATTCCACTCCCCTTTCCTTGGAGCATGGGGATCCACCCCATGAGCTGCTCTGCCAGAAGAGCACAGAACCCCCAGGATTTACCCAGCAGGACGTGTTTGTGTACGTTCTGTGCCACCAAAATGTTTAGTGTTCGTTTTAGCAACAAAAAAAAAACCCCAAACCACATCCCCAAAGCCCCAAGCCCGCTGCACAGGGCCCTATTTATTGTTTGAACATATGGTTCCACTTTCTTGGGCTGGTGGTCTCCAGGGTTAATGGCATCTGACCAGATGGCCCAAAGCAAAGAGTGATGGGACCAACGTGCAGGACAATTAATCTGGGGGGGAAAAAAGCAAAATAAAACGAGAAATGCCCCCCTTCACCCATAAAATGTCAGCTCCTCGGGCTGCCATCTAGACAGATGTTGTTACCATCTGGGAAGATGTTAAGTGGAGGCTCTTTTTTTCCCCCCTTTTTTTTTCCATTGAAATGCCCCAAATGTAAATAGTGGACCCAAAGCCATTTATAAATGGCGCTGTGTGTTCTCCCCCCGCCGAGGCCGTGGCCGTCTCCGCAGCACTCCCAGCCCGGCTTTTAAAGGTTTTCCCAGTGACACACTCCCAACGTGTGCAGTGACAAATGATGTAACGTGTCACCGGCCCCGGGGGCTGCCGCGGGGGAGCCCTGCCCGCCGTTTCGGGCGCATTTTGCACGCGAATTTTTTCTCTTTAACCAAACTTTTTCTCTTTAACCAACGCTGCGGCGCCACGGAACCCTCCCACACCCCGAGGGCAGCACCAAACTGAGAGAAACAAATGGCCCCAAAGCAAAGAGTGATGGCACCAATTAATCTGGGGGGGGAAAAGGCAAAATAAAATGAAAAAAATCTCAAAATCCCCCCCTTCACCCATAAAATATAAACTCTTCGGGCTGCTCCCAGATGTTGGTGCCAGCTGGGGAGATGTGAATGGAGGCTCTTTGGCTGTTGGTCCCCAGGGTTAATGGAGATCAACTTTTCCCTGCTTTTCCCATCTGAGCTCACCCCTGGGCTTTGGCTTTTGGGGAATGGGCACCCCTGGGAGACATTGTGGGAATTTGGGCACAGCCCAGCTCATCAAAGCTGGGTTTACAGCAACCAGGAGCAAACTGGGCTCGAACACCAGGCCTGGCTCTGGAAAACGCAGCCTCCAGCCTTTGTTTGGTCTCTGTTTTTTTGACAGAAATGGGCTCCAGCTCTGTCACCGCCAGGCAAAGCTCCCTCTCATCCCTGGCCGTGGTTTCATGCCCGCAGCACCGAGGCCAGGCGGAGTTTTTGCTGAGAGAAGAGCGCTTTTTGGAGCCTTGCTTATTTGGTTTGGGGCACTCACATAAACTGTGCTGGCAAAGCCTTTCTCCTGCAGGCAAAGGTTAAGTAGTCCATTGATTTAATTGGCTTAAAGTTAAGTAGGTGTCTACAAGATTAGAGCCCCAAAGCTCAAGCTGCCTCCCCTCTCCCTCTGACATCACTGAAATCTTCAGGGAGGGTTTTTTTTTCCTTTGAAATGTCAACGTTATCTTTCGTCAGCATCTCCAAAGTTGGCAGAAAGATGCAAAGCCGGGGCTCTACAATATTTTCATCTCCCCCTGGCTGCACTGCTCGTGCAGCTTCACCAGCAGCAGAAGCCACATTTGTCCTGCCCCACGATCACATCTGAGGGAGATCAAGGAGCAGCTCGGCTTTTTAGACTCAGCTTGGTATTTTAAAGGCTAAATTCAAAGTTTTCAACCCATTTTTGTGCTGTTTGCCCAGTTTTTATAAGCTGGCTACAGAGAGAACTCTGGGGAAATGGAGATATAAAATGAGCAGAGTGTTGGGATCTCAAATGGTTTGGGTTTGGGGTTGGTATTGGGATCTCAGATGGGTTTGGGGTTGTATTGGGATCTCAGATGGGTTGGGCTGGGTTGGAAGGGCCCAAACTCCAATTCCAAAGCTCTGCCATGGACAGCAACACCTTCCATGAACTCCATCCCACCTGATGGTTGGAGCTGAAGATCCCAAAGGCCTTTTCCCACCTGGAGAACTCCAGGTGCAGCTGTGGGGCGCCCTGAAGTGCAGGATGTGCCCCGGGTACATTCCTCATTCCCATCTGGCAAACCCCGGGACTGGCAGTGCCTGAAGTCACGTACGGCGGGATTCCGGTGCCAAAAAAGAAGGGGAGCTTGAACTGAGATCCCTTAACGCAGAAATTACCCGTTAAACGAGATCAGAGCAGAGCAATCCCTGCTGGCAGCAGAGCTGGGTGTTTGTGCAAACCCACGGATCCGGGCTGGGAGCAGCTCTGGGTCCCTTCTGGCAGGGCTGTGGGGTGGAGAAGGGGCACGTGGAAGGGCTCAGTTCCTTCCCTTATCTCCCTCCCTTATCTCCTTCCCTTATCTCCTTCCTCTATCTCCCTCCCTTATCTCCCCCCAGCCACCTCTGCCTCTCCGGGTGTTTTTTAACGGGGTTTTGAGCCGGGAAAGGCCTGGAAGCACAAAGAGGCAAAGGCAGGTTCAAACCCCCAGAACAAACAGCCCCGGGGCTGTCTTTGCCCTGTTTCCTCAGCTGATTATCCGGGGGTGCTTTCCTTGGATCGGCCGTGCCCTGACGGAGCTCCGGGAGAATGCAGGGATCGTGTCGGAGCAGGCACAGGCTGCACTCAGGATTTCCCCTCCTTCCCGGGGCAAAGGGGTCATAAATCCATCATTTTATAGTTTAATTCATGGCCAACCATTGGATCGCATGGATCTGCCTGGAAAAGCCATGGAAATGGGGAATGTTTGGGGGGAAAGGGATCTTAAAGCCCATCCAGTGCCATGGGCAGGGACTTCTTCTGCTGTCCCAGGGCGTTCCAACCTGGCTTTGGACAATTCCAAGCTCTAGGCAGCCTGGTTCCATTCTGTTTCTTGTGTGAAAGGAGAAAATTCCTGGATCTCAAAACAGTTCAAGGGTTGGGAATAATCCAGTTTAGGAGTGTCCAGTAATTCCAGGCTTAACAAATTCCAGAGCAGCTCCAGGATGGAATTTTACTTTGTCCTTTTCCTGCTGCACCATCCTATTTCATCTCTAACCAGAAGAGAGCAGCCATCCCGCCAGACTGGGGGTTTAAAGGAATGAGCTTGGATTGCCTTTGGAGCGGACAAACAAAGCAGGAGCACTGAGGGAGAAATGAATTTAAATGCTTTTTGTGTTTATTTGACTTAAGCAGCTCCATTTTCCTTGCACCCAGCCACGGGCGCTTCCAGAGCCTGGAGAAGTCAGACTTCCCTGTGACAGGCACTCGCCGCATCAGACAAAATAAATTAACAAAAATTTAATTAGTTTGTAGCATTCCTGTCAAAACTGACAACCCAAACATGGGGAAAAGATCGTGTTTTTCCCCGGGGAGCATTTCTGATTTTTTTTTTCGCTCTCTGTCTGAGGGGGAACACGAAGTTGCAGAGCTATTTATAGGTTTTACATGGCCTACAGCTTCCTGTGTTTTGGGAGGGTTCAGGAGCGAGGCCATAAAGGAATTCAATTTCCTTCTCTCCCTGTAGGACCAGTGATATGGACCCTCTGCTTATTTACATTCTCCCTGACAAGTTTTTCAATGGACTGGACCCTTTTCCTGCAATCCCCACTGGATTCTTGCCATGGGTTTCCAGCCCAGAATGTCCTTTCAAAGGATCCTGTCTTGGTTCTGGCTGAACTCTGGGGATAAAAATACAGGTATGGAGAACAAATGTATGGATAAAAATACAGGTATGGATAAAAATACAGGTATGGATAAAAAAGGCATGTATGGATATAAACACATGTATGGATATAAAGACATATATGGATATAAAGACATATATGGATATAAATACATATATGGATATAAATACATGTATGAATATAAAGCCATTTATGGATATAAAGACATTTGTGGATATAAATACATGTATGGATATAAGCACATGTATGGCTACAAAAGCATGTATGGATGTAAATCCATGTATGGATATAAAATAATATATGGGTGTAAATGAATGTATGGATTCAAATACAGGTATGGATATAAAATGTATGGATACATGGATTTATATATGGATATAAATGTATGGATGGATATAAATACATGTATGTTTATACAGACATATGGATGTAAATACATGGATGGATATAAATACACGTAGGGACATCTTAGGAGTTTCTCAGGGAAGGATGGAATAACTCAGATGAATTTCTTACAGCTTTGAAGAACTCCTCTTGAAAAAAAAAAACCAAAATATCACTCAGAGCTTGAATTTATTAAGGACATATTCACATCTTCCACTTTCAAACCCATTTCCCACCTCCTGCTGAACTCAGGCCGGCTGTTAATTGTGGTGATGATGTCACAATTAATTCAGCACCATCTCAGTGTCCCAAATCCAGCCCCGTGGATGCTTTTTTATAATTCCAGAGCAGTTCCTGCAGCCTGGGCTGGCACAGAGCTGGGGAAGGTGTTATGGTTGGAGTAGCTGGAATCAGCTCAGGAATGATTTTGGGCCTTGAAAGCACCCTACTAATTGCTTTAATTAAACAATTATCCAGGAGATCAAATAAATAACAAATAATAAATCTTGCAGGCTGGGAGTATCGTGCATTTCCCTCAGATAAGCATCAGTGAAATATAATAGAGTTGAGTGTTATTGTTAATTTTAACTTGGGGCCTACAAATCACAGCTCCCCTGAGCTGTGCAAGATCCAGGTAAAGCAAGAAGGGATTCCACTCTAAAATTTAAAAGGGTTTTGAGATTATTTTGTGATGAATGAATACATTCCTGAAATTAAAGACTTGAGGGGAAACAAATAAATACATAATTAAATTAAAGTAAAATGAACTACCGGTAATGATGAGGACAGTAAAACATTTGCATGTTTAAAGAAATATTTGAAGGATTCTCCTATTGGGAAATCAGTGATTTTCCACAGAATCCCAGAATGGTTTGGGTTAGGGGTGACCTTAAAAATCATCTTATCCCATCCTTGCCATGGACAGGGACCCTTTCCATAGGACCAGGTTACTCCAAGGTAGTCCTGGACACTTCCAGGGATGATAATGTTCAGTTCTGGAGGATGGCTGCAGGTCCCCATCCCCTCCTCAGCCCCTGGTCATCAAAATGCAGGATTGGAGGGGGAAGGAGAGCGAGTGCTGCCATGAAAGCTTCCCCCATCCTTTCTTCTCCTTTCTTTTCCTTTCTTCTCCTTTCTTCTCTTTTCTTCTCCTTTCTTCTCTTTTCTTCTCCTTTCTTCTCTTTTCTTCTCCTTTTTTCTCCTTTCTTCTCCTTTCTTCTCCTTTCTTCTCCTTTCTTCTCCTTCCTTCTCCTTTCTCCTTCCTTCTCTTTTCTTCTCCTTTCTTATGGTGGCTTGTCGCTGGTGGGGGTCAAGTTTTCTGTGATATTTTTACAAGCATTCCTCCGACACCTAAACCCAATACTTTCCTTTGTGATTTCAGGTTCTCCTGTGGAATTCTTCAAGGCCGATATTTTTCTCCATTGGTGGAAACTGTTCCTTCTGTTTTTTTCCATAGATCACCTCACCAATAGGCCCACACCACCCAACACACCCCAGCCTCAGTCCCTCGCTGGACAGCACCTTCACCTCGGATGCCGTGCTCACAAGCTCTCACCCAGGCGACCTGAACGGCCTCTTCTTCTCCTTCCTCATCCTGGAGCCGTGCGGAGCCTTTTGCTAAAACATGTCAGATGAAAGCTGGGAGCAGAGCAGGGAACGCAGCCCAGCCCAGGGGAAGCGTCCCTCAACACCTCCCCCGGCTTCTGCTTTGGAAAATGAGCTTGCATACATTTTAAAAAAGGTAAAAGTTCTATCATGCGAAAGTTTTCATTATTTTCAGCCAGGTTGAGAAAGTCCGTTGCTTTACCCATTCCACCCTTCAGGGGCGCTTGTGTCGAGCGCTTGAAAACGGGGTTCACAGAGAAACAAAGTCCATGTAGCCTGTGCTGAGAAGGATAAAGTAGGAGAAAGGAAGGCAGTAAAAGCGTGAGAAGGAGAAAGAGGGGAATGAAAGATTAGGAGAGGAGAGAGGAGAAGAATGTAGAAAGTAAGGAG
>VKON01000152.1:610693-647485 GCA_009741485.1 Malurus cyaneus samueli
CTTTCTTCTCTTCTCTTTCTTTTTTTTTTTTTTTTTTTTCTTCTTTTTGATTGTCTTTTTTTTAGGTGCTTTTTTTTTCTTTTTTTTTTCTGTCTGTCTCTTTATCCCAGAGTGGCAGTGAAGTCATCGGGCTCCAGCCCCGACTTGGATGCTCCTCAAAGGCTCGGGGGGTGTCCCCTGATGGGCTCTTTGCCCTCCCCAGAAAGCAGCAGAGTGCAGATCTGAGCCTGGCCGTCAGCAGGGGCTGGGATAACGTGGAGCTGCCAAATTCCAGCCCCTGGGAAGGATTGGCCATGGAGCTCCGTGTCCAGAGGGGCTCCATGTCCTGTCCCCTCCGTGGGCACAGCCCGGAGCTCTCTGTGCCACCACGGCCACAGCTCTGGGTGTCCCATGGTCCTGTCTGTCCCCACAGGAGCTGTGCAAACATGGCAGGGAAAACATAAAATTATTTAGGCACACGTTATTTAGATTTTGCCGGAGCTGGGGATTTTTTTCCCTTTTAAAATCTCATCCGAAATTCAGCAGTGAGACCTTCCTGAGTGCAGATCAGAATGCAGGTCATGTCCCCTCTAAACTGCCCCCATTGTGTGTCCCCTCATTGTGCCATCAGCTCTTTAAGGCAGGTTTTAAACTTATTTAGGCACGGGATTTTGCAGGATTTACGGATTTTTTTCCCTTTTAAAATCATGTCCGAAATGCAGCAGTGAGACCTTCCTGAGTGCAGATCAGAACGCAGGTCATGTCCCCTCCAAATGCCCCCATTTTGTGTATTCCCCTCATTGTGCCATCAGCTCCTTAAGGCAGGTTTTAAACTTATTTAAGCACAGGATTTTGCAGGATTTAAATAATTTTTTCCCTTTTAAAATCTTGCCCAAAATGCAGCAGCAGGATCTTTCTCAGTGCAGGCCTGAGCACAGGCCATGTCCCCTCTGAACCACCCACAGTACTGGTGTAACCTCATTGTGCCATCAGCTCCTTGAGGCAGGTTTTAAACTTATTTAAGCACAGGATTTTGCAGAATTTATGGATTTTTTTCCCTTTGAAAATCTCGTCCAAAATGCAGCAGGTCTGAGCGCAGGTCCCTCCGAATGCCCCCATTGTGTGTCCCCTCATTGAACCATCAGCTCCTTGGGGCAGGTTTTAAATTTATTTAAGCACAGGATTTTGCAGAAATTAGGAAATATTTTTCCTCTTTTAAAATCTGCTCCAGATTCCAGCAGACCTGAGCCCTCTCTGAGCTGTTCAGTGCCCCCACTGCTGCGCCATCAGCATCGTCCCCCATGCGATTTGTAACCACAATTAAATTTACAATTAAACACAGCCCAAGGTCCCTGCCATGATGAATGTGATTCTCAGGGCAGAACTGAATGTTTTTTAAGGAGAATCTTATCACGGTGATTAAAGTTTCTTTTTATTTCTTTTTTTTGCAAAGCGACCCCTTTTTCCCATGGTCGAGGTTTCAGCACTGCAGGGAATTCCCTCCTCCCGTTTGAGCAGAAAGGAGAAAAGAAGGATTTGAAGAAATTTGGGACTGATTGTGCTGTTCCACTCTTTCTCCTTTGCTCAGCCTCAGAAATCCCTCACACACTGATGAGTCATTTTTTATTCTGTTTAATCCCATGTTAAGCCAACATCGTTTAAGGCTGGTGACAAAGTTTGGGGTGATGTTGATGTAAATGAAATAGGAATAACTGGGACCTCATCAGGACACAGCAAATGTGGATTCTCTCCACAGGAAAAAAAGTATTAAAAAAAAAAAAAGAAAAAAAAAAAAAAAAAAAAAAAAGAAAAAAAAGAAAAGAAAGAAAAGAAAAAAGAAATAAAATGCAGCTGTTTGCAGGAGATCTCTGATGGATTAAAACCGGGACTGGAAAGTTGCCCTTCTCCTGCTGGGCCAAATCTGCAGATCTCTCCTCCAAGTGGGCAGGATTTCAGTGATTTTTGTGCAGGGCAAGGACAGGAGCTCTGGGGTGCCTCAGGCTTTATCTGCCTTCGCTCTGAGCCCATGACTTGCACAAAGCAATCCATTGGGTCAGGGAGGGAAATGGGGCTCTGGGACCCACAGGAGTGGAATGGATTCAAGAGCAGAGCTGGGGCTGTTTGTAATAAAGGATATGAAGGGGCTGGTGGGCATCCTTGGGGCTCCACGTGGCCAAACAGACCAGCAAACACCAGTAAAGACCAGTAAAAATCAGGAAAAGATCAGTAAAGACCCATAAGGACCAGGAAAAGGGGAGTGAAAGACCAGTAAAGACCAGTAAAAGACTAGTAAAGGCTAGTAAAGGCCAGTAAAAGACCAATAAGCCCAGTAAACAGCAGAAAAAGACCAGTAAAGACCAGGCATGCAGAGAAAAAGAGAGAGAAAGATACGTTTGGCTGACTGTGAATGAATCCTATAAAATGGAAATGGGAAACATGTGCAAACACTTTAAATATTTTTGCCCCTGCAAGATACTTGAAGACTTCCCTTGTAAAACAAATAGGGAACAAAATAAAACCAGGTTTCCTTCAGTCAGCACATAATCATTTTCATGTTAATTTTTATCTTGTTAACCCAAAAATCTATTAGAAGAAAATTATCTGCCCGAAATCTGGCTTGTGACTCACGCTAAGTGGTTCTGATATTTTGAGAAAATAAATCTTTACAGTGTTTACACAAGTCTATCTGAAATTACAGTGTGTAAAAGAAATAATGGTTTCGAGTGACCAGAGGTGACAAATGATCAGGCTTCTGATGTTATTCCCCTTGGCCTTGTCTGCAGGGGAGTTTTTTTTTCCTTTTCTGTTAATCCCTGCTCGCTGTAACGATGGCAAACCGTGCCCAGAGCCAAATGCAAAAGGAATTGAAGTTGTTCAGCAGAAAAATCATCGTGCTGTGGGTCCTGCCTGGGTGCTGAGTGGTC
The DNA here is from genome assembly GCA_009741485.1 of Malurus cyaneus samueli. Lineage (NCBI taxonomy): Eukaryota > Metazoa > Chordata > Aves > Passeriformes > Maluridae > Malurus > Malurus cyaneus. The sequence goes on from VKON01000152.1 coordinate 613,597, forward strand.
AAATCCGGCCTGAATTGAAATGGGCAGAAGAATAATTTAATTACAGACTTTATCCTTAATTGTGAGAGGCCTCCCCTGCTTTTCAGGCCTGGTTATGCCACCAAAGGTTTGGGATTTTAGAAAAGATTTGAATAAAATCATGGAGTCATGGAAATAGAGAATATGGAAAGGACCCACAAGGATGATCCAAGTCCAGCTCCTCCCCTCTGATGTTTCACAGTTGTCACCTCAGTTGTTCATTTTCCAAACAGGCCCACTGATTGCCATTAAAAGCAGAATTAAAGTCCTTCCAGGATTTAAACATTCCTGTTTCTCCTCACAGATACCATCAGTCTCCACGCATTCCTGGTGTCATTCCCAAAATACAGTGCAATAATAATAATAATAATTCAACATCTGTGGCTAATCCTCTCAGCCAAAGGCTGTAATTAATTCTAACCCCTCTCTTCTCCTTGAATTTCAGCAGCATAAAATAATAGGCAGCAGGAGATGTTCAATGGTGAGAAATCTGGATAAATACACAGAAGTTCTAATTAATAAATGATGTGTTTTTGGCTGGAAAACATCTTTTTTGGGGGTGAAGAGAAGGAAACAAATGAAATGAAACCTGGGCATTTTATTCCAGGGTTTGAACTTTCCATCTTCTGCCCTGAGTTGCTTCATTAGCTAAAGTTCTGGGAGGACAATTATTTCATGGTTTATATCGAAGTTATTCCTGAAATTCACTTAAATTCATGGTGGGCAGCTTGGAAACTCTGCCTGAGGTGCTGAGGAGTGCAGGGATTGCAGGGAAAAGCTGCTTTTTAGCATTCATTTTTGTTATTTTGCAAATTGGTTCTGTTTCAGCTCTGCCAGTTATCAAAACCTTTACAGCTGAGTTTTGCTTTTTGAAGGGAACAGAATCCTTCCCTCCCCATTTCACAGAGTTCATTCCCCTTCCTTGCTCTGGCTTTGAGTCTGGCTAACTCCATAAATAAAAAATAAACAGAGAAATGCCCCTGTTTGAGGCTGAAATCCTGGAGAGGGCCGTCAGTGCCAGCACCCACCTGATGGGATTGACACAGGGATTCTGTCTTTATCCACACTGGGAAGGCAAAACATGCTGGCAGGAATAAAGATTGGGATGGATATAAATGTTGGGAATAAATATTTGGAATTCCCAGTGGGATCAGAAAAGCAGGAAGGTGTTTAGAGAGCAGGAAGCTCCTCAGTGCTGCTTTCCATTTTTATGCCCCTGGGGCTGGGCTAAATCATCTTTAAGTTTCCTTCCCACCCAAACCATTCCACAGATCCATGAACTGTTCTAGGAATGCCTTTAAAAACCCTTGAGATGCTCTTCTAGGGATGAACCTTCCCAAATTTGTATAATGAAAGGAAACAGTTTGATTTGTAGAGATAAAATAAAGGATAGGAAATGATCTGAACATTATTTTGCACAGCCTCACCAAAAGCAGTTTTCATCCCCGCAGTTGCAAAATCCCAACAATTGCTCAGATTTAGCTGAGCAATGGTGACATCATTCCAGTGAGGTTTTGTTTTTTTTTTTTTTTTTAAGATCCAAGCAATTATTTTCTGCTGGAGATGGGTCTGGCAGAATTCCTGTCCAACCCAGCTCAAGCGCTGACGTGAGATTGTATCTTTTGGAGATTTGTTTGTTTTTGTGTTGTTTCGGAGTTTGTTTTTCTGCCTTTGCCTGATCTTTGTCCATTAAACACGCCGCCGCTGCAGCTCGGATTGCTGTCCAAGAAAACCAAGCACAAAGCTTTTGTCTGGAGGGGCTTGGCCTGGATTTTGGGGGATAAACCAAGGAGCAGGTCCAGGCACAGCCAGGCTCAAACAGCCCCAAACCACAGCGGTTCCCTCCAGGTTTGAGTCAGGAAAGTTCTTCACCTTCACTGGAAGGGCTGGCAGCTGATCCCCTTCGATTATTGAAGGTCTGATGGGCCGGAAGAACAAAGCTGTTGTTGAAGGATTAGCTCAGGTTAGGAAATGAAGAACAGTTCATCTGGAGACGAGTTTGGGGATGGGTAATTTCTGTAAATATTTTGTGTTTGAAGGACAAAGAGTAAAAGCTTGACGGCGTCATGGAATCATGGAATGGTTTGGGTTGGAACGGAGTGTAAAAATCATTTATTCCATGGGCAGGAACCTTCCACTATCCCAGAGTGCTCCAAGCCCTGTCCAGCCTGGCCTTGGACCCTTCCAGGGATCCAGGGAAAGCCACAGCTTCTCTGGGAATCTGTGCCAGGGTCTCCCCACCCTCCCAAGGGAGAAGGTGAAGACTGAGACAGAGGAACTGTGGTCCGAGACCAAGAAAAGCAAATACTCCAGTGTTTTGTTCAGGGAGGGTGAGCCAATCCTTTTGAAACAGCACATTGGAGCCTGAATCACTCGGATCACTTTGGAAAATCTAATTGCATTTTGATACACAAAGATAATTAAACATGGAGGTGGCGGATTACGAAGAACGGAAAGTAACGTTCTCCTTAAAATCCAGAAATAACATAAACCCCACGGAACTTTGTGGAATGAACACAGTGAGCAGTCCCAGGAAGACACCTCCGGGTGCTTGGATTGGGTAGAAGTTGATGTGGATGAAAATAAGACCAATCCAGCAGCAAAAACATCCCTGACAGGCTAATGTTCAATTTAAATAAACTCTTCTAATGAGATCTGTTATTACCTGCTATTTTGTCATGCTCTGGCATGCAGTCCCAAGTCTAATGTTTCTAAATGCTGTCATAAATTTTTTCAGCCTAATCTGCTCCTAAAAATTTCAGCTCATGTTTCCCCTGGTTCACAGTGAATTACAGACAGGATTGAAGTCTGAGTGGATCTAAAGCTCTCCCAGAAAACCCCAAAACACCAAACCCAGCCTATCCCCGTCCCACAGATCGCTGGGAATGAACCCAAGGAGGATGTTTAGCTCGGACTTGCCCTTCAGGAATTGCAGAATGGATCCATTTATTCCACTGGATTTGCTCTTAATTTTGTAATGAAAAGTGGTGTCAGCGGGATATTGATGGATCCAGAGGGCTGAGAATCTGCCACTGACCCGGAAAATAATGGGAATACTCAAACTGCAGCGTTCTGTGTTGGGTGTTTTGTACACATCAACACCTTCCTGCTGCTCCTGTGGCAGAGGAGAGCGCTGCAAGGCAGGGAAACTCCGAGGGAAAAGGGAAATGAAAGTTCTGAGAGAATCCTGAGTGATCCAATTCAGGGTTTGATCCAGATGTGGTGACACAGCACGTGGGTCATGTTATCGTGTGGGGACTGAACAAGGAACACCAAAGCTGAACAAAGAATTTTGGATGGTTAAGCCCCTGAAATAACGCTCCAAGCAAGTGGTGATGTTCAAAAAAATACCAGGGACCTCCAGCTACTAAAATCATCCAGTGATTCTGAATCTGCTGACTTTGATCATTGGTTTTGTTCCAGTACCCCCCAAAACAGGTCCTGAGTGCTGCTCAGAGCTGGTCCTGGAAGGTTTGGGAGCCCTGTCCTGCACCCCAGGGACACACAGGGGTGGAGGAGAGCGGGGAGCTCCTGCCCAGCACAGTGTGAGGCATGGCACCCACTGGAACAAAAACCATAATTCAAATTTCACTGTGAATTGTGCAGTGTTAAAAACCTCATCACCACCGTGCAAGCAAACGAAGGCATTGGGGACACATTTTTGAAGGCAAGAAACTTTTAAACTTTTTTTCCCTGTAATGTGTAAATCTGCACAAGTGTTGTCATTCCCACAGCCCAAACAGTTTACCCAAAGGCTGAGAGGAGTTTCGCTTTCCCACCAAGGTCAGGACAACTGAGCAGTGCCCCGACAATCCCCGAGCAGGCAATACCCCTAAAGCTTTATTAACACAGACTGGGGTCAATAAACACTTTGTTCTGCCCTCCTCCCGCATCTCCCGGAGTAATTCCCCAACCCCAAATCCTAAAGACCGGCGGGATTCCCAAACCCCAGCCAGGCAAAGCTCAGCAGTTCAGCTCCATTTCAGCTCTTTCCAAGGGCCACCGTGGCTGCCACCTTGATAAATGCAGTTGTTACTAGGAAAGAACAAAATCCTTTAATCATTTTCAAACATTAAATTCCATCATGTCTGGCCCGTAAATGTAAAGTTCACTTTCCAGGAAGGATTTACCAAAGTCGATACCTCGCGCTGGCAGAACGTTCGCCGTGCATTTCGCAAAATGATTTTTCGGGGGAGGATTTTTGATGCATTCGGCTCCAAAACTACAACCGTGCCCTAATTCGCCCCGAGTGGCTGCGGCTGAATGTTGTCATCTGTCCCTAATAAGAGTTCAGTTTGTCCCGGGCTTAGCCCAGGATAGTTAAAGCTACAAAAATTAAAAAAAAAAAAAAAAAAAGATTTGAGCTCCGAGTCTGCTGTGCCTCCCCGTGCAGCCTCCAAAGCCTGACGCTTGCTGGTTCCTCAGAGGCAACGCTCAACATCTGGTGCCGAACCAGTGGGGTCAAATAATGTTCTCACCATTTAGCGTAATTAACTCCAACCGCCCGTCTGCTGCACGGCCCCGCCGCAGCCAACACAAGCAAAGCCGGGCCAAGGCGAAATTTCTGCTCATTATTAAACCCAAATCTAAGCACTTGTCTGTCTGTAAAAACAGAGCGAAGGGAGGAAAACTGAAACCAGCGAACAGGGTCTGAGGTTTCAATAAATGTCAGAGAGCGTCAAGTCTGTTTGGATTGCAAATTATTGCTGGCTGATGGTCTATTATTTTACAACTGGCGATTGCTGTCAGGAGGTGGGGAGGGGGTGGGGGGGAGGGTGCTCGAATCCCAGCCAGAGGGAACAGAAGTTGCAAAAATACTGTACAATCGTTTAAAAAAAAAAAAAAAAAAAAAAGTCAAAGTCGCTTTAATGTTGGCTGAATTTCGAGTTTTTGTCGGGTATCTCTTTGAAGAGTAAAGAGGGTTTTGAAGGATGTGACATCTTTTGATGGATGTCCCATCCCTGGGAGTGTCCATGGACAGGCTGGATGGGGCTTGGAGCAGCTTGGGATAGTTGAGGCTACAAAAAAACGTGTCCAGTTCTCATAATTCCCCCAAGGATGTGTTTGGGAGCAGAGGGAGGGATGGCAGAGGGACTGGGGGTTGTTCCCATCCCAGGTGAGTTGGAATCATGGAATCCCAGACTGTTTTGTTGGAAGGACCTTAAAGATAATTTAATTTCACCTTATGCCACTGTCCCAGGCTGCTCCAAGCCCCGTCCAGCCTGGCCTTGGACACTTCCACTGACCTCAAACGCAGAGGATCAGCCACGGTCTGCGAGGAGCAGGGAGATGGTGAGGGATGGGCTGCAGGAAAATCCCAAATCAGCGATGGACAAATGGCCACAGCCTTGGAGACCCACGGCAGCGAAGTGTTCATTGCCCCAGAGAAAGGGGACATCATCCTGATTCCACAAAAAATGTTCCAGTTGCTAAAACCTGTTGGTTTTGGACTCTACCAAACATCCCAGCCCAGGATTCTGACACGGGGAAAAGTAAATAAACCCTCACCATGTGCAACACAATCAGGGAAAACATCCTGCACTTCATGGGGGAAGAACATTTCCCCCCACAAGGCCGATTCCAGACCCAGATTTCTCAGCCAGCTTTTTTGGAAGCCAACCAAGCCATTGAATAGAACTTTACAACTCAACACAGAGCGGGGAGCTTTGAAATCTGTGAAGGGATGAAATGCAGGGAGATGTTTTTACATGGAAAACATGGTTGCTCTAGATCGATATGTGAGGTGGGCTAGAATAATTTGCAGTTTTATAAAGCGAGAATAAGCCTTTACAGCCCACCCTTTTCTTTTCTTTTTTTTTTTAAATATGATTTTTCAGCAATGGAAAGTGAAGAATTCAAGTTTGAAGACGAGAAGGCTTTAAATAAAATATAAACACACAAAACATGGCTGTTTGGCGCTGTATGGAAAAGCAAATCCTATTTTTTCCTATTTTTCTCTCCCTAAATTAAACCTGTGTTTTGCAAAGTGAAATAAAAAAGAATGGATTCATGGGTACAAAAGAGTGGTTATGCTCTCCTGAGCCCGGCACCTCCTCCTCTCTCCCTCACACGCACACAGCCACTGGTAATAAAACTGTAACTTATGATTTCGCACCAATAACGTCCCGAGAAGGGTGCCTCGATTTTCCCCTGGAGCAAAGGAAAGAGGCCAAAACAATCAACGTCTCTCTTGTGCAGAGCCGAGCTTGGGCTCCGCTTGGACTGGGCTCCGCGTCCCCCCGATGCCTGTGGAATATTCTGTACCTGCCAAACTCCTCGGCCCCAAAGGTGCTGGTGACCCTGGAGCTTTTTTTTGGCCCCTCTCAGAGTTGGGGGAGGAACGGGAGGAACGTGGATCACCCGAAGGTTTCTCCTCTGCTTCTCCTCCACCGACCCAACGGGATATGTCAGGCAGAGCTGATCCGTATTTTCCCAGAGCAGAAAATTTCTGCCGTGAAATCCAAATGTTCTACAGATAGGTTTAAATTTTTCTGGGTTTTGTCAAAAATGATCACAATTCCTGGTTTCCGAAAGTGAGAACATTCTGGTGTCCCCTCACTTGCTCTGACTGTAGACTACAATGACTTTAGATTTTATCAAGGGGAATTCCTCTTAGGATGCAAATCTCTGACTTTGGTCAGCTCACGTAAAACTGGAAAATAATCCTGGGATGGGAAATCTCTGCGAGCCCACGGCGCAGGGGTTGTTGTACACATGGCAGGGGGTGTGTTCCATGCTTTGGAAGGATTCCTAAGATGTGCTCTTTGTAAGGCACAGTAATTAAATCAGCTCTAATCAACCACAGCATCTCTTTGGGAAGCATCCATGAGTGAAAGGCTCTTTTTTTTTTTTTTTTTTTAGTATGAGTTTTTCTCATTAGTTACACCAAAGCTGCCTTTAATTCTTGTCTTGGCTGAACCGAATTCAGATGCACAGAGAGGGTTGGGAACAAACTTTAACTCTTCCATTTGGAACTGCCCCTGGAAAGCTCAATATCAACAAAACCCCACTCAGACCCCCCGTGACCAAACACGCACTTAAAGGAAGAGTAAACAGCCAAACCTCCTCGAGCTGCTTTGGCCCCAGCTCTGCTCCTTCCCTTTGGCACTTGTTCCCTTGGAATGATGGATGAACAGCTCCGAATTTCAGCAGTTTCTCTTCCCCCTCCCCGTATTGGGATTCAGCCTTTCGCTGTGATTAGTTTCTAATTGTCCCAACCACGGGAGTTCAGAGCGGGTGCATATCCATGGACATCCCAGCTCTCCTCAGGCAGGAGGGAGCGAATTTCCTCGGGAAGAGAGGCTGATGGTGTTTAATGAGCAGCTCTGGTGTGACAAATGGTTGTGTAGAACACTTCCTCCCTTCCCATGTGCTCCCTGCGTGCCTGGGCCCTGCCGTGCCAAGCTCTTCACTTTCGGATTAAGTATCACACGCTCGGCAATTATTTTGTCTCCTTGTCAGCTGCTCGCTGTGGGAAGAAGCCACTGGCCTTGTTCCTCACCTGGGTGGTGCTGATGGGCTGCTCAGTCACCCCAGACATGCAGAACAGTCTGGGATTGCTCAGTTTTAGGGGAAAAAGCAATTTCCCCTCCTGTCAGTACCAGCCAGGACAACCAGAACCTTCAGCTCCGTTCCAGATCCAGCATCGAGAACAGAATCCTGGGATGGTTTGGGTTCAAGGACCTTAGAGCTCACCCAGTCCCACCCCAGCCATGGACAGGGACAGCTTCCACTGTCCCAGGATGTTCCAAACTCTGTCTAGCCTGGCCTTGGACACTTCCTTGGACATTTCTGATGGATTTGAATTCATCTGCACCCCTTTGCAGCCCAAAACTCCCATGAACTCTGCTCACAGTCATCTGCTGAGGGGCTGAACTGCTCAAAACTCAGGAAACCCGAAGATCCTCATGACCCTCCATGACCCTCACGGGTCCCTTCCACCTCAGGAAATTCTGTGAGCCCAGGACTGGGTGAAAACCTTAGGAAAAGAAACCTTCACACTGCATTTTACAGCTGAAAAATCTTGACAATAAAAAACTCAGTGAATTCCCATCGCCATGTAGCCCCAAAGTTGCACCAGCCTCAATAAATCTCATTCTCCTTGGCTAAAATAACCTTGGAATAATTCTCCAGTTTTAACCAGGCACATCTATTCATCGGCCTCACCCAGATGAGAAAAACACTGGGAAAAAACATCCCTTTTATTGGCTGGATACCTTTCAACATCTTTTCCAACCAAAAAAAATTTCATCCAAACTGGGGCTTAGCATTTAAAAGTCGGACTTGGCATTTTAAGATCTGGTCGATACAAAGTTTGGGACCAACCAAAAAAAAAAAAAAAGGATTGTTGAACAAAACCTGAGCTGAGCCCATGATGGATGGACCCTTTCTTTGGTCTCATTCAGCACTGAAACCACCCGTCGGGTTGGCCACCCTGAGCTCAAATATTATTTAACGCTGGCGTAAAAAGAAAATAATAATTCTGCAGCGTGAGTGTTCCACAGCGCGGCTTCCAATTCACCTCTGGCCTTCCAGGCTCCGGGCAATGATTCATTTTCCTCCTGACAGGAGGGCTACGGTGCTTCTTGGGTGGAAGAAAGTTTGTAGGAAGCAAATCCAGGGCGATGAGGATTAATCCCATCCCTGGCTGGCTCCGTGCATGAAGAGCATCGAGGGTTGGGAGTGTTGAGTTGGAGTCCCCAACCGGGAGCAGAGCTGTGATTTGGGAGTTTTGGGGAACGTGTCTGCACGACCTGACTAATGGTGGAACAAACCCCAGTGCTCTGGGCTCGGGGAGTCCCACTCCAGCAATAACACATTGTAAAAGATCGAGTTTCAGCACAATTAGCTCCTGGCTGCAGTTTATTACCCCATCGGAGATTTAAAACATGATTTTTTTTTTCTTTCCCCCCCTACTGCATTCCAACAATACTTAAGTGTCTGGAGCTGACACTGTAAAACAATAATAGAGTGACAAATATCTGTCTATCTGAAGAGAAACCCACGGGCCGGGGTTGTTTGGAGACAATAAATTGGAAAATGTGCTTTAAAATGGCCTTTGCTCCTTCTTCTCGCAGGTTACAGAGCTGAGTGGAAATGGTTTTGGTGTCTCGTTTGGTTTTTGCTGTTTGTTGGGATTTCAGGACGGTTGAGGCTTCTCAAGGACAAGGCCCAAGGGCTGAAGGAAGAAATCCCCGTTATTCCTGCAGCAGAACTGAAGGACAACATGCAGTAGTGAAGTTTGAAATGATTAAATCGCTCTCTGCAGACGTGCAGCTCTTCCCAGTGGGTGTCAGGAGCCCCTGGATGTCCCCTGGGATCGCAGAGGCTCTGTAGGATCAGCCTCATCCATTTTATTCATCTTGGCAGAAGACCTTTAGCAAAGGCAAGAAGGGAATGAAGGTTGTGAGAGATCTCAGAGATCCAAAGGCTCCTCAAAACCTCATCAAAAACACCCTCTGATTAAAACAACCAAACCAAAATCCTCCCACTGCCCCAGGCTGCTCCAAACCCCATCCAGCTTGGCCTTGGACACTCCCAGGGGTCTCTGGGCACCCTGGGACACTGCTTTGGACATTTCTGATGGATCTGAATTAATCTGCACCCCATTGCAGCCCCAATCACCCGTGAACTCTGCTGTGGGGCTCAGAGCTCAGGAAACCCGAGGATCCTCATGGCCCTCCAAGATCCTCAGGGGTCCCTCCCAGCTCAGGAGACTCCGTGAGCCCAGCACTGGGTGAAAACTCCTCCCCACCCTCGCAGGGAGTGCCCAGCTCGGAGCAGACACCTCATCTTTCAGCAGCAGCCGTGGACAAGCCAAAGCCCAGTTTTTTCTGCGTAAAACTCCTGTGCAGGAGGACGTTACTGATCCATGGAAGCTGCAGTTCCAGCCTGGGAGCTGTCTGCCTTCCAAAGCCACCAGGACGAGGGGGTTTGGAGGGTTTTTTTGGCAAGTTGAGCCCAGCCAGGCTGGCTCAGCTTGGGCTGGAGGCAGCTGCAGGAGCCAGCCTGCCCTGCCAGCGTGCTGGGACAAACACAGCCTGCTCCCCCTGCACAAACAGCAGCCCTGGAACGGCGTTCCCAGGATTGTCCATCTGGCACCTTCCTCTGCCACACTCGATTCACGGCGAAGGAGTGGAGTGAAAACATAAAATTAAAAAAAAAAAAAAAAACCAAAAAAAAAACCAAGTGGGAAAACCGACAATGCTAAAAAAAGTCCGGCTATATTTAGGGTGCAGCTGAGGATGCGTTGGTCAGTGGCCAAGGGAAGTGGCCCAATGACCTGATTACTGCTCTGCAAAGGCGATGGGAAAAGCTGAAACTGGAAAACTCCATCGCTTTTATGACCTTTAAGGAGCGCGGTCGGAAAAGGGAGCCCAGCGCCTCTATCACCCCGTTTGTTTGCAATATTAGTCATTCTTCCAAGAGGGACAGGCTCACGCTGCCAGAGCTTCTCCTCCAGGAGAAACCCAAGCGCTGTGACATTCAGTTGTTTTATTTCATGGTTTTAGGCCCCTCCCAAAGGAACGCTCTCCCTGCAGCACATTCTCCTCCCAGGGAATCTGAGTCTGCCCAGAACAACACCCAGAACTTCCACTCCATCCCCTCCAGGCCAAAATTCACAGCGCGCTCCCCCTCAGCCCCGTGCTCAGAGCTCAGGGGATGATCATCCAAATTCGGGGTTTTTAGAGATAAACACCCAAATCTGAGGTTTTCAGGAGATGATCATCCAAATTCGGGGTTTTTAGAGATAAACACCCAAATTTGGGGTTTTCAGGGGATGAACATCCAAATTCGGGGTTTTCAGAGGATGAACATACAAATTCGAGGTTTTCAGGGGATGAACATCCAAATTTGGGGCTTTTAGAGATAAACACCCAAATTCGGGGTTTTCAGGGGATAAACACCCAAATTCGGGGTTTTCAGGGATGAACATCCAAATTCAGGGTTTTCAGGGGATGAACATTCAAAATCGGGGTTTTCAGCTGTATTTAGGGCTGGAATGTCTGGTTTGGCACCCGCTGTGCACTCGGAGCCACCCTGACATGTTTATCTCGCTGCGTTGATGAGTTCCTGAGCTGACAAAGCGGAGATTGGGCAATCGGGGATCGTTCTGCTGAAATCATCGCTCCCACCCCATCAACCTGCAGATCTCACACTTGATTCGAACAGATGGGCTGCAAACCACGGGGGCCGCGTTTTTCTGCTGATTCCTCCTGGATGCCACCTCTGTTTCAGGTAGATGTGAGGATGGAAGCTCTATTTGTAAAGCACAGCCTGATACCATCAGCACGAAGCTGCAATCCCAAAAGGGGAGCTCCACGGGGAGCTTTTGGGGTGGGACCGGGATGATTTGGCTGCCATCCACCCCGCAGGTGTTCGGTTCACGGAGGTGTGAGGCAAGGAAAGCCATTCCAGCCCGGGCTGGTTAATTCATATTTTCTTTGCCGCTAATTGTCCCCGCGGCGAGCGGATTCCCTCGTTACCGCTGAATCACCGCGGCCGCTCTCTCTCCCCGCACGGATTTTATTTTTTATTCCTGCAGTTGGCAGGATGGAGGAATGGCCCGGCTCCAGAGCTGCAACACAAACCTTGCACAACCCTCCCAAGGCACCGCTTTCCCCGTTGCCACCTTGGCTGGCAGCGCCGTTCTTGGTTGCCCAACGTCCCCATCGCGTTCCCCTGGGAAAATCGGGGCTGTGGCTGCTGTGGAAAGAGATGTTTGGAAACAAAGACACGTGGCAGAGGTGGAAGGACAGCTGAAGGCATCCACCGAGGGATGGGGGTGATGGATCCTGGGGAAATCCACGGTTCTGTCACGGTGCAGGGGTGAAAGCGGAGCTCTGCTCGTCAATCCCGCTGAATTTCCGCGGAGCTCATTCCCGTTCCCAACCCAGGCTGTGCCTTTGTGGCTCTGAAGGGATTTGCAGCATCCCCGGGTGATCTCAGGAGCAGCCCCGAGGGCACATTTGTCACCAACTGTCCCCTGCTCTGCCTGAACTCAGCCGCGAGGGGATAAAACACAACCCAGACTCTGGAAAATGGGGAAGGAATTGCTCTGTCAGGGAATGTCCGGGGCTCTGGGTTCTGCCTCCTGAGTAACCAGCACCAAGCAGACAAATCCCGAATGAAATGTCTCCATTCTGGGAAATGTGGAGTTGCAGTTATTTCATGTTATTGAATGGATTTCACTGATGGAATCCTGGAATGGTTTGGGTGGGAAGGGACCTCAGAGCTCGTCCAGTGCCACAGGGACACCTCCCACTGCCCCAGGCTGCTCCAAACCCTGTCCAGCCTGGCCTTGGACATTCCAGGGATTCAGGGGCAGCCACAGCTTCTCTGGGAATCCCATCCCATCCCCTCCCCACCCTCATCCCATCCCAAAATCCCATCCATCCCTGCCCTCCTGAAGCCATTCCCTGTGTCCTGTCCCTCCATCCCTTGTCCCCAGTCCCTCTCCAGTTCTCCTGGAGCCCCTTTAAACCCTGCAAAAGGCTCTGAAATCTCCCCAGATTTCAGCCTTCCTTTCCCCAGGCTGAAAAAAACCTAATAAACAAAACAGGAATATTAAATATATTTGTTAACAACAAACGTTATAAATCTTGAATTTAAATCCACATTTAAGACCTTGCCTAAATGATTGACCAGAGGTTTATGACACAAGTCAGTAACCAAACATGATTTGTTTAAAGAACAGCTCCATTTTAAAAAGCAAACGCTGTCAGACCATTCACAGGGGAGGAAAAAACGCCTTTGGCATCGTATTAACAATATATTTTTAATTTCCCAGTCGCTGTAGTCTCGCTGTTTGCATTTAAGGCTGTCAGAAAGAATTGTTTAATAAGTGCCAGGGAACAAAGGGGCTGGAAATCACCTCCCGAGGAAAGCCAGGAAAGCTTTCAGCGAGGACCTGCAGAAAGAAAAGCCCGGTCAATACCGCTCGGAAGTGACTGTTTGTGCTCTAATTAAAGGAATTTTAATATATTAAACCTCCCGTGTGGCTGAATGAAATCTCCTGAAGGAATGGCTGAGGGGTTTGAGGGAGCTGGGATGAATTGGGGTCACGAGTGTCAGTGCAGGGATCTCTGGGAGGATAGGCTCAGTTTTAGGATCAGTTTTTCCAAGGAAAGGTTTGGTCTGACCCAGCTGTAGGACAGGCAGGGGGAGGGAAGGGCTGCAGGGAAAGGTTTCATCCACCTCCCATTCCAGGGAGAATTCACCCAGCTCCTCCTGCTCCATTTCAGCTCAGCCCTCAACTTCATGGAAATGAAGAATGGAGGCTGAGATATCGTAAAAATCCCTGAGTTTGATGGCTAAACCCAAAGATTTTCAGTAATATTGGTAAAGATCTCCAGGTCTGGTGGCTGAACACGAAGAATTTCAGTGATATTGGAAAGATCCCCGAGTTTGGTGGCTGAAACCAAAGAATTTCAATGGTATTGGTAAAAATCCTTGGGTTTGATGGCTGAACCCAAAGAATTTCAATGCTATTCATAAAAATGTCTGCATTTGGTGGCTAAACCCAAAGAATTTCAGTGATATTGGGGTGGTTTGGTTGATCGTTTCTGGCTTTTTTTTGCAGCATGGAGCCTTACCTTTATAATTAACAAACCCAAAAGCACAAAGTTCCTCCACACCTGGAGCCACCTCAGTTTTTATTATGAATTTTGAGTGGGGAGAAGAAAAGAAAACAGGAAGATATGATCAGAATTTCACTGATTGTGGTGACGCTTTCCAAACCAAAGGTTCCTAAATCCAGAAGGGTGAGGAAAGGAAGTGTTGGGGTGGTGAGAATGGACAGGGATGGGGATGGAAAAGGCGCTCCTGGTGCCAGCCCAGCCCCGGGATTGGGGATTTGGGATTCCCTCTGTTGGATGAGGAGTTTGGGTGGCAGAGGCAGCGTGGGCAGCGGGGCTGGAGCGTCCTGGGAGGGTCTGGGCAGCACCTCCAGGGCTGAAATTCAGAGATTCAACCCCTGCCTCTCATTAGCAGCAGCTCCCCAGCTCCAGGCCCTTTACAGGATGGAGGGCTTTAGGAACACATTTTACCATCCATTTAATGTAACAATATTAAGCTCGATTTGGCAGGGCCGCTTCGGACATAAAACTTTAAAATGAGCTTTTTCAGAGCATAAAATCACAATTGGTCCTGCTAGTAAAGGGATAAAATAAATGTCTATTCACCCTAATTGCTGTCAAACTTGTGATTTTGGTGTTGTTTTGTTTTCTTTTATACGTAGTAAAGCCAACGTGGTTTTATTGTATAGGGTGCAAACGCTCACCGTGTAATATTATAAACCCTGCAGAGAATTAAGCATCTGCACATTTTTCCTGGCTGTTTCTTGCTCTAACTCGAAACGTCTGTGAGCCCTGGCACACGAGGGGAGGCTGTGGGTGAGCCTGACCCCTCCTCTTTTCCAGCCCCGCTCTTTCTGAGCTCTTCACTCGAGTGTTGGCAGCGGGGTTTGGGAGCAGCTGATGGCAAACTCAGGAGGGTGTCAGGGAAGGATTGGGAGGCACAACATTCGGGGGGTTTTATCCACCTCGTTATCCCAAAAGCTGGAAGGAGCCAGCCTCATGGAAAATGAGAATTCTTAGATCAGCTCCTCCGGCATCCGAGCCAAGGTGGGAATGGCTGGATCTGTGAGATGAGAGCTCTGACCTTTGCTAAACTCTGCTTTGGTGAACGGGTTCTTGGGTCTCCCTGTGGCTCCAGAGCAGCCCTGCAGAAATTCCAGCAGAATTCCAGCAGAAATTCCTGATTTTCCTGCACTTTGTCCCTGAAAACCCCCATGTGGAATTGTTGGATCCATGAGCTGAGAGCTCTGACCTTTGCTAAACTCTGCTCTGCCCAGTCCCTGTGTTCCAGAGCAGCTCTGCCTGCTGCAATTCCAGCAGAAATTCCTGATTTTCCTCTCCAGGGATTGCTGTGGGTGCTGGGGGAGGCTCGGGGAGGATTCACCCCCAAAAATCCTCCTGCTCTGCAGGAAAGGGCACTTTGGGGCTGAGGGCAGAGATCAAAATGAGGAGCCAAAAGCTGCTTTTGCTTTGGAAGCCTGATTGTCCCCATGGGCTGAGAACAACTCTGGGTTGATCAGAACTCATTCCTGGATTGATCAGAACTTATTCCTGGATTGATCAAACTCATTCCTGGATTGATCACTGCTTATTTCTGGCTGATCAAAATAATTCCTGGATTGATCAAAACCCATTCCTGGATTGATCAAATCAATTCCTGGATTGATCAAAATCATTCCTGGATTGATCAAAATAATTCCTGCATTGATCAAAACTCATTCCTAGATGAATCAAAATCATCCTGGACTGATGAAAATTCATTCCTGGACTGATCACAGCTCAGTCGTGGATTGATCAAAACTTGTTCCTGGATGGATCAAAATTCATTCTTGGATTGATCAAAACTCATTCTGGATTGACAAATCCAGCAGCCACAGGAGTGTCCTGAAGGTTCCTCTTCCACAGGATCATCCCAGAGCACAAACTTGGAGTGATTGAAGCTGCCATGGGGAAGGTAAATCCTAATCCTCGTTTTTTAAAGGCTGCCAGAGTGAGGAATGAGGGAAGGAAGGAAGATTCCCAAGGATTGAAGTTTTTCTATCACCACAGATAAACCCGAGAGAATGACGAGAGTTTTATAAAACTTCGCTTTATTAAAGAACCATTCATTTTCCTTTTTTCTCCCCAGTCCTGTTTGTTGCTCACAATTCCCTTTCCCATCCTGAGGATGGGATGGAGCTGTGATTTATCCCGGCTGGGAATCCCCAGGGCTGTTCCTCTCTCCTTGGCACTGTTGATCCATCAAATCCTGATCCAGGCGATGGCAGAGCCACCGACACCGCGACCTCACCGCTCCTCCCCCTCGATGAGCTCCCAATGTTTATCCCTGAACGTTCTTTGGCTGAAAATCTGTGTTGAGAGATGGAAGAGGATCCCCAGGATTGAAAGCTGAGGAAAAGCGAGCCCGGGGAAATCAGGAAAACACATTGTCCCGGGTTTAATTCCACTCGGGAAGCTCCTGCAGGAGCTGCCGGGGTCCCAACCCTTTTTTTTTTTTTCAGGTTGTTCTCACATCCTGTGAGCCCAAAGCCACAGCACAGAAATCATCCCCTCATCCCATATTTCGTCTGCTCCCTTTTCTCGCTGACTTTTACAGCTCTGATGGAGGGTTTGGGATCGTTTCCTGCAGACGGGGCAGCTCTCAAATAAATGTAAAAAACCTGAAATGCAGCATTTGCTTGTTATTCACTGTGGGGGTTTTTTGGGTTTTTTTTTTTCTCTACAGACAGGCCTGGACATGATTTTGCAGCCAGAGCTTCCACGTTTGTGTGTTGATTTCATTTCTCCCAGGATATATAAAAAAAAAAAAAAAAAAAAAAAATTAAAAAAAAAAGAACAAAAAAAAAAAAAAACAAACATCCCAACCCTTTGCAAGTGTTCCCAAGCATGATCCTGCTGCCAGCCAGGAAAACAGGAGGATGAACTGGAGAATTCCAGCAGAGATTTTCTCTCAGGCAGGGAAATGTGTCAGGAGGGTGATTGGGGTTATCTTCAGCCCTGTTTGTGATTTATTTGCATTTTTTTGGGAGGAATGGAGGTCAGGACTCGCTGCTGACTTTACCTGTGCAGGTGTGTGACCTGGGCTGAGGGCACAGAGCCCCCAGAGGGGCTCATTCCTCCTGCCTTCCCTTCTTATCAGCTTCAGGAACGCTGGAAAGCTTCTTTCTGTACCCTGAGTGCAGAATTTAAACTAAATAAAGGAATTTCGGGGTCATTCCAGAAGAGATGGATCCTGTCACTGAATTCTGGAAGGTTCTGCCCTTCTCTCTGAGCATCTTCTTTTGAGTGAAGCTTTGTGAACTCCAAACCAAAACCAAAACCTAAACCCTTCAACCCTGATCCATGTAAATAATATTTCACTGGGACATCTAGTGGAAGAAGGACACAGTGCAAATCCCAGCCCTTATCTGTGCTGGAATTCTCCTCAAACACATCCAGTTTGGAATGGAAAAAAACCTCAATTTCCAAAGAATCCCACCAGGAGCAACGGGAGCAAAGGCAGCGTGAATCACCCTAATTTAATTTTAGATGTAATTCTGCAAAATCTCTGATTTCTGCTGGTTTTGAGCTGGTAAAGATTAAAAAAAAAAAAAAAAATAAAAAAGGTAAAAGTTTGAAGAAACTAATCATAGTTACATAATTACATTTTGGAAAAATAATCATAATTATTTTTACAAAATCAGAAGAAACGAACGAAGAACTACACGGTGGAGAACGTTCTTGCTCTTTTTCTTTTTTTTTTTTTTTTTTCCAGCCTGGAGCGAAACCTCATTTGCAGATTGCAGTGATAATGAGGTAAATAAGGGAAATGACGGAATTGTTTTGGAGAGCAGAGGCTGCTTTTTGGCTGCCGTGTGGGCTCACAGGAGAGGCCTGGCAGCGTTTTTGGGGGGCGTTTTTGGGGCTGTGTCCGTGAGGCTGTGCCCGAGGGCTCCCAAAGGAGCTGGAGCTGCTCTCCAGCTCCAAATCTGCGCCATTTCCAGATGGGCAAATGCACCTCCTGCTCTTTGCCGTGAAAACAAAGGAAAAGGGAAGATTTGTGTCTGGCTGAGGCACCAAAAAGGCAAAAAGTGGTGATGGTGGGATGTGGAGGAGTGGTGGGAGCTCCTCCAGCCCAGCTCAGCCCTGATCCACACAAATTCTTCACTATTTTCCGAAAAATATCTGCAAAGTTCACAAATTTTGAACATTTTTTTGAACTGTTTTTGAACGTTTTCCTGTCCCATCCCTGGAAACTCCCCTGGGCACCGGACCGTCTCTGAATGGTTAAAAAAGACTTCAAAGAACAGAAATACAGCAAGAACTGAGAGGGTTTTGCTTTTTTGGTGTCCAGTGCTTTGCTGAAGAGTTGCTGGGGGTTTGTCCCAGGTTTTCCTGCACCCCTCAATCCCTGGGATGAGTTTGGGGCTCTTTCCTTTCACAATTATCCCGTTTATGTCACAGGGTGGATGAAACAGGAGCAATTCCTGCCCCTGTTCCTCAGGGGACATTGGTCAGGGCACCACCAAACCCTCAGAGCTCCCTGGGGGCATTTCCAGGGACAAAGAGGAGGAAAATCAGGAATTTCTGCTGGAATTGCAGCAGGCAGAGCTGCTCTGGAGACCTGAGGATCTGTTCACCAAAGGAGAGTTTAGCAAAGGTCAGAAATCTCAGCTTCTAGATCCAGAAATTCCATTTGGGAATTTCCAATTTTCAGGGACAAAGTGGAGGAAAATCAGGAATTTCTGCTGGAATTCTGCTGGAATTTCTGCAGGAATTTCTGCAGAGCTGCTCTGGAGCACAGGGAGACCTGAGGATCCGTCCACCAAGGGTCATAGATCTCAGCTTGTGGACCCAGAAATTTCATGTGGGGGTTTCCAGGGACAAAGTGGAGGAAAATCAGGAATTTCTGCTGGAATTGCAGCGTGCAGAGCTGCTCTGGAGACCTGAGGATCTGTTCACCAAAGCAGAGTTTAGAAAAGGTCAGATCTCTCAGTTTGAGGATCCAACAATTCCTTTGGGCTTTCCAGGGAAAAATCAGGAATTTCTGATGGAATTTCTGCAGGAATTTCTGCAGAGCTGCTCTGGAACCACAGGGAGACCCCAGGACCCCTTCACCAAGGGTCAGAGATCTCAGCTTGTGGACCCAGAAATTCCATGTGGGGGTTTCCAGGGACAAAGTGGAGGAAAATCAGGAATTTCTGCTGGAATTGCAGCGGGCAGAGCTGCCCTGGAGACCCAAGGACCGTTCACCAAAGCAGAGTTTAGCAAAGGTCAGAACTCTCAGCTGTGGATCCAGAAATTCCATTTGGAGGTTTTCAGGGACAAAATGCAGGAAAATCAGGAATTTCTGCTGGAATTGCAGCAGGCAGAGCTGCTCTGGAACACCGGGAGACAGACTGGGCAGAGCAGAGTTTAGCAAAGGTCAGAGCTCTCAGCTCTGGATCCAACAATTCCACATGGGGGTTTTCAGGGACAAAGTGCAGGAAAATCAGGAATTTCTGCTGGAATTCTGCTGGAATTTCTGCAGGGCTGCTCTGGAGCCACAGGGAGACCCAAGAACCCGTTCACCAAAGCAGAGTTTAGCAAAGGTCAGAGCTCTCATCTCACAGATCCAGCCATTCCCACCTTGGCTCGGATGCCGGAGGAGCTGATCTAAGAATTCTGGATTTGGGATGGATGTCAGGAGAAAAATATTCTTCAGGGCAGAGAGTCCTCAACTCCGGGATTGCTGTGGGTGCTGGGGGAGGCTCGGGGAGGATTCACCCCCAAAAATCCTCCTGCTCTGCAGGAAAGGGGCACTTTGGGGCTGAGGGCAGAGATCAAAATGAGGAGCCAAAAGCTGCTTTTGCTTTGGAAGCTCTGACTTGTCCCCATGGGCTGAGAACAACTCCTGGGTTGATCAGAACTCATTCCTGGATTGATCAGAACTTATTCCTGGATTGATCAAACTCATTCCTGGATTGATCACTGCTTATTTCTGGGTGATCAAAATAATTCCTGGATTGATCAAAACCCACTCCCGAACTGATCATAGCTCATTGCTGGATTGATCAAAATAATTCCTGGATTGATCAAAATAATTCCTGCATTGATCAAAACTCATTCCTAGATGAATCAAAACTCAGTCCTGGACTGATGAAAATTCATTCCTGGACTGATCACAGCTCAGTCCTGGATTGATCCAAACTTGTTCCTGGGTTGATCAAAACTCATTCCTGGATGGATCAAAATTCATTCTTGGATTGATCAAAACTCATTCATGGATTGACAAATCCAGCAGCCACAGGAGTGTCCTGAAGGTTCCTCTTCCACAGGATCATCCCAGAGCACAAACTTGGAGTGATTGAAGCTGCCATGGGGAAGGTAAATCCTAATCCTCGTTTTTTAAAGGCTGCCAGAGTGAGGAATGAGGGAAGGAAGGAAGATTCCCAAGGATTGAAGTTTTTCTATCACCACAGATAAACCCGAGAGAATTACGAGAGTTTTATAAAACTTCGCTTTATTAAAGAAACCATTCATTTTCCTTTTTTCTCCCCAGTCCTGTTTGTTGCTCACAATTCCCTTTTCCCATCCTGAGGATGGGATGGAGCTGTGATTTATCCCAGCTGGGAATCCCCAGGGCTGTTCCTCTCTCCTTGGCACTGTTGATCCATCAAATCCTGATCCAGGCGATGGCAGAGCCACCGACACCGCGACCTCACCGCTCCTCCCCCTCGATGAGCTCCCAATGTTTATCCCTGAACGTTCTTTGGCTGAAAATCTGTGTTGAGAGATGGAAGAGGATCCCCAGGATTGAAAGCTGAGGAAAAGCGAGCCCGGGGAAATCAGGAAAACACATTGTCCCGGGTTTAATTCCACTCGGGAAGCTCCTGCAGGAGCTGCCGGGGTGCCCCAACCCTTTTTTTTTTCAGGTTGTTCTCACATCCTGTGAGCCCAAAGCCACAGCACAGAAATCATCCCCTCATCCCATATTTCGTCTGCTCCCTTTTCTCGCTGACTTTTACAGCTCTGATGGAGGGTTTGGGATCGTTTCCTGCAGACGGGGCAGCTCTCAAATAAATGTAAAAAACCTGAAATTGCAGCATTTGCTTGTTATCACTGTGGGGGTTTTGGGTTTTTTTTTTTCTCTACAGACAGGCCTGGACATGATTTTGCAGCCAGAGCTTCCACGTTTGTGTGTTGATTTCATTTCTCCCAGGTATATTAAAAAAAAAAAAAAAAAAAAAATTAAAAAAAAAAGAACAAAAAAAAAAAACAAACAATCCCAACCTTTGCAAGTGTTCCCAAGCATGATCCTGCTGCCAGCCAGGAAAACAGGAGGATGAACTGGAGAATTCCAGCAGAGATTTTCTCTCAGGCAGGGAAATGTGTCAGGAGGGTGATTGGGGTTATCTTCAGCCCTGTTTGTGATTTATTTGCATTTTTTTGGGAGGAATGGAGGTCAGGACTCGCTGCTGACTTTACCTGTGCAGGTGTGTGACCTGGGCTGAGGGCACAGAGCCCCCAGAGGGGCTCATTCCTCCTGCCTTCCCTTCTTATCAGCTTCAGGAACGCTGGAAAGCTTCTTTCTGTACCCTGAGAGGCAATGGTGCAGAATTTAAACTAAATGAAGGAATTTCGGGGTCATTCCAGAAGAGATGGATTCTGTCACTGAATTCTGGAAGGTTCTGCCCTTCTCTCTGAGCATCTTCTTTTTGAGTGAGAGCTTTGTGAACTCCAAACCAAAACCAAAACTCCTAAATCCTTCAACCCTGATCCATGTAAATAATATTTCACTGGGACATCTAGTGGAAGAAGGACACAGTGCAAATCCCAGCCCTTATCTGCGTTGGAATTCTCCTCAAACACATCCAGTTTGGAATGGAAAAAAACCTCAATTTCCAAAGAATCCCACCAGGAGCAACGGGAGCAAAGGCAGCGTGAATCACCCTAATTTAATTTTAGATGTAATTCTGCAAAATCTCTGATTTCTGCTGGTTTTGAGCTGGTAAAGATTTAAAAAAATAAAAAAAAATAAAAAAAAAAGTTTGAGAAACTAATCATAGTTACATAATTACATTTTGGAAAAATATCATAATTATTTTTACAAAATCAGAAGAAACGAACAAGAACTACACGGTGGAGAACGTTCTTGCTCTTTTTCTTTTTTTTTTTTTTTTTCCAGCCTGGAGCGAACCTCCATTTGCAGATTGCAGTGATAATGAGGTAAATAAGGGAAATGACGAATTGTTTTGGAGAGCAGAGGCTGCTTTTTGGCTGCCGTGTGGGCTCACAGGAGAGGCCTGGCAGCGTTTTTGGGGGGCGTTTTTGGGGCTGTGTCCGTGAGGCTGTGCCCGAGGGCTCCCAAAGGAGCTGGAGCTGCTCTCCAGCTCCAAATCTGCGCCATTTCCAGATGGGCAAATGCACCTCCTGCTCTTTGCCGTGAAAACAAAGGAAAAGGGGAAGATTTGTGTCTGGCTGAGGCACCAAAAAGGCAAAAAGTGGTGATGGTGGGATGTGGAGGAGTGGTGGGAGCTCCTCCAGCCCAGCTCAGCCCTGACCACACAAATTCTTCATATTTTCCGAAAAATATCTGCAAAGTTCACAAATTTTGAACATTTCTTTGAACTGTTTTTGAACGTTTTCCTGTCCCATCCCTGGAAACTCCCCTGGACCGTCTCTGTATGGTTAAAAAAGCTTTCAAGGAAAAGAAATACAGCAGGAACTGAGAGGGTTTTGCTTTTTTGGTGTCCAGTGCTTTGCTGAAAGTTGCTGGGGGTTTGTCCCAGGTTTTCTGCACCCCTCAATCCCTGGGATGAGTTTGGGGCTCTTTCCTTTCACAATTATCCCGTTTATGTCACAGGGTGGATGAAACGGGTGCAATTCCTGCCCCTGTTCCTCAGGGGACATTGGTCAGGGCACCACCAAACCCTCAGAGCTCCCTGGGGGCATTTCCAGGGACAAAGAGGAGGAAAATCAGGAATTTCTGCTGGAATTGCAGCAGGCAGAGCTGCTCTGGAGACCTGAGGATCTGTTCACCAAAGAGAGTTTAGCAAAGGTCAGAAATCTCAGCTTCTAGATCCAGAAATTCCATTTGGGAATTTCCAATTTTCAGGGACAAAGTGGAGGAAAATCAGGAATTCTGATCTGCTGGAATTCTGCTGGAATTTCTGCAGGAATTTCTGCAGAGCTGCTCTGGAGCACAGGGAGACCTGAGGATCCGTCCACCAAGGGTCATAGATCTCAGCTTGTGGACCCAGAAATTTCATGTGGGGGTTTCCAGGGACAAAGTGGAGGAAAATCAGGAATTTCTGCTGGAATTGCAGCAGGCAGAGCTGCTCTGGAGACCTGAGGATCTGTTCACCAAAGCAGAGTTTAGAAAAGGTCAGATCTCTCAGTTTGAGGATCCAACAATTCCTTGTGGGGCTTTCCAGGGAAAAATCAGGAATTTCTGATGGAATTTCTGCAGGAATTTCTGCAGAGCTGCTCTGGAACCACAGGGAGACCCCAGGACCCCTTCACCAAGGGTCAAGATCTCAGCTTGTGGACCCAGAAATTCATGTGGGGGTTTCCAGGGACAAAGTGGAGGAAAATCAGGAATTTCTGCTGGAATTGCAGCGGGCAGAGCTGCCCTGGAGACCCAAGGACCCGTTCACCAAAGCAGAGTTTAGCAAAGGTCAGAACTCTCAGCTCGTGGATCCAGAAATTCCATTTGGAGGTTTTCAGGGACAAAATGCTTGAGGACTCTCTGCCCTGAAGAATATTTTTCTCCTGACATCCATCCCAAATCCCAGGGCAAAAAGCAGCAGGTCTGAACAGGAGAGGGAGGGGAAGAGCCTCGTCTGCTGCCTGGCAGCGTTTCATCCTGATCAGACGGGGAGATAACGCCTCTGCTCCCGTTCTGGGATCAGATTGGAAGTGGAAGTGACGGCCACACGTTGACTGCTGCTCTTTGTGGGTGATTTATGGGCGGAGATGCTCATTTTCCCTCGTTAGCTGGGGTGGAAATCCAGGATAAACAGAAATAAATCCAGTGGGAGGTGGTGAGAAAAGGGAGTGTCCCGAATGGAGGAGAATGGTAAAAATAAACCTCCAAATGCTGTCATGGTGTGTTCATAATCACATCCAAAATTCAGAGAAAAGGAGGAAAATGGTGATTTCTGGTTTATGGCAGAGTGGGTGCTATTGAGGTCTGGAAATTAATGATTTTCCAGCTCGTGCCCAGCACCTGGAGCCTCTTGGGGGAAACTGAGTGACAACACAAGGCTGAAGAATGGATTTTTCCCAGATAATGTGGTTGTCCCATCCCTGGAATGTCCAAGGCCGGGTTGGACAGGGCTTGGAGCACCCTGGGACAGTGGGACCTGTCCCTGCCATGGCTGGGGTGGGATCAGGTGAAATTTGGATCCCTCCCAACCCAACCCATCCTGGAATTCTGTGGTTCTTCAGGAAACTGAATTGATGAGAATGTTTTACAGCTGGCACCTGACACAGACCAACCCAAAATTTAATATCCAAAAACCAAAAATCTCCTTTTCACTGCCACAATTGATCAGGAACGATGGTGGTGATTCCCTACTTCAGGCTTTGGATGGAGGAATCCAGCTCTGCATAGCAAATGCCATCACTGTTCTTTCAGGGAATCAAATTCTGGCTTCACCTTGGGTTTTCCCCAATATTTTTTCAGTATTTTTTTCTCCTTCCAATGGCCATGAGGAATATTTTCCTGTCAACAGATGGTAGAACATTTTGATGTAGGAGATAGTATTAAAATGAAAATAGGGGGCAAAAACATTGGGGTTTTCATCTGCGAGCATCGTAATTAACTTTTTTTTTTTCTTTTTTCTCAACCCTAATCCTTTTTTTTTCCTATCAATTCCTTCCCTGAGCAGGGAGCAGATGGTGTGGGGTGTCTGACACGGGCAGCACCGAGCTCTGGGGTGTTCAAATTCTCCTGGGACCCTCTGGCAGAGCCCGGGAAGCTCCAGAACAAAGAGCTCCGAGCGTTTCCTGCGGTCTGAGCAGCGCCGAGAGCTCGGGCAGCGCGGATTTTCCGGATGACTGGGATCCCGTAACCCGCACCTGAACCTGGCTGGGCTCAGCCGCCCGCGGGTGTTGTGGCGGAAGGCGAGACCCGACAGGTCCCTGCTGGCTCCTCGGAACGCTCCGGGTAATCCAGGAAAACCCAGGAATCATCCTGGGAATGGAGGGGTGCGAGCCTGCCCAGGGATGGGGGCTCCCTCTGCTCCCCCACCCAGAGAGAGGCAATATCCAGAAACTCTGGCTTACTCCATATATATTTGGAAAATAGCATCTATATTGTTTATTAATTAGAGAATCGCAAAGGAAGACCAAAACAAAAAACTGGAGAGGGTGATGCCTCAGAGGAACTTGCCCAGGTATAACAAAAGGAGGTGAAAACGAACCATTGTCCTATATATTCTATTTTGTAGTCTTACAGCAGCAAAATCTCCCAAGAGGTTTTCCATTTTGTCTTTTGCGGACATGGTTTTTCCCTTTTATTTTGTTATAACTAGCTTGAGCTGATCATTGATTGCAAAAAAAGATTCTCCTGGAAGTTCTCCTGGTGCTTCCTCCACCCAGGGGGCAAAGCTGTGGAGGAGAAAATCCCCCCAAATCCCAGCTCAGCTCTGCCCTGACTCCCTTTTTCTGTGAGAGCTCCAATTTCCCCAAATTTGGGTCATTCCAGGCGTTTCCCTGCTTTTCCTTTGCTTGCGTTCCCAGTTTCCCCAGCAAAGGGATTCATCCTTTGCTCCCTTCTCCTCTTCTAAGCATTTTTGAAGTTTTTCTGTCTTCCCACACTTCCTCTGATTTCCTGGAATTAATATTTTCATTCAGAAAAAAACAAAGGGATAAAATAATTGGGTTTGTCCACCTGCCAAGTACTCACGGAACATAATACTCCATCCCACTGAAACCCGTGACCCCAAAAAATATTAATCATCCACTTCGTAGGCAGTCACTAAGAACTGTTTAACAACATAAACACAGAAGAATACCTCTCCTAGACCCACACAGTTATTTGGGTTATGCATTATTAAAAAGAAAAAAAACAAAAGTATGGAGTTCCGAGGATAGCAGAGAAAAGCCTGGGAGACCCATTCCAGCTGATCCATGGAGGTCACTGTTTATATTTTTTTGCTATTTATGTGTGAAATGTTCCCTGAATGAAGGGCATTATCTGACAATTTACTGCTGATTCCCTCCAAAAGGTGGGAAAATGGAGGTTCCATAGGTCTGGGGCTCCAGACAAGAAAATGAGATTGAAATAAATTCAAAGAGTTTTGGGTTTTTTTTCTTTTTTTTTGCTTCGTGCCCGGATATTCCCCTGGGAGTTGATGGGATGGGTTTTTGTGGGTGAGAACAAGGGAAAAAAGAAGGGAGGCAGCAAAAAAAGAGAGAATTTTCCTGGGACACCCACCAGGTTTTGGGGATAATTCTGTCAGATTTGGGTCCTTCATACAACAGGGACATGGAAAATCTCTGCTGAGGGAGATTTTTTTCCCCTCTGGAATGGGAAAACGATGAAAATTTGTAGATGGAGCCTCATATTTCACTCATAACAACCCCCACAAGGCCCTGAATGCCACAGAATTGGGTCCAAATAAGTGGCAAGAAATTTCAGGAGCGAGCAGTTTTCTGTTGTTATTTGGTCTGATCTGGTTTATATTTTTTATGAGCTTTTGGAAAAGTAGTTTTTGAAGCAATGAAGAAAAAAAATCACGTTGGACACCTCGATTTCTTCATGAAAACATTTCAAATCTCTGCTTTTATGTTGCTAAACCAGAATAAAAATAATTATCACGCAATTTGCAAAGCTTTTAATTAACAAAACTACCAGGGGAGAAAAGATAATAAAAAAAAAGAAGTGAGGGAGGGAGGGAAAAAAAAAAGCAAAAAACTCAAGAAAACTTGCAACAGGTTTTCACTAAGCATGGGTGGAGTGGAAAAAGTGAGCCAAGATAATTACCCACACTTAGTCATAAGGAGCAGGAAACTCAGTAAAAGAAAAAAAAAATCTAATTGGAGCTGTTTTTCATATATATACGAAGGTGTTAATTTCCATCACATCATACAATGCGAGAACATGGGATCTGCAGCGCGGGGTCCTTTCCCTGCGGAGGAATTGACAGAAAAAAGGGCAAATCCAAAAAAAGAAAACAAAGAGCAGACTGTGGGTCTGCAGCGGGTGAAAATCTCGACATCCGGCCGCAGCTGCTGGTTTGGGCTTCGTGAGGTTGTGGAGGGTTTGGGGAGGGTTGGTGGAGGGTTTGTGGGGGGTTTTGTGAGGGTTTTGGGAGGGTTTGTGGGGGGTTTGGGGAGGTTTGGAGGGTTTTGGTGGAGGGTTGGGGGAGGGGTTTTTGGGGAGGGTTTTGTTCCTTTGCTGTCACACCAGAGCTGCTGCCGTGGGACGGGAGCAGAGTGGGGACAAGAACGGGACAGGAATGGGACAGGAGAGGGGACAAGAAGGGGACAGGATGGGACAGGAACGGGAACAGGAATGGGAACAGGAGAGGGGACAGGAGTGGGACAGGAGAGGGACAGGAATGGGGACAGGAAATGGGAACAGGAGAGGGACAGGCATGGGAAGGAGAGGGGACAGGAGAGGGACAGGAGATGGGACGGAATGGGGAAAGGAATGGGACATGGAGAGGGACAGGAATGGGGACAGGAGAGGGACAGGACAGGAAGAGGGGAAGGAGCAGGGACGGAGCAGGGAACGAATGGCAGGGAATGGGGACAGGAGAGGAGACCAGGAGAGGGGACAGGCAATGGGGACAAGGAGAGGGGCAGGAACGGGAAGGAGAGGGACAGGAGAGGGACAAGGGAAGGGGACAGGAGAGGGGACAGGAATGGGACAGAGAGGGACAGAGGACGAGGGGGACGGCAGAGGGACCGGTAGAGGGGACAGGAATGGGACAGGAACGGATCAGGAATGGGGACAGGAGAGGGGACAGGAGCAGGACAGGACCCACCAATTCTTTTCAGTTTGCAAAGCTCTGTGTGAAAAAAAAGGGGGACAATTTGAGGCTCTCCAATAGATTTGGACATGGAGGAGATGCAAGCACCTCACCAGGATGGGAGCCGGGTCCAGGGGAAACACCCGCTGGGTGAGCTTTGGGTCCTGTCTGGTGCCGAAATCTGGCCACCTAAACCAGAGGCTGGACAACTTAACAAATAAAAACCAATTTCTGGTTGTTGCAGGGCCTTCAGGACAGTCCAGCCGCACCCACAATGGACAATGGCTCATGGGTTTTTCACCCTTTCTCACTTTTGTCCATTTTGCACATCGGATTTTGCTGAATCCTCCAATTGCAGACTCAGCCAAATGCAGTCAAAAACTCCAAGCTCTGGGCTCCCCAATTCTCTGCTTGTTTCCATCTCTTGGGGCCTGGCCCAGGGAGGTGTCTTGAGTTTGGGGCTGCAAGAGGAATCGTTTGTGTGAAAATGGGAGAGCGCAGCTCAGCACTGTCTGTGGGTTAAACACTGGAGATATCCCAGGGTATAGAGACATGGAGATGGAGAAAATGAAATCCTGTGGATAGCCAGAGGGTGCTGGAGCTGCAGCCAGGCCTGCTCCGCTGCCATCCTTCCAGGGGCAGGCGAGTGGAAAAGTCAACCTCACCAGCAGCAGAGGAAAAAAAAAAAAAAACAAACCAGAGTGAGCAAACAGAAAACCTCATGTGTTTGTGTTTGCAGCCCAGGGAGGGCTGGTCCCCCCTCTCGTGGGGGCTGGCATTGTTGGAGGGTGGCATTCCCTAAGCCCAGCCCAGCCGGGGGAGGCTCTTTGGGATGGACCAGAAGTGTGGTCGGCTTTGGGCCTGGGGACGGCGTCGGGGACAACCCAAACTTGTCCTGAGCTCAATGTCTTCTCACTCACTTCGCTCTTTCTCCATCCCTGGCAGTGCCAGCCTGGGAGCTGGCAACCAGACACTTATTTTCCAGGGTGGCAGAGGCTGGGAACACCCTGTGAGTCACAGGGCTCCGATGCCAATCAGCCCTGGCAATTAGGGATCCTAATGCCTCATATCATGTAGAAGGGGAGGCTGCTATTTCGCTGGTTAATTCTTTATCTTCACTCAAACATTCAGATTTTGAAAGAAATTTGATCCAAATTCTTTGGGGCATTGAGAAGAAACTCTTGATAGGGCAGCAATGAGATATTTCCATGGTGTCATTGATCAAAAATCTGAACATGTTGGGCCTGAGTGATGCCTTATCAATCAGGTTAATTCTGAAATAGAAAACCAGACCAAAGTTAAGCCACAGAAATGAGAATAGAAATTTAATCCAGGCAAATTTAAGAGAATGAGAATAAACTTTAATCAGGCAAATTTGATGAGAATGAGAATAGAAACTTAATCCAGGCAAATTTAAGAGAATGAGAATAGAAACTTTATCCAAGCAAAGTTTAAGCGAATGAGAATAAGAAACTTTAAATTCAGGCCTACAAGGCCCTGGTAGATGAGGGCAGACAAATCCTCCTCCTCTGGGGCTGCACAAAATGGACCCCAGACTCACGGCAATCTTCACCCTTTTATAAGTTCTTCCTTATAGAACGGAGTGGATCCGCTATACATATTGGGGTTCTAAAATCTCCAATGATCTTTACAGGTGATGATGTCAATCGACCCTATATTTGCCCCCAACTCGCTGTTGTTTCATATTTTGAGGTTCTGAGGTGTCCTTTATTCAGCTCAGAAGGAATTGGTTTGTTCTAAAGATGGGAGAACGGAGTTTTTAGTGTGTTACCAGAGAAAACAAAAACAAGAGACGCATGAAAATATAGAACTCAAAAACCAAATCCAGCTTTAACCCATTTCCCGTGGCTCTCCAAGGTCTCTGCTGGGCCTTGCCAGAGCATGCAGGACCTGGCTCCACCTGAGCCAAACTGGCAAAATCAGAGGGGAAAAAGCAAATCCATGGAAAGGTTCAGAGTGGGGACAATCCCTGTCCCATCTTGGCAGTGCCCAACCCTTCTCCAGCAACACCTTGGAGGAGAAAATCGACTCCAACCCAAAGCTTCTTGTTTGGATTGGAGAGGTGAAGGGTGGGCGAGGAGAAAAGCATCATCCTCTGGGCCAGATGGGGGTTTAATCCAACAGAAAGGCAAATATTAAAAAAAAATTGTGTTTTAATCCAACAGAAAGGCAATAATTGAATTAAAATGTGTTTTTAAATACACAAGAAAGGCATATTGACAATTGTGTTTTAATCCAAAAGAAAGGCAAATATTGAATGAAATGGTGTTTTAATCCAAGAGAAAGGTGAATATTTAATGAAATCATGTGTTTAAATCCAAGAGAAAGACAGATATTTTGTGAAATGGTGTTTTCATGCAAAAGAAAGATGAATATTTAATGAAATGGTGGTTTGATCCAAAAGAAAGGTGAATATTTTGTGAAATTTTGTTTTAATGCAAAAGAAAGGCAAATATTGAATAAAATCGTGCTTTAATCCAAGAGAAGGGCAAATATTTAATGAAATGGTGTTTTAATCCAAGAGAAAGACAAGTATTTTGTGAAATGGTGTTTTAATCAAAAAGAAAGGTGAATGTTTTGCGAAATGGTGTTTTATTCCAAAAGAAAGGCAAATACTTATTGAAATTCTGTTTTAATCCAAAAGAAAGGCAAATATTTTGTGAAATTGTTTTAATCCAAAAGAAAGGCCAATATTTCAGCCTCAGAATCTGGCGCTGGCAGGAGCAGAGATTATTAGCTTGATCAAAGGCCCAGAAGAGGTTGGAGGTGTCTCACTGCTGGCTGGAATTTATGAAAATAATGGGCATGGCAAAAAATTAAATAGAAAACAGTCAAAATAGTGAAGATTCACATGAATTTGTTTTTAAATTAAGATTTTAAAAGAAAGGTTCCAAAACTACAACTGAATATTTTTTGTTCCATTATTTTTCATACTTTTTTTTTTTTTTTTTAAATTAAGATTTGAAATAAGAATTCCAAAATGCTCAAACGGAAATTTTTTGTTCCATTGATTTTCCACAAACACTTCAGGCAGGCAAACCTGCTTTCCGATAATGAGTTTTTTGCAGGAAGCGATGAAAGAAAAATGCCTTGCAATTGTTTTTCAGTGAAAAAAGGTTTCAGTCAAGAAAAAGTTGAGAGGTTTAAGTAAAATTTGAAACAAAATATTGATGGTGCAGGCATCGATTTTGTCCTACAAAACTGGAAACATCCGCTGGGTGCAAAGTTTAAAAAAATTATTCTTATCAATTCTTGCAGCCATTCCTCTAAATTCCATCCGAAGCAAAATTTGATGATTTCACCATTTCCCTCAGAAAATGACAAACCCTCCTCTCCACCATCTGCTTTTGGTTTGAGCTAAAAATATGCCTAAAACAAGACGAGTGATGCGTCCGAAAAAAATATTCCTGAAGAAAAAAAAGTAAAAAAAAAAAAGAATTCTGGATAAAATCCGAAATTGCCTGACAATTTTCCCATCCCACAAAAAGTCGAGATTTCCAAAACAGCTTTGCTCTGCAGTAGGAATAAATTTTGCAGAGAAAAGACAAGACCCACCCAAGAACATGCAATAAGCTCGTGGTGAAAGCTCTGATTTGGGATCTCGGCTGTTCCAACCCAAATATTCCCCCTGTCTGCTGGAGATGGCTCCCACTGCCCTGGAGCTGGGAAGCTTTGCTCCGAAATGGATGCATTCCTGCAGAAAAAAAAATAATAATAAAAAAAAAAACCTCGTGGTTTTAGTGAATCATGTTGCAAAATTGTCCTGCAGAGTTCCCCAATTCATGGTCAGGCTGAGGAATCTCGGGGATTAGAGGGGCTGAGCTTGGTGAGGGCTTCCCCAGGGATTTAAGGAATGGGATTTAAGGAATAGGATTTAAGGAATGGGATTTAAGGAATGGGATTTCAGAGCTCTGCTGTTTTTGGGGAGGTTTGGGATCCCGGGTGTCTCCAGGTGACCAAAACCCCCAGTAAGGTTAAAGTTGCTCTGTGGAGCGAAGATCTCCACAAAATTTCCCGATTGTTCAGCCTGGGGAGGCTCCAGGGGGAGCAGAGGCACCCGCCTGACCCTAAATCAGCTGCAGGGCCAAGAGCAAACCCCAAAAATGGGACATTTCCTGAGTGCAGCTGCAGAAAAATTCCTGGTTTTGAGGGAAATTTTTGGTTTCCCCCTGGGAGGGTACAAGGCCCTGGCACAGAGCTGCCCCTGGATCCCTGGGAATGCCCAAAGCCAGGCTGGACATTGGGATTTGGGACACCCTGGGACAGTGGGAGGTGTGGGATGGGGTGAGAGGGGAGGGATGGAACTGCTGAGCCACCTAAAGCACAGCGGGGACAGGTGGCAGCAGCTCCAGGAATGCACAAACTGCATTTTCTGCTCCTTTTGACATTTTTTACCCCTCCCTCACCCCTGCAGGATGTCAGCCAGCCCCAGGCTGATCTCCACGCTCACAGATCTGCGGCGGGGAGGACACCCAGGATGGAAATTCAAACTGGAAATGGGATTATTTAACTCTGACAACCATCCGAGCTGGGCTCTCGGTGTTGCCTTATAAAAAAAAAAAAGGGGGGTGGAATTCACTTGGTGAATTTTCTGGTCAATTTGGTTTATCTAAATCATTCCTTTGTACGAAAAGCTGGGAAAATGCGGCAGCAAATGAGTTTGGGAGGATGTGGTTATCGGGTAAATCGTGCCTGGGGGCACAGCCACACCTGGCTCTGCTGTGCCCACAATCCCTAATCCCGCACCCAGGATCCACCACTGGCCCCCCATTCCTGGGGATGTCCCCAAAAACTGCTCCTGGGGTGTCCTGAGTGTCCCCCACTCCTCAAACAGCTCAATTAAAGCAGAGCTCAGCCAGGATGAGCAGAAAGAGCTCCGCAGGATGATCCAAATCCCATCTGGGGGTTCTGAGTGCAGGGTCAGACCCCAAATGCAGCCCAGGCACGGGGACAGGAGTGCCCTGGGGCAGGAGGTGACCACTGACGGCCCCTCCCCGGCTGGAAAGGGCAGACTGAGTCTTCCTGGGCAATTTGGGGTGCTGGAATTGCCCTTACCGGCAAAAAACAAAACACGCAGCTTGCCAGTTCCCAGGAGAGCTGGAACAAAGCTGGACTGATTTTGGGATGGAGAGGAAGGAATGAGAGGGGGTGAGGAGGAGAGAAATAAAAAGGGTTTTCTAGAAAACAAGATCTGGAAGCACCGAGTGACACCAGGGCAGGTTCAAACCCCACAGACAGATCCACATGGGGCAGAGGACAGAGGAAGGAGCAGGAACAGGATTTGGGGGGATTTGCCACTGACCCACGTGTCCTCCTGCCCAGGAGGAATCTTGGCTACCTGCAGCCCCGCTGAGGCCACACCCAGGCAACGCCTCCGCCTCGCCCCTGGAAATCCAGAGGGAAAATATTGTCCTTGGAAGCCTTGGGGGGTGATAGGCTCAGCAAGGTGGAAGTTGCAGCGGTAGGGTGTGGCTCCGGCCCCCCTGGTAGCCACAGCTCCTTCCCGAGCCGACGATGCCAGCCCAGGGTGGTGCCCTGACCCTGCAGCCCCTGCCCTGCCCCGCTGTGGTGGCCAGCTTGCCAGGTGTGGTGGCCCGCAACTCATCCAGGTTGGTGGCCCAGCTCATCAGGTGTGGTGCCAGGCTCATCAGGTGTGGTGGCCCAGCCATGGGCCATCCTGTGGTAAGCCACAACTCATCCAGGTTTGGTGGCCCAGCTTGTCCAGGTGTGGTGGCCCAACCCTTCAGGTGTGGTGGCCCAGCTGCTCCAGGTGTGGTGGCCTGCAGTCCCCACAGGTTTTGGTGGCCCAGTCCCCCCAGGTTTGGTGGCCCAGAGCCATGCAGCTGTGGTGGCCAGCTTGGCCATCTGTTTGGTGGTCCAAGCCCTTCCAGGTGTGGGGTGGCTCCAGCCCGTCCAGATTTGGTTGGCCCCAGCTCATCCTGGTGTGGTGGCCCAGCCATCAGGTTTGGTGGCCCATCCAGGTCCCAGTGGCCCTCATACCGAGCGCAGCGCCTGGCCTTCTCGGCTGCAGGATCCACCCGAGCATCTCGGCCTGCCCATCCCGACCGAGCTCCCCCGCTCCAACTGCCACCGTGTACTTTGGGAAGCTGCCAGCCTCTATTAATTAAACTATTCTTCCCTCATTCTCTCTTTCTGTCTCTCCTCTCTTTTTTTTTTTTTTATTTTTTATGAAGATCCTGTTAGCTCCTTGAAGGAATCCATTGTTTATTCTAATTAGAAGCGAGGGTTTTGCTGCACACCGTACGTGAGCGAGCTGCAGCTCCGTGCTGTTCCCAGTGAGCGTGGATGTAGCCGAGGCTGGAATTAAGG
>VKON01000153.1:0-19113 GCA_009741485.1 Malurus cyaneus samueli
ATTTTTTTGTTTAATAGATCCATTTTTCTTTGCAATCCATCTGGTCAGGGATTATTTTCCATCCCTGGCAATCAGATGGCAAAGGGCTTTTCCGAGGCAGAGCCATCATCTCCGAGGAGGTGTTGGGCGGCAGACGGACAGACTCCCTAAATGCTACCCCTCTGAATGGAAGCCCTTCATTTGTGCATATGCAATTAAGCAGCCTTAGAAGGAAGAAAGCTCCAAACGGGATAAAAGGAACCTTTAATCAAGAAGCTGAACGGTCTAATTCAGGATAATAGAGGGGTCCTTACTGTTGGACACAGGAGGGGTGGGGGTGCTTTTTTGTCTCGGCCAGCGTTGGCTTCATGATCTAACGACCCGGAGCAAAAGAGCAGGAATGCAGGACACTGCTACTTGACCTCTCCGTGTCACAGCCCAGGGGCTGCAGCGGGGCTCTGCACTGCTCCCCAGCCCCAGAAAGCAAAGGCAGGAGTTCCTGTCCCTTAGCCCTGGTTGTTTTTTCCAGCGGGAACACCGCAGAGTTTCAGCTCCTGCGTCGCAGGAAGCTGGGATGGTTTTTTGCTTTTCATCCATCCTTCTAATAACAAGTTGCTAATTTTAAATGTTGGGCTTCAGCTCTTGAGACAAGAAAACACTGGAAAAGAATAGAAGGTGGGGAGAGAGGGGAGCCTTAGAATGCTCGGCTTTGAAAATGCTACTTTATTTATTTTTCAAATGCAGATATGTTGACCAGAAATCGCTGTGCTATTCTAATTTTCTTGATGGCTGGGGATGCCCACTGCCAGGTGTGTGATCTCCTCTCTGGAGAGCTGTTGCACCCCTGAGGAGCATTTCACATACCGGCTCCTTCCATCCCATCGCATCCCATGTGCCATGGGGACTCTTTCAAGTCTCCAGACCCGAGCACCCCCGAGGTTGTTCCTGGAGGAACATTCCTTAGGAGGGAAAAACTGGAAATGTTGTGTGGTTTAAAAGAACCGTCAAGGCATCCATCTTGCTTTTTTTTTTTTTTCTCTTTTAATTTCTTTTAATTTCCTAAACATGTTTTAATTCTCTTCACCACAGATACTACTTCAAAAAAGCCAGCGACGAGTTCGACTGTGGGGCGGTGTTTGAGGAGATTTGGGAAGATGAAACCATCCTGCCCATGTACGAAGGGAGGATCCTCGGGAAGGTGGAAAGGATCGATTGACGGCACCTGCATTTCCTGGGAAAAGCTAAGCCAGAGAAGTCTTTGGACACACAACAGTAGTGATGACGAGGAAAGGAAAACAAAAAAAATCTCTGAAGGAAAAGTTTTGAACCAATGAAGAAAAAAAAAAAAAGTGAGAACGCGAAGTCATTGCTGAATTAGCCTTAGAGGAGAAAAATGGCATTTATTATTCATGAGTTGGGTACTGAGATGATAAAAACCCTGGACTATTTATTAGAAACATGACCACTGTTGGCTATTGGAGATGCAGACCGTGTTTGAGAGACTTCCATACATAATATATGATTTCCTGGGGATCTGAAATCTATGGACTAAGAGAAACTGTGTATAGCTTACCTTAACAGTAATCCTTATTGATATTTATTGAACAGTCTGTTTTCCCTTAAGTCCAGTTTTTGGATATGCTGCTTTAACAATGGAGAAGAGAGGGCTGGAACTGGGGTGAGGGGAGGAAGGATTATTTTATTTTTTTACGTTTTTTCCACTCTCTAAAGTTCAGGAGTTTGGCGATGAGCGCATTCGTGATGAATTTTTTGGTTTTTTTTTTGAAAGGGGGAGGAGAGCAGTGAGGGTCGTGCCCATATTTCTCGAGTGAAGATAAACTTCTATAAAAATAATATTAATAATAATATAATGTAATAATAAAGCCAAAATAAAATACGTCCTACCATTCATCTAGAGACCGGTGCATTTTAATCTATGCTGCTCTAATTTGAAATAAAGGTCTTAAGCATTAATAATTTAGATGCAATATAACACCACCACCAACCACAGGTGGTTATTTTGTCCATGGATTTCGGCGGGGTGAAGTTTTTTGCTTTTTGCTGCTCTCAGCTCTATCCAAGGCAGAGCAAAACCCCGAGCTTGGAAAAACTGTAGGAGAGGCCATCCCATTCCTGTGTCCGTGTTTAGCACAGCAAAAGGTTAAAAAATGGTGGGTTTTTAGCACACCAAAAGGTTATAAAATGGTGTTTTTAAAAACCAGAGTGGAGGTTTTTAGCTCTTGGTTGTTAGCACTATTTGTTCCCAGGCCGGTTCTCAGCTCGGTGTGGAGCCTTGTGGAGTGGGGTTTGCTTGGGTTTTTTTTTTTGGGGTTTTTTTTTTGGGGGTTTTGATTGGTTTTTCTTTGCCTTACCTTGAACACCCACGCGAGGCCGTGGGAGATGCGAATGGGTTTTTTTTTTAGGGGACAGAACAACCATTTCCCGAGAGAGGGAGAGAGAGAGACCTTGCATTTCAACAGTTGGGTTTTGTGTTGATTAAGTTAATCTGTGCGTTCTGTTTTGCCATTGCTACTTCGTGTGAGTCTGTATATATTGTAGAAAACGTTATGGTGGAAATATTAATACACTATCTCTAGTGTTTCTGAAATTGAATCAGTACAGTACCTGTGCCTGCATGGTTACACCCCATGCGTCGCCCTATATTCAGGGTTCAAGCTTTCCCTTGCTTGTTTAAGGGGTTTATGTATAAAGATATTTTATGCCTTTTATTACAAGTCCTGTACTCATGACTTTTGCCATGGCATTTTGTTCTACTTATACTGTAAATTATGCATATAAAGAGTGTCATTTAAAAAAAAATTACTTTACAAATTATTGTAATAAGATGTAGCCTTTATTATAGAATTTAATTTTTCCAAAATTAATTATGCCTCGACGTTTTTTTCAACCCTTAATGGTTAAAAGGTTTTTTTTTCTTCAAAGTGTGGTGTTGGATGGAAAGAGCTGGTGTGCTTCCCTGCCTTGGCAGGGGTTGTTCCTGTTGGGAAGGAGGCAAGGCAGAGGCTGGGGGTGCTCTTCAGTGAGGATTAAATAATTTACAGCTCCTTCAGGTGTGAATTTAGCCTGGTTTGGTTCCCAGACAGCGCTACTGAGCTCACCTGATGAGCCAAGGTTGGAACTCCTCGAGCACATCCCATGGGGTCGGTGTTGGGTTTTGGGGTCACAGCCTTCCCCAGATGGGACTGAGCTGGGACTGCCCACCTGCATCCCACGCCAGAGTGAACCCAGTCTTGAATTCCTGACCAAACCCAGTCTTGAATTCCTGACCAAACCCAGCTCTGTGAAATTCTGACCAAATCCAGTCTAAAATCCTGAACAAACCCGGCTCTACAAAGCCCTGACCAAACCTCAGCTCTATGAAATCATGACCAAACCCTGCTCTGAATTTGTGACCAAACCCAGTCCTGAATTCCTGACCAAACCCAGTCTTGAATTCCTGACCAAACCCAGTCTTGAATTCCTGACCAAACCCAGTCTTGAATTCCTGACCAAACCCAGTCTTGAATTCCTGACCAAACCCAGTCTTGAATTCCTGACCAAACCCAGTCTTGAATTCCTGACCAAACCCAGTCTTGAATTCCTGACCAAACCCAGTCTTGAATTCCTGACCAAACCCAGTTCTGAATTCCTGACGAAACCCAGCTCTGAATTTCTGACCAAACCCAACTCTATAAAGTCCTGACCAAACCCATATCTGTAAAAGCCGGACCAAGCCCAGCTCTGTAAAGCCCTGACCAACCCCAGCTCTGTAAAGCCCTGACCAACCCCAGCTCTGTAAAGCCCTGACCAAGCCCAGCTGTGTAAAATTCAGACCAAGCCCAGCTTTGTAAAGCCCTGGCTCTGGTGGCCACGTTGGCCAGCATGAACCGAGCTGAGATCTGCCAGAGCTGCTGAACAGGACAAGCACAGGGAGCTCCCTCTGATGTGCTGTCCCTCTCGCCCAAATATTGGCACAAAGACCCCATTGTGTGGCTGAAGGAGCGAAGTGGTCATCAGGGAGGCTGTCCCCACCTGGGGATGGAGTTCTCTCCCAGCTGGTGGCCAGACGCTTCCCGGGAAACGCTGGGAAACAAATGTGGAGCCTGCTTTTGGTCGCCTGTTGTAACAGAGCAGCCTTGCTTCTGCACTGAACAGGCGCTTTTTATTTTTCCTTTCCCCCTCCCACCTCTATTTTTTTCTATGAGTTTTAAATATCGTGGTTATTTTTGTGTTTGAGAAACTGTCATTAAAAACATCAGTAAAAACTTGTCATCAAAAGGGCTCAACTTCAACGAGTACACAAGCTGGGAACCTGAATCCTCAGTCAGGGAGCTGCAGCAGTTTTACACAATTTATATTTTTGTTTGAATGGATGTGCCTTGTTTTAAAAAAAACCATCTGAAGTTCATGGGGTTCATCTTAATTGATAAGCTGGACATAACGGATGGGTGTAGGGAGACTTCAACAACATAAGGGAAGAAAGATTTTCTTTTTCCCCCCTCTCTCTGCGTCTCAGTTTAGTTCTACCATCAAAGGTTGGGAACTTAGCACTACATCGTAGTATTATTTTTCTTCTGCTATTAAAATGAATCACACTGTGCCTAATTCTTCTTGGGAAGATGAATGCGTTTGAGGCAGCTTGAAGCCATTCAGCGCCTCACAAGCCTTTGCATCTTTCTATCAATGTTCCAAAATACTCACCTCTGTTTTTTTGGATGTCTGCAGAACAATATATAAAATGGCTTCAAATACATGGCAGGCTGTTTAGTGGAGATGAAAGGGTATTTGAATAGTCTTTTTAAAATGAATGAAAAGTGAATACTCTCTTCTGTTTCAATTATAAGTGGGACATGGAGCTCGTTAGACACCACCTTAATATGTGACACTCTGAAAAATGTTCACCTACCTTCAGCAGTTCAGAAACATTTTGTTTTTTAGCTTGTCTCGGGATAAAGATCGTGATTACAGGTCTGGCATGTTCCCTGCTAAATGGAGAGGCAGCGTGGGAAAGTTCTGCTCTTACAGCTTGAAAGTAACATCCAAGCCAAATTTGTTACTTTTTTTTTTTTTACATAGACAGAGATTGAGAGGGAGCAAGAACCTCTTTTTGAACCCACAGTGGGTTTTTTTTTTTAAAAAAGTTAGCTGAAGTATCAGAGCTAACAAAAACTATGTAAATTCGTGCAGAAAGAAAGTGCCCACAGAGCTTTTTGGGGTGTCAAAATGTTCTGTGTTAGATCTGTCCAGAGCAGGGGGCCAGAATGTTCCAGTTTGGGTTCTTTTACAGAGGGTGGACTCAAAATATCCCTGTCTGGGTCTTTTTCCAGAGGCGGGGTCCAAAATACTCTGGTATGAATCTTTTTCCAGAGGAAGGACCCAAGATGTCCTGGTTTGGGTCCTTCCAGAGGA
The DNA here is from genome assembly GCA_009741485.1 of Malurus cyaneus samueli. Taxonomy (NCBI): domain Eukaryota; kingdom Metazoa; phylum Chordata; class Aves; order Passeriformes; family Maluridae; genus Malurus; species Malurus cyaneus. Next base: position 5,389 of record VKON01000153.1, read on the forward strand.
AAGAACCACAATGTTCCTGTTTGGGAGGAGGAACCCAAAATGTCCCAAATTTGCATCCTTTTCCAAAGGTAGGACCCAAAATGTCCCAATTTGGGTCTTTCCAGAGGAGAAGCCTCAACACCAAGAGCTCTGCTTTGCAGAAGCAAACTCGAGCAAGGCTGCAGAGAGCAGAGTGATCCCCAACCACTCCACACACTCAAATCACGCTAATTCTTAACACTTTGCACATTTTTTTTGTCTTCAAAGCAGCCTGGGAATGCTCCTGAAGCCCCAGAGCACCCACAGAATGGGTGTCCGTGGTGGATGAGTGGCGGCCAGAGGAGCTTCGAAGGCTCCCCATCCTAATCCAACAAAATCACCAATTCTGCCCCATCCAAATGTGCTGATGGACCTTCACCAGTCCTTGGGAGCGGTTTGGTGCCAGCACACAGTGACCATTTTTGTCTTTCTCTGCCCTGAAGTTTGGATCAAAGGTGCAAAACATCCAAAGAGCGTGCCCCCGAATCATGACTGAGAAATAAAATAAATAAATTAATTAAAAATAAATACAAAATAAATAAATTTAATTATTATGATTTAAGGTTTAGTAAATAAATTAAAAATATCATTTAATAAACTAATTTTTGAAATATAAATAATAATCCCGTCTCCCCTCGTGAGCAGAGGGATTTACTCAGGAAGCACCAGTAACTGGAGGAATGCTTGCATGGTGAATTCCCGTACAAAAACCCTCCTTTTTCCCAGGTGGGTGCTCAGGAGCATGTCCAGACCCCCCCAAGCCCTTCTCAGGTGCCCTGAGTGTTGTTTTCTCCCCCCAACCTGGGATTTATCCCTGCAACCTCTGAGCCAGCCGGCTGGAGCATCGCTGCAGGTTCCCACTCTGGGCTGCTCAAGACTGGCAAGCTCTGTTCCCCCTCATTCTTTCACCTTCCATTATACCTCGTGTTCCCTCAAAACCACCTTCATCCCAACTGCTCCATTCGGGAGCACTCCTCAGCTAATAAAAAAGGATAAAAAAAGAGATAAGGAAGCACCCTGTCTTAAAGAGGTTCCTATCCCATTGCCTCCAAATGCTCTCTCTTAATCACAGAGCCCAGAAAACACCCACACAGTGGAGGCTGGAGAATTATTTCAGGCAAATCATCTTCCTTCCTCTTGTGAAAAAAGATCAGGCCAGTTCTGGATGGGAAGAGCAGCTCTGGTTTGGGTCCATCCCCAATTCCTGCCTGCAGCCTCCCCACACATCCCTGCACTCTCACTCCTTTCCCCTCACCCTCATTAGCGTGTTCCTAATCATAATGAAGAGTCCCAGGATGATTTTTTTCTACCATTTAAACCATGGCCTGCCATATGTTTTAGCCTCCCTTTTAAATTAAATGAATGTTGTGGCGCGTTTAATCTTCGGGGAGCGCTGAACTCGCAGAGTGAGCGAGGAGGCTAATTTTGGACATCAGATCTAGGTGATAGCATAATTTCAGACAATTTTGGCTGACCTCCCTGGGCAATGCCCTTCATCTCTTTCATGAGAAGATCTATTTTTAGGGAAGAAAGCCCATTAAGCCTTGCCCTCCTTAATTCAGCTCTTCACATGATAAGATTTGACAGGTAGATCTCCTTTTTTCTTATGTATTACTCATATCTTAAAAAAAAAAAAAAAAAAAAAAAGAAAACAGAAAGAACCTCGGGAATTCTGGCTTTCAACATTTGTCTGGGGCCCTGCAGGAGTCTGGAGCATCTCTGAACCCTACAGCTCATCCTGCTTTGAAACCAGCTCCTCGTCATTGCTCATGCAAGGCGCCCTCCTCATCTGCAGTCGCGGCACTCCTGGCTCTTCTCTCCCTCTCCCACCGCCCTGGCAGCTCTCCTCGCCTTCCCTTTCCCCTTCCTTCTGCTGTGCTGGTTCAAAATGAGCTCCCATTCACCCCAAAATCCTCCCAAAGCCGAAGGATAATCGGGATGCATGGTGGGGATGGCCCTGCCTTGGCGTTTCCATTTCCCCCGCTCTCTGTGTCATCCCAGCTGACCCCTCAAGGCTTCATCCCCTAAAACAGGGACAGCACGGGGCCACCAAAATCCCTTCACCCTTCAAAGGGTTCACAGGTGGCTGCAGCAGCCAGGCTGAGCTCAGAACAGAAGGATTGTGCCTTTTCCAAAGCTCCTCTTTCCTACAATCCTTACATCCCTAAAGGCCCTACAAACACAGAATCCTTTTCCAAAACATCCCACGGAAAAAGGCTCTCCTCTGCAGGCACAAAGGTTAAAGGATCTCACAGAACCTGAGGGTCTTCCCCTCTAGGGACCAACCACCCACCTTCCACCAGGACACATGCAAAGGCCAGGTTTGGGATGGACACTGCTCCTGGAATCCACAGAAAATTCAGGAATGGTCAGTGAAGGGGCCACATCAGCTGGGACAGCTGTGGAGGGGTTAAACCCTCCCCGTGCAAAAACCAGGCAAAGTTGGGAAGGTTTTGCATTGAGATTGAAATGCCCAGATCAAAGCAGAGCTCCAGGAAGGAAGAGCCAATTTAGGCTGGAACCAGAGAACTCTTTCTCAGCAAACTTCTGGGAAGAGAAACAACCGGGATCCATCCAAAGGGAGCGAGTGGCCCTCGCCCTCTGCTCCCAGACACGGAATTATTATTGGCCACCGGCCCCTCCATGCCAATTTGCACCCCTGCCCAGCCCTTTGGAAGCTGTCCCCGAGATGTTCCTGCCCATCCTGGCCAAGAGGGATGAGCTGCAGAGGGTCCTGCCCATTCTTTGGACCCAGTGCCATCCTCGCCCCGCGTTCCCAGAGCCCAACCCCGGAGTCTGCACACCCAACTCCTGCCCAAACCCTTTGGAAGCTGTCCCCGAACTGTTTGTGCCCATCCTGGCTGAGGGGGATGAGCTGCAGAGGGTTCTGCCCATCCTCCAGACCCGGTGCCATCCTCACCCTGCGTTCCCTTAGCCCAATCCCGGAGTCTGCACACCCAACTCCTGCCCAAACCCTTTGGAAGCTGTCCCCGAGCTGTTCCTGCCCATCCTGGCCAAGGGGGATGAGCTGCAGAGGGTTCTGCCCATTTTCTGGACCCAGTGCCATCCTCACCCCGCGTTCCCAGAGCCCAACCCCGCAGTCTGCACACCCAAATCCTGCCCAAACCCTTGGGGATGGCCCCACGGCCAGCATTTGATGGAGTAGCCAAAAGAATATTGCCAGATTTTTTTTTTTTTTTTTTTTGAAAATTTGGAATTTTGGGAAAAAAAATCTGAAAAAAAAAGAAATAAAAAAAAGAAAAATGCTGAAGAATAGCTTGCTCATTTACGGACGCGTGCCTGCTTTTCTCCTTTGGGATTCACTGCCCTGATCTTGGACACGAGGGGAAGAGAAGGGAGAGCTCTCACCTTGTGAAAGGTTGCCAAAGCAGGGAGAAAGTGTCTGCTCCCTGATTCCAGGAGTGTGGAGAGCTTTTGTGCTCCAGGGCTTTGTAGATTTGCGATGCCTTTAAAACCCCTCGCAACTGTCCGGTGTGGGGTGTTTAATTACCAGGTAAAACAATTTTTTTTTAGACTCCATTTAATTATTTGATTGCACAGTAACCAAAGAGTGTAAGAGGGCTGTAGCCAGAAGGCACTTCAAAGCAATGCTGGATTTCGTAAGTGGCATTAATGTTCTGAAGCCAGGAGATGTTTAAAAAAAAATATAAAACCTCCCATGACTCCGCCATGGCAAAATCTCAAAAAAATGCATAAACACTGGAATCCTCTGCCAGGGAAGAAAAAAAAGAGTTCAAAGGGATCTGAGAGTTTTCATGTAAAGTTTAGAGTTTAAGGCGTGACTGTTGGCTACGGAGCCCCACTGTTTGAACTCTTGTTTATTAAAAACAGTTTCCCAGCATTTCACAGGGTTCAGAAAGACAACAGCAAAGTGCAGCCTTTTGCACAGCACAGCCTTTAAAGGCTCCATTGATGTCTCCTATGTTTATCTCTTTTTTTCTTTTCTTTTTCCTTTTTTCTTTTTATTTGATCAATGCGATAGTTAGCACAATATCCACAGAGCAGCTGAGCCTGGGGCCTTGGTGGAGAGAACGATGTGGAATAAAGTTGGCACGATTTTTTTTTTTTTTTAAATACTTTGTTCACAGTTCACTCCAGACTCTCCAGTGCCCCAGAAGGCTGGATGACAGCAGCAGCAGCAGAATTAGGAAATGACAACTTGGCTGGCCCCAGACTCTGACTGCCTTTTTGATATTATCACCAACCCTCGAGCATTTATCTGAGCCTCAGCTCTCAATCACTGTCCAGCCAAACAATCGGCCTCGAAACCAAAAGTCTTTTTTTTTTTTTTCCCCTCGGGATGGGAGATAATCCTTCATCCTGCCCTGTCTGGGCATGCATCTTATTTTGGACGAGCCCACCAACCACACCGAGAGCGAGCTCGTTCTTTCTTGTGCTTACACATCTCTTTCTCTTTCAGTCTCATTTGTCAAAAAAAAAATCCCATTTTTTAAAGCCATGGATTTTTATCTGGGAGTGAAATGGAGAGGAATCTGTTGTCCTGTTGGCCAAGCTTTGAAGGGTCAGCTGGACTTTTCAGAGCAAGATGCCATAATTCCTGCAAGGGCAAGGAGAGCAGGCACGTGGGAGCACTGGGAAAATCCTGTCTCTGTGCTTACACAATCTCTTCTCTTTCGAGTCTCATTTGTCAAAAAAGACTTCCCATTTTTTAAAGCAGTGGATATTTATCTGGGAGTGAAATGGAGGGGAATCTATTGGTCATGTTGGCCAAGCTTTGAAGGGTCAAGCCAACCTGCAGAGGCAACATCCACAATTTCCTGCAAAGGGCAGGAAAGCAGCACAGGGGGGTTGGACACTGGAAATCCTGGAAAAAAATAAAAAAATCTTGCAGCTGAGTGTTTTAGCAAGTTCTTGAGTCTGACTGCAGAGATCTGAGGATAACACGGCTCAGAGCTGCCCAAGCGCTGCCTTAACAGCAAGAGGTGTTAGAAATGCTGCAGCGAATGTACAAAAGGCACGTTAGGGTCAAGAATGAAAGGCAACACAAAGCAAAACAACGGAAGCGTCTGCTGAGCAGGTAGCCCGAGAATAAACTCTGTGTTGAAGCTGTTCCCCGGGCTGGGTGGGTGAGGAACCAGGCTCAGGGTGGGCTCGTCCTCAGGGGAATTCTCTCCAACACCACCCAAAGGAGTTTTCCAGGGATGTTCAGAAGGATTTCACTGGGAATTTTGGGGTTTGGAGATTAGGGAATGAAACCAAAATACTGGGTGGATGTGAAGGGTTTTAGACAATTCCCTGCAGAGTTAACCCAACCCAGCAGAGCAGGGATGCAAAGGGGAACTCTTCTAGGATCCATTAGGGATTTTGGGATGGCACATTTCATCAGGATCAGGAATTTGATGGTGTATGTAATCAGGATTCAGGGAGTTTAGGGTATCCATTTCATCAGAATAGGGATTTTGGAGGCACATTTGCACAAGTCCGGGATTATCAAGGATATCCATTTCATCAGGACAGGGATTTGGATGGCACATTTCCATCAGGATCAAGGAATTTGGGATACCCATTTCATCAGGATCAGGTGATTTCAAGATATCCCATTTCATCCAATATCAGGGATTTAGGAAATGGCACATTTCCTCACAATCAAGGGATTTTGGGATATCCATTTCATCAGGATCAGGATTTTGGGATGACATTTCACCAGGAAGGCTCGATGCTCTTTTCTCTCTCATCCTGCCCCTAAACAATCTCCATTCCACACACATCCAAATGCAGGCAGGTTAAATTCAATTTGACAGCACCAATTAAAAGCCCTCACTTTTATAGTTCAGGAAAATCAGTGTTTCTTACAAAGGGTTCAGCCCTGTTTGTTGACAAACGATGTGACCCCAGCAATTCATCCCCACTGGGACAGGATGGGAAGTACTATAGGATTTTCTCTGCTGGGAGCTTTCAAGTTTTATTGTGTGCAATTAAAATGCAGATGAATAGCATAGTAAAATAATAAAATGCTCCTCATAAAAGCACCCTCAGTGAAACAAACTGTCAACAACCACAAGAAAAAAAAAAAAAACTAAAAAATCCTAAAAAAAAAAAAACCCAACAAAAGAGCAAATATTGCTTCCTCTCAAAATATCATGGAAGTTTAAACAAACTTTGTTATCAGGAGACCCTAAAGGCAGTGCCTGCTCATCCACAGCTCCTCAAGAAGATCCTGTGCCCCAAAAAGACAAATCCCCAGCCCCACATCACCCCTGGGCCATCTCGACCCCATCAGCACTCCAACCCCTCTGCTGTCACCTGGGGCTGGAGGGACACACGGACACGTCCTGCCCCACTCACCATCCTGCTCCCTAAAGTTCATATTTGTGAACCTTTTGCACTTTTCATATGATTTTGCTGCAAAAAGGACAATGCCAGCACTGTCTGATTGGGGAATTGCTGCGTTTGTGCGCGAAATATTGTTTTAAAAAAGTTACTCTTGAGTTATTTAATAAGAGGTATAAAATAAGCCAGGCTTAGCCTGTCAGCTCGAGCAGTGGGAAGGCAGAAGATGCCAGATTTGTGATTTCCTGACTTCACTGAACATGGACAAGAGGAGAAAAAGCCAGGACTGTGACGGGGTGGGTGCATGCCTGCACAGGATGGGGACACAATGGGACACAGCAGGACAGCACGAACCAAACCACCCTATCCCAGCCTGGCAAATCCTCTCCTGCCACCCATCCCTCCAAACCCCACCTGGACTTCTGAACAGCAAAAGCACAGGAAAATCCTAATAATGATGGAAAAAGGGAGATGTTTTTGTAGGGATAACTGACGGGGCTGGACAGAAAGCAAGGCCAAGAACAGATGGAAAATGAACAAGATGCAGAGCCCAGACAGCCAGAAGGAGTTCAGACCCTAAAACTGAGGGGCAGCAGCTCTCTGTAGGGCTGTCCTGGGGGATTTGAGCCTATGGGGCACTCTCTGGGGACAGAGCCTGGTGCAGTTTGGGTACCACACCTGAATGTGGCAGCTCAGGCTGGCACTGAAGTGAGGAAAACCCTGAGCTGACCCTGCTGGGAGGGAAAAGTTTCCTCCATCAGGGTTTGGGCAGTGCCAGGAGATGCTGGGGTGGGTTTTGGTGGGTTTTTAAGATGAGGTGATGGTCACTACCAAACCTCACCTTGCATTGGCTTCATCCCGGGGCTCGGAGCTCCCTGGTGCAGTTTATCAGAGCATGTCCCAGCTCTGCACATAATTTGCCATTAATTAGTCATTAATCTGGGGCACAGGCAGGCTCCCAGCCTTACACTGACCCCTCACTGCTCACTCAGCACAAGAGGAGCTGGAATTTGAGCTCTGAGCAGTAATTTGGGGTCAGACTGAGCCAGGAGCACCCGACACCCCACAAAGGTTCCCCTTTGACACAGCCCTGCCTCTCCTGGATGTCCCCTGTCACATCAGGACCATCCCCTGCAGCTCTCCAGATATCCATCTCTGGGATTTGTCCAACGTGGAGCATCTCAGAGCAGCTCCTGCACTCACAGTTGTGATTTCTCTGCTCCTCCATGCGGTCACTGAACTCCTGTTATCTCCCTGAATTAATATTAATGGCTTCCTTTAACTTCTCCTTTAGCTCTCCCTTCTTCCAACAACTTTTTGATGGTTTTGATTCTCCCAGACTCCTTTCATTGCCCTGCCCCTGTTCTGATCCCCAGCCTTGTCCCCGATGGCATCGGTGGCATTTGTCCCATGCAGGATCTGGGGGGGTTTGGGGGCTGCAGGTGGGATGAGGGGCTGGAGCGGTGCTTTGGGGCAGTTTTGGGATGTCAGAACACTCATTGAAGATACCAAAAGCAGATCTGAAGCATTTTGGCTGAGTCACACCTGCCCGAGAGCTGCTGCCTCAGCAGTGAGTGAGCAAAATTGCTCCCTTTTCCTCTGTGGCTCCAAATTATTGCAAAAACGATTAAATCTGGTGGGGAAATGGTGTTAAGCAGGTCGTTCTGCCCTGTTAAAAATTCTGCAGGGTCTTTCCAAGCAGGGTCCCTCTCCTGCTTGCTCTGGCACTTTCAGCACCCATAGGTTGTGGGGACAAGAGGCTGTAAGGCCTGAGCTGCTCTGAGCCAGCCCTCTCAACTCCCCAAGATTGGCCCATCCCATGGCCCCTAACTCTCCAGAGAGCAGCCAGTACCCAAATCCCTGTTTGGGGATGTCCCTGGGCTCCCTCATCTCTGGAAATAGGAACTCACATTGGGCTCTACTGAGTGCTCATCTGACCAAGCTGGGCTCTGAATTCTGTCCAGGATAACACTGAACAGATTTTGTTCCTATTTTTTTTTTTTTTTAACCATTGAGCAATACCCAAGCATGTGCAAATCAGGACTTTTGCAAAGTCTGGGATGGAAACAGAGGACGCCGACGTGTTTGGTCCCAATTTACAGCCTCAGCAACGCTTTTAACCCCTGCAGCCTGCTCAGCCTCTCTCCCTGCCTCTGCCCAGGCCTCTCTGCAGGTGCTGCTGCACAAAAATCCCAAAATAGGAGGCACAGGAGCAATCTTTGTGAGGTTTTTGCCCTTTTGCAGCCCAGGAAGGATGAGGCGACGCCAATCCCAGTGACTGCGTTGGTCCAAACCCATCCTCTCACTGCTCCATTGCTTCAGGCTGAGCCTTCTCTGGGGTCCAGGATCTCTTCCTTGCATTTTATGAGATTTTTTTTTTCCCTAATTATGGAATCTCTTTCAATCTATCCCTCCTTTGATCACAGCTGGCCCCAGAGAGAGCTCGTCTTGTCCGGATCGACTGAGGAAAGGCAGAGATGAGAGGCAGGAGTGACCTGCCCAGGATGGCAGAGAAAATACCCAGCCTAGCTAGGCTGGGATCAGCAGTCCTGCAGAGCCACAGCCTCAGAGAAACCTCAGGAAAAACCCTCTCCTGGGTGATGGATCCCACATCCTTGCAGGTGAGCCGCGTTTCAAAGGGGGTGAGCAGGGGATCTGTCAGTCCTGTTTGCTCCTGGGTGGGATGAGAACAGACCCAAAGGGAATTCTGACCAAATTCTGACCAAATTCCGACCAAATTCCCGAGTCTGGACACCTCACTGGCATGCAGAAAGCTCACAAACACCCCAGCTCACCAGCACAGAGGAGACCCCGCTCTGATTCAGCTGACAGGTCACAAAGAGCTTCCCACAAAACCCAGCTCGAGGAGATTTCTCCAGAAAAGGCCTTTTTCGGTGCCACTCTGGTTATTTGCCCTCTGTTGTCTCCCATAAAGGATGCTGTGAAGTTAATGATCCAGCCGTGGAATTTTAAATAGCTGCTCCATGACTAACAACATGTGCTCCGGATCAGCTCCAGCCTGTATTTACATATTTCCCATGATAAGTCAACATATGGTTCTTGTTTGGGACGTGGAGTCGCTCTCTTCGTATTATTACCTTTTTATTCCCCTCCTCCTTTTACTTCTTTTCACAATTACAGCGGGAAAAACCTTTTAATTTTTGTCAGCAGAGGCACTTTGCAAAGAAGGAGCTGTGAGGGTAACCAGGAGCCTGTAAATGGTTTTATTTTGGTTCCCACCAGACCCCGAGCTGGTTTGTCACAGAGCTGTGGGATGTACCAGGTCACTCCTTCCCCCATCACACCACGGGATGGGATTTCACAACCCTTCCCTGGCACACTTTGTGAAGCTGCACTAACAGTTTGAATTTCTTCCCCGTTGAATTGGCAGTTTTTAAGCATGTAGAAGATGTGGACAATTTTTGTTGGGTTTTTTTCCCCTCTGCCCCCTCTGTTTTCCTGCCCACATCAAAGCATCGGCTGATGGTTGGGTATGAACGTCCTAACTGCTCTCATGACACCACTGGAATCACAAAAATCAACATTTCCCACCTCAGGAGTTATTTCCCCGGTGCTCTGCTCCCCTAACCCCACTCCAACAATTTCAGTCCTGAGGCTTCACCTATTTCCTTCAGGAGATAATTCCACGTGGGAACTGGGGCTCTGACTTGGAAGAATTTTTCCCTCCACCAAGCCACAAAGATTATTTCCTTTATTTAATCTTATTACTCCCACTTGAACCAGGCCAAATAATTCCTGTCCTCGCAGGGTATTTCCACCCCTCTCACACTTGCAGGCAGACACCGAATCCCACCCTTAGTCATCATTTTGCCAAGCTAAACACATGTAACTCTTTTAATCCTTCCCCATAAATCAGCCCAGACCTTTCATCATTTTTATTGCTCTCCCCTGAATCCCGTCCAATTTGTTGACATCTCTCTGCTCTCTGGGTGCTCGGGGGATGGATATTCCCGGTGAAATTTTGGGGTTAATTAATGGTGCTTCCCTTTCTGATTACCTGAGAGTGGGTGCTGCAGATTTTAGTGAGGGGAAAAGGACCACTGACATCCCTTGGGGTGATGAACACGAGGGGATTGTGGGGTTGAGTCCTGGGTGATGAACTGTGTTATTTTGTCCCGGGTGATGGACACGTGGGAATTTTGGGGTTGAGACCCTTGGGGTGATGAACAGTGGGGATTGTGGGGTTGAGTCCCTTGGGGTGATGAACATGTGGGGATTGTGGGGTTAGTCCCTTGGGGTGATGAACATGTGGGGATTGTAGGGTTCAGTTCCTTGGAGTGATGAACATGTGGGGATTGTGGGGTTCAGTCCCTTGGGGTGATGAACATGTGGGGATTGTGGGGTTGAGCCCCTGGGAAGCTCAGCTGTGACCTGCTGGAGGAGATCTGGCCCTCAGAGGGTGATCCTGCACGTGGGAGGGAATTTTCCCGGGCAATCTTTGATGCTCCAGAGAGGCTGGGCAAGAGTTTGATCTCCTCTTTGAAAACTCACCCAAATCTCTTTCAGCAGGAGCAGATCTGGGATAAATCCCACCCCGAGGTTCCTGGGGACACCTTGCTCTCCTTGGCCCAAGGTGAGCTCAGCTGATGTTCCTTTTAGTGGGAACAGGGGAAAATCCATTCTGGCACCAAAATTGGCTGATCAGAGGCTCAGAGGAAGGTTCTGGGGAACCCCATCCCACAGCTCACCCTCAGCACTTAGACCCTGCCCAGTTCATGGTCCTTTCACACTTAATGGGGTCCACACCCACTCCCTCTCACACCACAAAGACCCAGGGTCCTGCAGCACGAAGGGAATTCTCTTTGGATCTCAGTGATGCCACCATTCACAGTCACAGAAAACACCTCCAGGACCATCAAGCCCAACCTTGGACTTCCACCACAGCCTCTAAAACACACCACAAAGTGCCAGGTCTTGATTTCTAAACACTTCCAGGGATGGTGACTCCACTATTTCCCTGTGGAGCCTGTTCCAGTGCTTAACCACTCTTCCAGTGAAGGAATTTTTCCTCATTTCCTCAACCTGAACCTCACCTGGCCCAACCTGGCTTAGTGTCAGACTATTTGCAGACAAATAGTCCGCGATAATAAATACCTCAGTGAGATCAAAAGATCCTCAAACGGCCCTTGATAAAAAAAAAAAATATAAATAAAGATCAGAGCAGCGCAATTTGGTTCTGTTCCTCACCACTTCTTCCTCTTTGGGAAGGTAACTTTTGCATTTCAAAGATCCGTGCCCCATTGTGTGCAGGGAGCCAGGCTGAGCGCTTTGTGCGTCCCCAGTTTTGTCCAGTGCTTGTCCCACTCTAACCAAACCTCCCGCCAGGGGAAAGGGATTTCTCCCTTCTCCCGCTGACAGCAGCTTTGCTTTGAAAGTGAGAGTTGTCTGCTTGTTAATTAGTGCTGTCACAAAGTGGTCACTCTGGAGCTCGCTGGGCTCTTCACTGCCGGCGCATCCCAGGGAAGCGATTCCAGCCCAGCCTCGGCCACGACTGCCCAGAACCCCTGGGGATCCTCCAAATGGCCCACTCAGACCATGAAACACAGCTCAGAAGCTTTGCAGGGCTCTCCATGGGCAGTGCAGAGATGGATTTGTTGTTGAAGAGTTTCTTTTCAGAGCCCAGGTACCCTGAGGTGCGCACACAACCTCCACAAATCCCGCTCTGCTCGGAGCACAAAGGGAACCCTCCTCGGAACCCAAACCTCAGAGCTCATTCAGCTCTGGAGATATCACAGCACCCGTTCACAGAGGCACACAGGCAGGTATTGTTCTTCCCCAGTGTTTGTGTTTGTTCCAAAAGCAGCTCAGAAGGGTCCTGGGAGCTGCGCTCTGGGATGTGCCACAAACTGCACAAATGATGGGACCATAAAGGGATGGCAGGTGCCTTCCAGCCCTGAGCTCCATCACCCTCCTGTCTCACCCATGAAGTGCAATAAAATCCATTCCATCAGCCTGGACATCTTACACAACCAGACAAGTGCTCCATAAAATTCCTAGCTTTTTTTTTTTTTTTTTTTTTATTCTTAAACAATATTTGGCCTTGAAAATATTAGCAGCCAATCAAGATGGAGACATTTAGACTTTTTGACCCAACTCTGTCGCATTCAGCATCTCTCCATCTCCCTCAGTGCAGATTCCCTGCTCATTGCTGTGCTCACAAACACACATTTTCCTTTGTGTGTTGATTTGAATCCACACAAAACACGGGATAACTGTCCTTTGAAGGAAAGTGGGAAAGCGGCGTGGCCAGAAGCCTGGGTCAGTGTTGAGTTACTTTCTGTAATTCATATTTTCCTTTCTGTAATTCATATTTTCCCTTCTGTAATTCATATTTTCCCTGATGAGAAGCTGTCGAGAAAGAGGTCGCCCTGCAAGTCAGACAGGTACAACAGGAGCAGCAGACGGGGCTGTGTGACCCAGAGGTGGCTTTGAACCCACTCCCAGGACATGGAGCACCCCTGGATTTCAGAGGAATTCAGATCTCAATCTGCACCTCTGCACTGTTGTTGAGCATTTGCCCCATTCCCCCACCCCACCAAATGTACAGATCTTTTTATTTTTTCAACAATGGCCCAGATAAAAATGTGAGATGGGAACAACTTTCAACCCGGTTTTTAGACTTTTGTTTGTAAGAACAAGAGGACTTCCACAGGCGTGCCCAGCACATGACTTGCAGCATTTCCCTGAAAATATCACTCCATTTTTCAGATTAGCTCAGCTCAAAACAGTTAGAAATGAAAATAAAGCACAGGGATACGGTAGGAACACATGTAGCTTGTGTGATTGCCATGCCAGGGCACTTTATCAAATCTCAAATTTCTCCTGCTAGGATTAGTGACTCCTTCAGGCTTGAGAAAACCTCCAACATCAGACTGGAGACGAGACCAGGATCCTGAATAAATGCAGGATTCCCTGACATCACTGTGATACCTTCATGGGAAAATCAGAATTTCAATGAATTTATCAAGAGGTTTCCAGGCCAGGAGCGAAAGTAATAAAGATCCATAATTCAGGCCAGAACAGCTCCCTGAGAGCAGTCAAATAACTTACAGATCTCAGATGAGAACGGTCCTTTTAATTTTTTAATGGCATTTCACATTTACTGCTCTGTGGAGAGGTTTCAGATCCTCTGGGTGGGTTCTGCCCCTGCAGTTCCACCTGCCCATGGCTGTGGTTCCTGCTCCTCGCCTCAGGACACTCACAAATGGCCCTCCCTCAATTGTCTATGAATTAAAACAATTAGTTCCCATGAATTCATCCTGGATGCAGCTTTGAAGATTCCTTTTGTGAGCATCGGGGTCATGCAGAGTCACTCATTGCAGAGACTGAGGAAAGGAGTTGGGATTTGGGTGGGTGGGGACTGCCAAGGAGTCA